>OZ023335.1:15748313-15840813 GCA_964007535.1 Brachyptera risi | reverse complement strand
TGATTGGATGAGCGTAGCGAAGACTCAATTACACTGTACTTGAAAAATCGAAGGTGTTTTTTTTTTGTTTTTTTGTTTTTTTGTTCGCGCTCTACAGGTCAAACAGAAATTCAGATCATGATAAAACTTGGCACACACATGAACCCCTATCTGACTTGATGCTGTATAGTTTTGAGGCAAAATCGGTTCAACAATTCTTGAGATAAATCATTTTAAAGTTTTCAAAAAACCCATATGAATAAGCCGGGCGGAAAAAATGACAAAGTGAATGTTCTCCGAAATTTTTCAAATTTTCACAGAACTCGAACAACATAATAATACACATTATTCCGAACTTTTACTCAAATCGGATCAGCCGTTTTGATGTAAAAAAATATATAATGTTATTTGTGTCAATTATTCAAAGCTATTAAGATACCTATTAAATCAAAGCAACAAGTGTCACCACTTGATTGTAAACGATTAAAACAAAGCCTTCTTTATTATCATATAAATTATTAATGGCAAATAAGATGGCAGTGATGTAATGGTTCGGCTCTCAAGGTGTATATATATATATATAATAACCAATCCAAAGATAAGTTGATATGTTCCAGCTCATCCATCAACGCGGAAACACATAACGCGTTTGCCTAGTATATCAGAATAGATTCTTATCGTTCTGGACCCTTACCTAATAAATGTCGTGCTAGAGCTAGCTAGCTTCAAGAGGCTAAGACTTTGATTGGTCAATATCTCCCAGGGGAGCTACCTGTCATGGCAACATGTCTGGTCTCTGTGTATTTCCATTGTTGTTAGCACAAAATCTTAGAGCTGATCATGAGGTGAGCTACGAAATGTGATGGAATTATTCAGTCCAAGAGACCGTGCGTTCGTTTTTATAATATATTGTCATTGTTGGTAGCTTTTTTAGTAAACATTAACCAATGGTTGTCCTAGCCTCTTGGAGCTAGCTAGCACTAGCACAAAATTTCGAGTGGTTTATTAGGTAAGGGTCCTGAGCAAAATCAGTTCGACGCTTTTTTATGAATGAATTGATGATCTGATATTTTCCGTGAAAATAAGATACTATAATATTATTCCAATACAAGTGCTATCAAACTTGAAGAAATTCGGCACGGGCAATTTGTTCAATAGTTTCAATTTCAATGTGTGTAGAGCTTTCCATGTATATTCTATACGAATATCTTACTCATTTTTACATTTGCTGCGTTTTCAATTATTATTATGAATTGTACCAAAGAAGAATCCATAATTCACAATTTTCATTCTTACAGAAGGGCAGCGGCCTTCAATATTGAATTCCGACGACTGAAGGACTTACCTATTGTTGGGTATAAGCAATGTCTCAAGGCCATGACTAAGGTCTTACCACAGAATGCACTCGACAAGGAATCAACTGTTTGCGCAGGCGCAGAATCTGGAAGAGGCAGCTGTAAAGTAAGTCCACATCAACCCAGCATTCTCGAACTTATATCGATCAATTATCATAAAGAGTTTTAATGCTGAGAACTGTTCCTATATTGATGAATCTTCCTGCCGCCTCCCGCAGCTCGTTCAGCTAAAGCATTGCTTCAGAGATTGATTCAAGTCATGCGTGGATTCGAGTCCCGGGTGGTCCGCATTAAGTATTTGAGAACATTCATTAATCTATCACCGTCTCATTCGTACTCCCAATATCCTAGCTGTTGGTGGGGTCCTTAATAATTGACAAACAATTACGCCAACAATACAAATCTTCTCGAATTCATCATCTAGTATAATTTATATATCCTGATATAATAGCTGGTGAACCTTCCAAGATGTAGATGAAGAGGTTAGTGTAACAATACATTGATATCTTCAGAAGATTGGGATATGTTGGTTCCACTTTATTGTTCCGATTGATTTATATACCTCACCATCTTTCACATATGAGTGCTGTCACTTGAAGGGGGGGGGGGAGGGCGGTAAGGTGCAAATATCAGTTTTTAACCACTGGCCCGTCTCATTATGTTATGACATAAAACGCCTTTTAAAAATGAATAACCATTCAGAATATTTACAAAGAAATATTTTGAAAAAATAGGCTGTGTGAGAACGCCCAATATTCGCCGAATATGACTTTATTTTGTCAAGTATTGTACAAACGTCTGTCGTTCAAGTTTCTGACAATCATTGTAGATGAGCCAATATCCCCTTCCCCCCTTCAGACACCTGCCGTCAAACTGTCATAGTACTCGGCAGTGTTGACAGCTCAAGGTTATTGCTGGGACACTGGTAAAATCAAATCTCCAACAATAAAGCCGCACGCCATGCTAGTTAATTAATTGAAATTATATGGCGGAAATAAGTACCTATGTTATACATATCGAACGAAAGATGACATTCCAGCGCAGATATTTTGTAGGAACTCTTTTTCTTCACCTATCGTAGTTCTTCTACGTTCCTGGCTGAAATAAGCGTTACATGTTATTCTCCATAAGAGAGATTTTTGTTGGCCCCGGTCGAAAATTATCGACTTTTCACGTTTTTTTTTCTCCCATGTCAAATGGAGGAAGAATATTTTCAAGAGCGTTTTATGTCATAACATAATAAGACGGACCAATGGTGATAATTAAGATTTGGACCTTACTCCCCCCCCCCCCCCCCCCTTTTTAAAGTAGTTGATCAAGCTACATTGAAATCCATACATGAGAAAATATGCTGATATTGATATACGAACAAACTGAAACAATTTGCGTGCGCATTTCAGTTTCACGTAGGCCTATGGTCTATGACTAGGAAAACGCCATATATGCGTTGTTAGACGAGCGGATAGTAATGGTATGTCGACTTTTTTGCCAAACTTTTGCCTACATTCTTCAATTGGGTGACATTTAAGTTATAAATGGGTAAAAACTGCTTCGAGTGGTACCAATTTGGCAGATTTAATGTCTTTTCTTCAAAATGGCCCACCCGATCAAGCTGAGAATTTCCAGAAATGTGTATCAGAATGTAATTCAACTTTACGCAAAATTTCATTTTTTTGGAAAATAAAAATATTTTCTTTTTTTCCGCTGTGTTATTCTAATGGGTATTTTTGAAATGTCTAAAATTCATAAAAATGAAAGTCAGCACCCGATAATACCACAAAACTATACAGATCTAAGTTAGATGAGTAACCATGATGAAAAGAAGTTTTAAGTTGATAGCTGTAGCCGTTTGACCTGTAGAGAACCGACAAAAAAACATTAGAAAAAAAACGAGCACCAATTTTTTTCAGTATGTCAAATTGAATCCTCGCTAAAGCTCGTCTGAAATCATTTGCGGTAAAATGTGCATGAAATTCGTTCAAAATCAAAATTTAAATTTCGGAAAAAATCATTCTGTGTAACCGGAAGTGTACTTATAGTTATGGTGAGGATTTTCCAAGATAATTGCGATATAATTCATCCGATTTGTGGAGAATAATTTGATATTGGTATTTCATGTTGATACTGAGACAAATGGTTGACTAGTTTTAACACCAAAGTGTCATTCAGGAGACTAAAGGGTTCGCCATGGTCGACCATATATTTTTTTTTTCAATAATATCGAAACTTGATGAAAAAATCATCATTCCCCAATTAAGCTATGGATGAAAGATAGGATCGTTTGGACGGGGCACCACAAGAGCGATCTTACCACTCCATTTCAATTATTCAAAACCAATGAACTTCAACACCAGGACTGCGCTGGCTGTGACCATAATTTTGCGCCGCAGATACAAGTCTTTCAGTGTCCGAAAGTCCGTATCACATTATTAGTGAAAACCGTTCCTGTGATATATATATATCCGGACATTATCAGCATTGGTATTAAGAGTAATCTTTTTGACAGCGTTTTTCGTGGTTTCCCTCTGTCGTTCAGCTCATACTGGGATGGTTCCTTATCAAAAGGCCACGACCGACTCCTTACCACTACCAAAAAACACTTAATAAAATAACCTCTCATCTCATCATTTCACCATCTCATATATCATTCACCGACGCCAATAAGTTTCAGTTATCAGTGCAGAGCGTCGTTATTTACCGATATAAAATTAAATTTAAAAAATAAAATGCATGTCGTGATGTTGAAATGCTCTGTTCTGTTTCTAGGGTGACGATGGCGGCCCCTTGTGGTGCAGCGGCAAAGTGGTTGGCGTCTCATCTTATGTATTTGGTTGTGGTCGGAAAGGATTCCCAGGGGTGTACACAAAAGTGGCGTACTACAAAGGGTGGATCGACCACACAATCAGAGTCAACTCGATCCGCGTAGTTGAGGACACTGCTAAATAAAATCTACACTATTACTAATGTTATATATTCATTGTATTTTGTATGTCAACTTTATCTCATTATAATACATTTTGACTTTACTGTATTTGTATTTTTGATGACGAATTTCAAAACCTGTACGTTAACTACTTGGACTGGATATTAGCGATATATGAAATGTATTCGAAAGTTAAATAGGGAATGATTTTGACACTATTGCGTACATTCATGCATGTACTGCCTTCCTTATACAGCACACCAGTTGGTCATTGGGTGAACGTAGTGATAGATGGCTTACATTCAACTTTATACTGCAAAGAATGGAGGTACATTTCCATATGTTTCTATTGTGCGTGTCTCATAGGTCAGACACAGTAACCAGTCGACTTGGATCTTCTTAAAACAGAATAACTTGAAACTTTCGAAATTGGTCAACTTATATGGGCTACTTATATGGGCTACTTATATGGGCTACTTATATGGTCAACTGATATGGGCTACTTATATGGGCTACTTATATGGTCAACTGATATGGGCTACTTATATGGGCTACTTATATGGGCTACTTATATGGGCTACTGATATGGGCTACTGATATGGTCAACTGATATGGGCTACTTATATGGTCAACTGATATGGGCTACTTATATGGGCTACTTATATGGGCTACTTATATGGGCTACTTATATGGGCTACTTATATGGGCTACTTATATGGGCTACTGATATGGGCTACTGATATGGGCTACTTATATGGGCTACTGATATGGGCTACTGATATGGGCTACTTATATGGGCTACTTATATGGGCTGCTGATATGGGCTACTTATATGGGCTACTTATCTGAGAAAATGGACTGGAATTCTGCAATCACTCTCAAGAACATTGAATCTCATCAATCCGGTTAAAATTATTCTGTTAATAAAAATATATGTAATTATAACTTTCATTTATTGTGATTTGCCAATTGTTGTTCATGGAAACCGGTATGTCCATTTCTTGGACTGTATCAAGATGTATTGAGGGTTGCGTTGGTTTGCCTGTTTTTTATGGTGGCTTAAATTATTATGCATTTGTTTTTTTCACTCAGATGATAGGAAAACTATGTGCAAATGATCGCTTCAGAATCGTCCTACTATTTATCTAATTCCTATAATTATGACGGTTATGTACGTCAATGATAATTAGTAGGTACTTGCTTATAGAAGGGAAATCTGAAGTCCATGTCAGGGAGAGTCGAGTCTGACGTCAAGAGCTTTTTCCCCTCTACGTTAAAGTAGGTTCATAGAGCCACAGCATTTTTGCCGGCCGGTGTAACGGATCCCTTTTACTCTCGGCATAAGTTTACCTAGGTAATAATATGCCGGTATAAGATTACTCTAGAGTAATATGATGCCGGCATATTTATACTCTCTAATACAGATATACCGGCATAAGTTTACTCTATCTGGCATATTTGTACTATTGTGAATAACCATAGAGAGTAATATGATACCAGCATATTATTATTAGACTTATTGTTAATAAACTCTTGTATAAGATAGTATTCAATTAATTACAGTACAGGGTGTCCAAAATATGATGTTGAGGTAGAGTTGAGATAAACTAGCGGAACATTATTTGATTAATTAAATACTGTTGAGACCATGATTGATTACAGTGCAGGTTGATCAAGAAAGTATTAGAATGAAAAAAAGAAATATGTCAGCAGATCATTATTATTATTATTATTTAACTCTTGCAAATGCACATAAATGCGCGGTGGCAAGTTCCCTAAGTACCCCTATCCCACCATCTCCTTAACCCTCTGACGGAATAACTTTAACCTGATTTCATCCCCTTCAAAAACATTTCTACTAAGCCCATTCCAGTCCCTACCTGTCCTATTTAAGAAAGAGAATTTACCGACATCTAATCTAGCCCCCTTTATAACTACCGCTCTATCATGACCCCGCCTACCTCCATACCCTGACTTATTTCTTTTTATCAACTCATGCAGCTCCCCCCACCCCCCCTCTCCCTCCATTACCCTGAAGAAATTACATAAACGATCCTCCTTCCTCCGTATTTCCAATTTCTGCCACCCCAGGTCTCTCATCATCTCAGTTGGACTCTCCAACATTCTTACCCTCTCCCCCCTTTCATTCTCATCCCATTTCCACCTCCTAACCCTACCTGTAACCCTTCTCACAGCAATCCTTTGAACCCTTTCCACATCCCTTATCTCACCTAATCTATAAGGATCCCAAACTGAACTAGCATATTCTACCATGGGACGCACTAACGAGAAATATGCTTTTTCCTTAATCTCCATACCTGCCCCCCTAAGTTGCCTCATTACAAAGTTTAGTGCATTTATACTCTTTTTTACTATTCTCTCAATCTGACTCCCCCACCCTAGACGCCTATCAAATACCACCCCCAAATACTTGTAGTTTTCCACCAACTCCAGCGTCTTCCCTCCTACCTCATACACTACATCTGTCCTTATGTTTCTCTTACCGAATGTGACTAACTTGCACTTTCCTGTATTCAACCCCATCTTGTTTGACTGAACCCAACGATTAATTGCCGCTAAATCTACCTGAAGCGCTACTACATCCTCCTCTGTAATGATTTCCCTATATAACACACAATCATCTGCAAATAACCTTATTTTCGAATCAACTGTCGAGTAAACTCTTATATCAGGAAGAATTCAATTGATTACAGTAAGGGGTGACCAAAAAATGATATCAAGGTAGAGAAAAGCTATACCAGTGGAACAATTATAAACAAATGAACCCTCAATAAACACCACATATTCAATTAATAACAGTACAGGGTGTCCAAAAAATGATTTGAAGGTAGAGTAAAGATATACCAGCGGAACATTATTAGGCAAATGAACCTCCAATTAACACCACATTTAATTAATTACATTAGAGTGTTCAGAAAATGATGTTGAGGTGGAGTAAAATATACACCAGTGGAACACTATTAGATAACTGTACCTTCATTGAACACCACATTCGATCAATCACAGTACAGGGTGTTCAAAAAATGATTTGAAGGTAGAGTAAAGATATACCAGCGGAACATTATTAGACAAATGAACCTCCAATAAACACCACATTCAATTAATTACAGTAGAGTGTTCAGAAAATGATGTTGAGGTGGAGTAAAATATATACCAGTGGAACACTATTAGATAACTGCACCTTCATTGAACACCACATTCGATCAATCACAGTACAGGGTGTTCAAAAAATGATTTGAAGGTAGAGTAAAGATATACCAGCGGAACATTATTAGACAAATGAACCTCCAATAAACACCACATTTAATTAACTAGGCAAACGCGTTATGTGTTTCCGCGTTGATGGATGAGCTGGAACATATCAACTTATCTTTGGATTGGTTATAAGGTTTTCTGAGGAATATAAAGGACAAGGTAGAGCTGGAAGACAAGGGTATATATAGAATATCATGTGGGGAATGCGAGAAAGTGTATGTTGGACAGACGGGAAAAAGAGTATCAGAACGGAGGAAGGAACATGAATCTTCAGTGCGGTTCAAATAGTTTAGCTCGACTTTGGCTCAATATACCGTCGAGACGGGGCACATGATAAACTTCAATAATACGTCCGTTCTTGCACGCGAAAATCTTCTATTACCAAGAATAATTAGAGAAAGTATAGAAATAGAGAAACATACAGGCGCAATGAATCTAAGGAACGACAGCAAAAGACTACCGGTTGCGTGGAAGCCTATTTTAGAAAGGAGGAAGATTCTTCCAGTACATCCATCGAAGGAGTCGATCCAGTGGTTGAAGACTTTACCTGAGTGGAGGGATGGAAGAAAGAAACGAGTGGACCTGGAAAAGGAAGACTTCACGCTGCCATCTGAGAGAATGCTTCTTAGAAGTCATCACAAATAGAATACGGACATTATTTTTCTCTTTCTCTTCTTTCTCTTTTTATTTTCATTTTTATGTTTCTCCTTTTATCTTTCTATCAGTCGCTAAGTTCATGACAGTATTGTTTTATTTCCATATCTTTCTCCTTTCGAATTTTTAAGTTTTTGTATGAGTTTTATCAATATTATTTTCTAGATGTAAAGAGATTCACGCTACCATGAAATTCACACAGTCCTCTGGAATTCTTTCAACTATTGTGACATCTATTTGGCCAAGGTTTCTGAATCAAAGTAGCGTTGGTTTCGTCGCATATGAAATGTTTTTATGTCAAAATAATTAGTATAGTTTGGACCCTGATGAGGACGAGACCAATCTCGTTGAAACGTTGGTCAGTTTAAATAAATATATCACGATTAAAAAAAAGCCCAGTTTCAGTCAATTTAAATAAATATGAATCGTGAAAGTTTAAGTAAAATATATATATATATATATATATATATATATATATATATATATATATATATATATATATATATATATATATATATATATATATATGTATATATATATATATATATATATATATATATATATATATATATTTATATATATTTATATATATATATATATATATATATATATATATATATATATATATATATATAATATATAGATATAGATATATATATGTATATAGATATATATATATTGCCTCCTTGTAATTCAGAGATGACATCATTAGGGATGCAGAGGATAGGGGAGGAGACAGGTAGCAAATTGACCAATCACACTGCTTCAATTGTTTGGTGGGAAATCATCATATATAATTATGAGACCGTGCTCTACCTACCTATTCAGAAAGACATGAAGTCGCTTTGAAATTGACTGGCTCGCGAGTCGCGACGCGGTTGTTGCGTTTGCTGCGTCGCGCGCAGACATTAGTATATATACTCTGGTCTCGCGAATAGTTACATTTATTGACGCGCGCGTGTTGAAGATGTACAGAAAAATGGATGCCTAGCTATTCAAGAATATGAACCGTCAGATTATCTTTAAAGCTTGATATTTGGCGACGTAAGGTTGCCGGCCTTGTATTTATATATATCATAAATATAATCATAAATACCCGGGGAAATACCCAAACAATTTTATTTTCGATCTATCAGCAATAAGAACATTTTTATCTTGGGCCTATTGTTTACGCCCCTACCTTGAACGTTAATTGAATGATACAACTTCAACAGATCTATGCAATCATTCTTGTGCCATTGTCTTAATTTTACACTTCTTATTCTTATCTTAGCATGTAGAATATAATATCTTAATCGTAATAATGTATCTACTTTACATTATATCCAACTAAATGATAGTGCTATTTTATTTTATTTCTCTCTTATTATATGTAAAGGTTAGGTGGAAGAACGATCATATGATCGAACCTCGCCCTTTTTGATTGTTATGACGGAATTGTTATGTACATGAAAAATAAAGACTATTATTACAACAAATAGCTTCAATCATTTAATGGTGAAATCTCTCTATAGTTTGAAAAGAATGCAAATTGACGACTAGTGATTGACCCGCCCATAAACGTCACGAAACAGAACATCCAATCAAATGGGCTTAATGTGGGAAATTTCACATTGACCTATCAGAGTATCTCTAAATTCTCACATGAAGTATAGATCCAGGTGGCTTCGGCGATTAGCCACGCCTATCACCAGTGGTCAATTCTCACGTGTGTCGAACTAGATTTTGAGGTTATCATATACCGCCTTGGTCTGTTGTACGTTAGTGCGGAGTGGACAGTGAACGATGAGATCAAAGACCTTTATATATATTACTTCGTAATAAGACCCGCGACTCCCTGGCGAGCAAAATGACTAACGTTTTGGAAAACTGTTTTACCGTCATGTCTGCTTCTGTGGTGACATCTCTGGTCCAGGAGGGGAACTAAACCTTCATTTGGCGGCAAAATGGGTGTGGGGGAGAGAATTTCTGAAATGATTTTTCATTTCCATTTTCATTCTTACTATTGTTATCGGTCTGCTAGGATGGTGAATTCGGTCATGGCTAGGATTTCGGACGGTTATACTTATCACAAAACATTGTTCAGAACGACGAGTATAATGTATTGATTAAAATAAACAGTCAGGATACATGAAACAGTATACAAAAGTAATACTAACAAGTAGCGGACAATCGGACGGTCTTGACGGTAGACGGCTATAAAAATAGTGCCGCGAGAACCTGCTGCCCAGTCTGCTGGTTTCCTAATCTACCTCTAGGTGGCATGACAGTCAAAATCCTACACTCGGCCAATCCTGAACTATAATCGACCTCGATTAGTAAGATTTTTAAATTCAAAACAGAAATCGTTAAATTAAAACATAAGTAAAGTACAATAAAATGTACTGAATTTAACATTGCAATCAAAATGCATCCTACTGAATTACCTAGAGCCTACTAGTTATTTACAAACATAATCTACAAGATTAGCTGGCTTCCTTCGAAGACGGGGCTGCCTTGGAACCATTTGTGTCGGTTCCTGTTCCTCTTCCTCCGCTACATTCTCCGGTTCCATTACATTTCCTCGGTCCGGCTGAACCCGGTCAACTTCTGGTTCGCCATCAGAACAGGATTCGTCTTCTAGAGTGGGGTCACCGTCGTCGCATGTCTTATGATCGCGAGCACCCCATGACTTCAACTGCGAGGCATGGGCTGTTGTAGCGTAGAATCTACCTCCGTCTGCTTGGTTAAGTTGCGACACTCGGTATGTGTCTGAGGGTAAGGACATGGTGATAACAAGTGGCCCGCGGAACTTTGCCTGGAATTTCATAGACTCCCCCGTGTGAACCGGGGCTCGACGCATGACGACTACTTCACCTACGTCAAAGGTTTTGGCTGGGCAGTGTCTTTTATCGAACTGTGTCTTCATTGCACCTTGCTTTATTGCTATTATGCTTCTCGATTCATTTTGGAGTTCCTTCGGAGGGGTGTATGTTTGGTTTTCTCCAATGTCTGTTACAGCTCGTAACGCTCCATCATGAAATCTTGGCGTGTAGCCATACAACAACTCGAACGGCGTATGATTAGTTGTCTTATTGTATGAGGTATTAAGATTACGTTCAGTAACCTTGAGTTTGGTGTCCCAATCTCTCTGGCTTGGTTCAACGATAGCTGTGGCAATGACTGGAACTAATGCTTCTCCATCGGTCACGTCGTATATGCATGGTAAACAGCCTGTCGAGCTCACCATGATGGGCGTGTTTACGGGTGGGGGCGGGCACACTTCAACTCGCACGAAGTTAACTGTATGTTCTTGTATTGTGACAGTCTTCTGCACCAACAGCTTAGACTTATTATCCAGCGGTGGCAAGTCCAAACCATTAAAAGCATCGCGGTAACATGTTCTAAACTCCCCATCTATTCGGTAGTAGACTAGGTTGGGGCGCTCGGTGAAGTTTCTACCGATTAGCATTGACATTGTCTGTGCTCGGTCAGAGACTACTACTGCCTCGACATCATCGACAACCACACCGTCTACACTAATCTTCAAGTTTACACTACCTAAGGCTTTGGTTTCTGCTTTATCTCCGAAGCCATACAGAACACTCGTGCTGGGTCTTACCTGTAGGCCCAACTCAATCGCCTTGGAGGCTTGCATGGTACAGGTAGAACTACCCGGATCGATCATTGCTTGTACCTCCTGGCTGTCATTGACGATGATTCGTTTCAGAAACTTTGCCGGACTCGTATTCACATCTGTTGTATCTTCCGATACGTGCTGACGGGGCTGACCCTCGTTACTCTGGGGACAGTGACGTTGAGTATGCCCTTCCTGTAGGCACTTGGTACACTTTTTCGTTCTTTGAGGTTGGTTGCAGTCTCGGGACATGTGGCCGTAAAGGTTACAATTATAGCATTGCAACTCCCCTTTTTCGTTGCGCAGTGGCGGTCTATTTTCCCGCTTTTGGGCATACCCTCGGTTGTTTTGACTCTTCATCTCTTGTTTTTGGCTTGGTGGACGTGCATCCTTCTGTTCGGACGTATTGATATTATTGGGCTTACCAGAATTGTACGAAGCATTCTTCTTAGCCGATACTCTTCCGTTTCTCTCAGCCTCTATTTCTTCGAAATCGCGAATGTCGCGTAGCACTTCGTCGATGTCTTCATGATGCCTTGCCATCAGTAGTGCACTCAACTGATGTGACCAAAGGCCAATAAGGATCTGTTTCTTCGTGTCGTTGAAGCTTAGTCCTAACTCTGAGCAGCATCTCACTTTGGAGTGAAAGTAACCATGAGTGCTATCACTGCATTTTCCTCATTCCTGCATTCATTCCTGCATTTTCCTCCATTGATCGGGCAAACTACTTTCGCCAATAAAAGTCTTAGTGAACCTCCGTTCGAAGTCGTCCCATGAGACCAACTCTGTGCGACGCGCAAGATACCAATCTCGACCCGCGTCGGTTAGATGTGACCTTGCTGTCTCCAGCTTGAATGCTTCAGGCCAGCGGTGGAGTGCCGCAGTACTGTTCAGTTGACCCAGCCACTCACGTGCTGCTGAGCAACCTGAGTTGCCTGAAAATTTGCCTACACTTTTGCTTAAGTCAGGCATTATGTGGAAGGATTGGGGCTGGGGCTGTGAGTGTGACTCTACACTTGTGTTGCTGATCGTTTCTGTTCTTGACGAAGAGGACCGGATGACCTCCATCAGCATCTCTTCACGTCGGCGACTATCCTCGTCCCTCCTGCGGTTCTCTTCATCCCGACGTCGGTTTTCCTCCATCATGTATCGAAGCAGCTCACTGATTTCGCCAGACTGTACTCCGTGTAAGGGTGGTGGAAGTTGAAACATGTTGGTAGGCCTGCCTCTTGTAGGTGTGGTACCAGGTGGATACATCGGTAGTTCGGGCCTCAGTTGATTCTCTCCACTGTTTGCATTCATTACAAGCAATAATACGAAATAACGGCAATAAAATTAATTCCTTGGTTAGAATTCAAAACGCGCGGCAACGGCTGATCGGTCGGTAACAACGTACGTCAGTAATAATAGGTGGCGGACTCTGGTGGTCAAACTTTCAAACATCATTCGCGGGCATCATACAAGATGGCGGCTGCGAAAGCCTCAAGTCCAACCAATTTACTTATACACGCAATACAAATTATCCTATTGTACTCACGATCTCAATATTGTTCACGCTCGTACTTAATATTAAAACACTGTCGCTCAAATCAACAAAACAATAAATATACGGACGATTACAGTATACAAAAGTAATACTAACAAGTAGCGGACAATCGGACGGTCTTGACGGTAGACGGCTATAAAAATAGTGCCGCGAGAACCTGCTGCCCAGTCTGCTGGTTTCCTAATCTACCTCTAGGTGGCATGACAGTCAAAATCCTACACTATCCACCACTCATTCTATTCAATTAGTACATGACTTTTGAGAATATTATTCAATGAAAAGTACTATCTATTACAATAAGCCACTTATAAAAATACAACCACATAAAATTGTATAAAATAATAAACTCCAGCAAGTCCAGATGTAGCTGACTACCTATTCATTTTTATTTGTTGGTGTTATTATATATTAGGTAAATAGCATCGAATTAAAACATGATAATTATGTGATACTATTAATCAATATATAAAATACAATAAATACCAATATTTATTACTCAATTAAAAAATACCAACTCACCAAAATAAGGAAGCCTATAGGATTTTGAGGAGCTCCTAAAGAAATAATACAGAACAGTTTCAAATGTTGGTCAATAATACACATGTTTATTGAATTAAACATAGCGGTACCTAAATTTTACATTCTGACTTGTAACATGACACTTTGACCACAGCAAATTATTGCTGGAACAGTTGCTCACATATTAGAGTGATGTGTAAACCAGTTATGTTCCAAGACACCATTTATTTGGACAATTCCATCAGGAAGGATGATTTTGCAAACACTGATATATATTTAATATGATGCAAAAAATATATGAAAACATATAATTCAGTCAACACTGGGATAAGCTAGTATGCTAGGTCACGACAATACTATTATTTATATAGTGATGTAAACCATGAAAGCTCTCATTCAGGCATGCACAGCTAGGCATTAGGCCTACTATTGCAAAGCCATTTAAACATCAGCTCATGGAAGTGTGCTGCAAAAATTACCTAAATAAAAGATTCAAATCTAGCAAGGTGAATTGACTGATTTCACATTCAATGCCCGGCATCCATATACCGGTATATAATATCTAATGAGAGATGCACCTCACTAGGTCTCAGGCAAAGCCTTAGGGAATTAAAAGCCAGAACTGAAGAAATTCCTACAGAGTTTGTGAAGTACGACTATTTTCAAAAGTTCGTATCTACGCGCACTCGCCACACATTTCACTCGCATCTTTTCGTGTCTTGCGTCTTTATAGGCCTATCATTTGTGTAGCTCGAACTTGAATTATCGAAATTAGGTCTCAGCTAGCTAGTATCTGCATTGGGAGAGAAGTTCCGACGGCGTGTAGACAAGATGCCACAGAAAACCCAAGCGATTTCAATCCGGTCGAAGTATCTGAGAGACAATCTGAGGGCAAAAAAGTTAATAAAATACAAATAGGGTCCACAATAGACTATTAATCAATATTATTTGATGTTATAACATTATAACAATATCAATATCTACCAATCAATATTGAGAGAAGTGAGCCACTCTGTAGGCCTAACTAATTCTACTTCATGCTAGAGAATGGTGTTCTTATTGCTTCCCCGAGGGATAGAGTTTTACAATTATCACAGCTAGGCTATCATTTAATATTAAATAATCAATCTTGCCAAAAGCATGCCATACAGATACGTGGGCATGTATCACTGTATTCCTCTTTCTCGAAAAATACAGAAAATTGCTCCCACTAAAAGCTAAAAGACCAATTTTAAAGTGAGCACTGAGCATTCTACATTGAGAACACAATCATGGCATAGACAAGAGTAGGGGCATTGAGTTTGTAGGGGCCTACCGGTATTATATAATTATTTTGTCCATGATTGTAGGCCTATTGTGTGTTGACATTATGATATTGGGTAGAATCAAGGCCATAGGCCTATCGCAAAAAGACTCGGACCTGCTAGGCCTATAAGATAAATTATAGGCCTAGGCCTGATAATGATGCTATGCATAAAGCTTTAACGAGTAACTCAAATTAGGTCCTTTGAATTTTATCATAACGTTATGATGTACATGATGAACATAACGCTGATAGCCGGACACTACTGGTAAACTAGGCCTATATAGTTTACTTATTCACAAACTTAAAAAGTGGGCCTGGGCCTATGTCACTAAGTTTGTAGCTAGTTTTGTAACACTACAAATACAATGCATGTGTCCATGAATGAGATTGAAAACAAACTAGGAAATAATCAACTAGGCCTAGCCTAGGCCTATTCTGAATGGAATATTCAAGATCTAATATAACTTATAGGACATGAAACTATACTTACTTCATGTTTGTAGATGGTTATTGTAGTATTTAGCTACACAGCTGAATTCTCTTCTTCTCATGCTCGATAAATAAATGTGATTTGAAATATTTCAGCACACGCAACTGAAAAAACACCAGCCATTTTCTTGAATTTTGCCACAGTTAAATGGTTGTCATGGTAACAACGTAAATAAAGATACAGTTCGCGCATTCTGTTGCCCAGTAGGAAAAGTTATTCAACGGTATTTAAAGTGCCGGTAGCTCGATCGTAAAAAAATGTCGGTATCGCTTGTGATATGGAAGATTCAGGACCGTGGATGAGATGTAGCGTTACTCGCGTGCAACTGCGAAGCGTCAAAACTTGAACCAAGTCGATGTCTCTGCGCGCCAAACGCGAGCTCGCCCCCAAGGGTTCATCTAAATATCGGTGTCCTCTGTCAGAAATGTTATTCGTTCGAAACGTGGAGAATGGCGAATAGTTCAAGAGAAAAGTGCGCATATGGAAAATGTCAGAATACGAAATATAGACAACCGGAGCTCTACTTTCCACGTTTTCCTACGAATGATGAAAGGTATGTGATAACTAATTGTTATTTTGAAGAATTCTTGATCTTTTGATATTGCAAATTTGATATTACTTGATTAGGCCCATAATCAACTTACTGATAATTAGCCTATGACTAGTCATAGAATTAGCCGTCACACTTGTTTGGATAGACACACTAAAATAAAGTACTCTTTTCATAAGCTTGTATTCAACAAAAGATTTCATAATCTATAATCTGTCAATCGTCATGGATTTCTTCATTCATCCGAATGATGGGGAAACCGTGTTGTTTTTTGTTACGTTTTGGGATGAACGCGTCTTGATTACAACGTGTAAACTAGGGTCCCTTCTTATGAGCATGTGTTTGTCAATTATTCACTTCTTCATTCAAATCATAGAGAAATCGAGTTGTTATTACTTTAGCAAGTGTGCCTCTTGATTAGAAATGTGTAGAGGTTAGTTAGGCCTATAATCAATTTAATCGTTTTCTGGTCAATTGCTATTTCACCAGACGTGAGCAGTGGCTTCTTCATGCTGACAACGACGATCTGTTCACTAAGACAAAGGCTCAATTATTGATACAGTGTGTCTGCCAGCGCCATTTCACAGATGACTGCTTCATGAATTCGCTACATAGGTCTTTGACCCAATTCGCAATTCCCACGCTCGACGGTAAGGTATTGCACGACAGAATAACTTTGGAATATCCAGATGTATACAATGATGGTATTGATGAAGTTGTTATCGAAGCGGAGGTCAATAACGACACGTGCCCAATCAGCCTTCCAACACGGGGCATTCATGTAAGTGGTGAGGACGTACAAATGGAGGAATGCGACGTACAAATGGAGGAATGTGCCGTGACTTCAGGTTGTAGCCCTAAACAAAATCCTCTCAAGAGGGATTATCAATCGACACCATGTAGTTTTCCGCATGAAACCCAAGAGTTGAAGAAGATCTCTCTCAAGAGGGATTATCAATCATCTTCATGTAGGCGTAGTTTTCCTAACAAAACCCAAGAGTTGGAGAAATTAAGGGTGTTCAACGAGAAACTGAAGGTCACTATCAAAAGGCTAAGAAATCAGAACCACCATTTGAAGAAGGCCAGAGCCAAAGCTGAAGCCAGGCCACTGACGAGGGAGAAAGTAATCGACTCTGCTTCCGAGTTCGTTAGCCCGGCCATGTTGACATTGATGCGCATGAGCATTACGCATAGGGCAGGGCAAGAATGGAGAAAGGACGAAAAACAATTGGCTCTCGATATGTATCATAAGTCACCATCATTATATAACTATTTGAGGGATGATAACAATTTTGTATTACCTTGTGGAAGTACAATAAGTAGATGGCATGTAGATGGCATGTGCTAGTTTTTTGTTTAGTAGGCCTATATGTAATTGTAAATAGGCCTATCTATTTATAATATAAAATGAGTGATGTAATTTCAGAACAAGGTTGAATCTTTTCGTTGTATGCTTTTTCTAATAACTGTTTTTTCTTTCTATGTTATCGCATCTTAAATGCGCAAGTGTGAATTTTTGGTTTTTGAGTAAGCATTTTTCACAGTAATTTATCGTGTGCTTACTTCTTTCTTCAATTGATTAACTTTGCACATGTCTCGTTTTTCTTTCGTAATTTTTGGTTGCACTTTTTTTCTGCTTTTCAACTTATTTTTTGTGTGTTTTATAGAGTTATTTTATTTATGTTATCGCCACAGTCGAGCCCTCATAAGGCTTTGTGGCTAAGCAATGTGAATTTTGGTAATTGTAGGCCTAATGCTTCTAACTTTTGTTTTTCCAATAAAAAAAGTAAAAAACATACTAAATACATTTTATATCAAATTAAATTTAAAGAAAAAGTATCGTAAATAAAATCATATCTTGAAATTTAACGGGAATATCAAAAGAAGGATATGACCAACCCTTGAACAATACTTCAGCAACATTTTTGGGAAAAACATGAATTTGATGGTTGAAAAATTCGTAAAAACCAAATAATCATGTCGATTGTTGAATTTTTTGTGGCAGTTTTATCATGTTAGTTATCTATGTGCAAAATTTGAAGTGCATACAATCAATATTAACAAAGATAGGATTTTCACATTAGTCTCCCCTTAAGAGGCCGCAGGCGCTCTACACGGGCTTGTTGTTCGCTCGCTTCAGACTCGAGTTTAACATGCATCGTGTGCTAGGCGCAACCCGTAGACTAGCCCGCCGAACTCATATTCACGTAAACGCCGTTAATTCCCCAGCTCACACTTTTGATATATTTCACATTTCCAATTTTTTTTTGGTATTCAAAAATATGTAGGGCCTATCTAGGTTTTCGCATTCTTGACATTTTTTCATTTTCCATTTGAAGAATTTGAAAATTTCCAATTTTTTTTTCAAAATTCTGTAAATGCGGTAACCTCCGTTTTTCAATTTTTAACAGAATGCAAAAACAATCATATCGATATCTCAAAAATTACGGCTGTGAGAGTTTGCGGCGTGAAATACGAGCGCCTGCAGCCTCTTAAGTAATTAAATTAAGGTAGGTACACTTGACATCCAAGGTCTGTAGATGTAGAGTGAGGTGCAATATATTTTATTCTAGATTTTCATACTATTCAGCTCATCTCACAACGCATTTTCTACGTTTTCCCAGTAAAATGAGCGTGGCGACGACTTCCATTTCACTTTCCGAAAAAAATCGGGCTTGGTTTGTTTTTGTAAATTTGCATGCGTCATACAGGTTAG
The DNA here is from genome assembly GCA_964007535.1 of Brachyptera risi. Classification (NCBI taxonomy): domain Eukaryota; kingdom Metazoa; phylum Arthropoda; class Insecta; order Plecoptera; family Taeniopterygidae; genus Brachyptera; species Brachyptera risi. The sequence continues at coordinate 15,821,883 of OZ023335.1, read as the reverse complement.
AAAAAATAATTTCAAACATTTGAAGTAATCCAGGATCAGTAGAGATAGAGTGAGTTGACAGAATAGTTTTCATTTTAGATATTCGTACTTTTATAATACCCTGTTAAATACCCTGTTCACTAAAATTGAACATTCTAACATGTGAATATTTTCTACTCTACTGTGACCACAGACGATCAAACTCGATTATCTGTGGCAACAGCCGAAACATCAGAATCTCGTGTGTACATTTCACCTGTGCTCAATCAACGGGCTCTCCACTATGAGTAGGCCTATCTCTACTCATAAATCTTGGTAAGCTGCTGTTCTTTTTTTACCCAATTCACTCATTTGTCATTTCTCCACGTGGGATAATGGGTGGATTGCAGAGACGGAGTTTAAACCCCGGCCTATCTTAGACGCCGTCCAAGTAAGAAATTGCATTGCAGCCACAATGCAATTTCTCACTCAGATAGCGTCTAAGCTAGGCCAGGGTTTAAACTCCGTCTCTGCAATCCACCCATAAGGACCGTTTTCATGGCTCGCGGTGGGCGGTGGGCGGCAGGCGGTTTTAAAAAACGCGCCGCTCGAGATCAAATGCTGCTGTTCACACTGTCGCGTTTCGTGAGCAGGCGGTGGGCGGCGTAGATCCGGCGCCATTTTAAATGATAATTCAAACAGTTTGAATTATCAGATTAGCTTTGAAAGATTTACGATATATAGATATACAGACGACATTGAAGAAACCATGGTGGATGCAGATGAGAATGAGTTTAGGCGTATTGCAGTAGGAAGGAGGAGAAGGATTTTTTTACTCTATTTACTCTGGAGAATGAATTCGTATACGACTAAGCGATGGTGGGTCCGCCCAATTTTTTCTCGGAGGCGAGAACAGGGCGACTATAATAATTTGCTTCAAGAAATGAGACTAAATGATCATGAGATGTTTTATAATTTTTATCGCATGATGCCTGATGTTTTCGATATGTTACTGACCATGGTTGGGCCAAAACTGCAAAAGTCGGGTGTTCGCAGCCTTTGTCCCGGAGAACGACTTTCGGTAACGCTAAGGTAGGCCTAAGCAGTAGCCATAATTATATTTGATAGCATTAATTGAGAAAAAATAATGTTATATGGAAGGTTGATGACCATATGTAGCCAGCAATGATTCATATTCATATGCTATTAGTGAATAATATCAATTACTGTAGCCTTCAATAATGATTGACTCAATAGAAAGAAACTGTAGTCCCTAGACTTAACTGAGCTTTAAAGGTTTCTATATACTGATAATAAATAACTCTTTATTGAGCAAGGTACTCATTATACACACTGAATCACAAATTCACGGTAATATGAATCGACATTGAACGCACAAGTATTATTATAGTTATATAATTCTGACTATATTTCAATCATTGTACAGATATCTAGCTACTGGCGATAGCATGGGCAGTATATCGTTCGCCTTCAGAATTGGGAAGAGTACGGCGAGTGTCGTTATTCGCGAGACATGTAATGCGATATGGGACACACTGAGCACTACAGTATTTCTAGAACCAACGCCTGAAAATTGGATGGCAATTGCCGAAGATTTTCAGACATTGTGGAATTTCCCTAATTGCATTGGTGCCATAGATGGCAAGCATGTTGTGATGCAGGTATGGTACTGGAATGAATAAGATTATTCCACTGAATATATTATTAAATCATCTTTATTTATTGCAATATTTACTTTATAAATATACGCAGAATGAAACAAACTTAATTGTAATGGAAGCGATAATGGTGACGTTTATGTTAGTGGATCGGTATTTTTCACTATAGCGTGCTAATTGAGTTTACACATATTTCTACACTCTTGAAAAATCATAATTTTGTGGACTAGAAGATCTTGCTTGAGCTCTGTTATTAATTAATATTCATAGATTAGGTCTATAGGGTACCACGCAAGTACTTACAAACCCATTTTTCTCAAGAAGTTCTATAAAATATATACCAACACAGGTAGACCTGTGAGTACATATTTGTAGAACCGCAGTCTGCTGAAAAGTTGACTTGTCTGCTGAAAATACATAAGGTACATAACATACATACATATACATACACAGGATCAAGATTCATGAAGGAAATCCATTTGATCTAAAATAACTAATCAAATTAAATCGAAAAAATCTTCAAGTAATAATGACAACATGGTGAAAATAAACACACTGTTCTCTTGATGTTTCCTAAATAATGAAGTATTATAATAATTAGTTTATGTAGTGCCTACACGCATTTATACGGGTTCATACATTATACGGGACTTATACAGGTTTACTAATGAGTGGGTGATAATGAAACGATGAAGTGGTGATAGGTGAAAGGACGTTTACAAAAACTTATGCCTTTTGCGGGACTTGAACCCAAGTCCAACAAGACTTCAGTTTTTAACACAATGAGCGTTGGCTGACTGAGCCAGTACATGTATCAGTAATACATAATAGTATCTATATAATTATATTGATATCAAAAATTGTATTTCATACTGATTATTATCCTGTAAACTTTTTATGAGCCAGGGGCCAATAAAGGTTGTTTATATAGTAATTTTACTATTTCAGGCCCCCAACAAAAGTGGTTCATCATTTTTCAATTACAAAGGTAGCCACAGCATTGTTCTCATGGCCGTCTGTGATGCTCGGTATTGTTTCACCATCGTGGATGTTGGCTCGGCGGGAAGAAACAGTGACGGCGGAATCTTTGCCCAGAGCACATTTGGCAAGATGCTCGCAAAAGGAGAACTGGCGATACCAGCGAAGAAGTCATTGCCACGCTCACAAACAGAGCTAAATTATGTGTTTGTGGGCGATGGGGCATTTCCCCTCCAGGAAAACATATTGCGACCTTTCCCTGGCCAATGGCTGGATGATGATAAAGTTATATTTAATTATCGTCTAAGTCGACCAAGATCAAAGATTGAAAATACGTTTGGCCTAGTGGCCACAAAGTGGAGGATTTTTCGCCGACCCATCATTGGGTCAATCTCCCTAGTGACAGCTGCTACCAAAGCCATTTGCTGCCTACATAACTTCCTCGTGAAACAGGACTACACAAGCCGGCCATCGAAGCGCCGTTATATGTCACCAGGTGCAATTGATTCGGGTGATGCACCAGACGGTGAATGGCGAGGAGAAGTTGACAACCGTGGAGCTCTGCGTCATATTGGCCGGTTTGGAGCCAACAGCCACCCCCTGTCGGCAAAAGAGCAGAGGGATGAATTCAAATCATATTTCATGACTGTTGGACAAGTGCCATGGCAGTGGGGAAAAATACCACATCGACAAGAGTAATGCCTAGTGATGAGATTGGTATCAACTATTAAGATACATCTGTTCTGTTATTTGTGTTTTTTGTCAGAAAGATTGGAATACTTACAAGGCTTTAAAAATTACAAAATTTAAAATTACAATAACGTAGGTCTATGTACCATATATCCTGAATATTATTATTGATTATGATTAGTATTATTATATAATTAGTAAAAGTAGAAGGAAGACTGACAGTCTTTTGAAAATAATAACAGTATGAGTTATGGCATCCTCCCTATTTGATATTTTGTTGTGTATTCGGTACATTTTGCGGTACGTATCTGCACATAATCTCATGATGTTATTTAATTTGAAAGACCGAAAATATATGGATCAAATGGATGATGTTTTATTTAAATACAGGACTGAAAAAAGAATAAGATAGAAGGTATGAGGTTGATTATATAGGTTGATGTAAGGTAGGCCTAATGAAGGAGATGGAAAATAAGTCATGTTGGTGGGAACTCGGCATCAAAGAATAATTTTGAAATGTCCATTTTCAATTTCGCTTGTGCCCGAGTGTCCAGCCTCTTGTAAGCTGGTACCAACGAAGAGAAGTAATCTGCATCTGCATCTTTAGTTATTGAACTGGGTACCGGTACTGAAGGTCCTGCCAGCTCTTTCAGCAACGCACTCTCAATCAAATCCCGTTTTGATCGCTTTCCTATAACCACATACAATTACAATCAATTACCATCAACTAAAACAATCGTTCCATCATGAAAATATAAAATCTACACAAATATAATGATAGGCCTACTATTTGAGCTAGTTATATGGGTTGATCATCAGTGGCATAACCATTGAATGAATAAATATCCTTACGGGATAGAGTGACAGAGTCCTGATTACACAGACTACAGATCTTGGTGGTGCTATTACGTGTTAAAACTAGTAGGCCTAATCCTGCTAGGAGTGCTGTGATCACCAAGAAAATTCCATTTGCTAGAGCACTGTTGCAAGTGAATGCTGCTACCCACCCAGTAGTTATGCCACCGAGTAGATAACCTATAGCCGTTGTGGATAAAAGTATGATAACTTACTTTTTGCCTCACTCGGATCCCAGGAGATAGCATGGTCAGCTTTCTTCGGAACCAGGGACAACGGGTCATCCACGGACCCCTCGTCATCACCCTCCGACACTGACCCGAGATGAGTAGGCCTACTTGGGCATACCGGCATTGATACCGGTACACGCGCCAAGTTTGAAGATGTTCTAAGAAAGTGTTTTTATAAATACTAGGCCTATGTGAATATATAAATATAATGAATTGATACATTTTATTTGCCTCAAGAACTCACGTCAAAAAGTCGGTGGAGTCCCTTAAAAAGCCGAGACGCTCAAAATGGCACCACGGCTTTTTAATTTTGGTGCCAGAACCACTCAACTCTTTTTTCCCCTTCACTTCTTTCATGTACCTATCCCGTAAATTCTTCCACTTCTTCTTTATGTCAGACCCTAGTAAAAGTAGTAGAGAGAATAATAGAATGGGCCAAGTAACACTGCGAATTTAATTGAAATATTCTTCATTACGGTACTTAGATCTCTCCCAGGCTTACATGAAATTGATATGTAATTGAAATCTAATAATATAATTAGGAATATGTCTAGTCCTAATTCAGAGGTCTATGACCCGTCAGAGAGACAGCGAGGACCAATCGTTATACTAGGCCATTGAACTTCTTACAAAATCAATTACTAGGCCCTAGGCTCATGTCAAGCTTTAACGATTTTGAATCAAGCTGTTGATCAAGCTACAGCGTAAAAGTACATGCCCTGCTAGTCATCCTACAACATAACAAACAGACTTTGGCCATAGCAGCTAGCATTGACCTATGTGAATATGCAGCTTGTTTCCAACTTGTACCTGAGCTTAAAGTAGGCATATGCCCTATATAAACTCAATGCCTCAAGTCTGAGCATTTTATGCAGTTAACTAGGCCTAACCATAGGCCAACTTTTCAAGTTCTCGTTTGCCCTATTTTTACTTTGTAATTATAATTGATTACGGCTCAGAAATGTAACAACTAGCATACCAAATAGTCATTATGTGTCATACTAACAAGTTTTTAGTATGCCTAGCTGGATCAAGGCTGTAAATTAGTAAATCCTCATAACTTACCACTAACCCCACCCAAAGCCAAACCAATTTCGGTATATAAAAGGTTCTTCGCCGGGATTAGTTTGTACTTGGGATGACGAACATCCCAAATACATGGATGTGTTTGAATCAAGTCAATCATCAATTCCACTTGGTCCCTCTCATTTTCGCCTTCAAAACTTTCAATATACTCAGCATAGTCCGTCATCATGACATTTGCCACTTTCGCCTTCTATTTACTTCTCCGAGCTGTCAAAGTCACGTTGAGTCGTAGTTGACAACTCTGATGCCGTAGCGCTGTCGGTGCACTCACACGTGATTGGCTAAGAAATCAGTGACGTAATTTTAACCGCGGCGTTTATTTCAAAAAGTTGAAAATATTTTATCTCTTGCGGCAGAGAGCAACAAGTACAGGCGGCAGGAGATTCATCCATTCTGATTGGACAGAAAAAAAACCGCCTGCCGCCCACCGCCCACCGCGAGCCATGAAAACGGTCCTATAAACGCCCAGAATATTGAAGTTTACTGACTTGTCGACCCTCTTATAAACCCTATTTTGTTGCGAATCACGGCCCCAATGAGCCATCGAACATTTTTCTCAATCAACATGGTAAGTAAAAATACATAAAATAGACCCATTCATGCAGAAACAATTCACAAATAAATGTTGTTACAGGCACGGTCTATACCATATATTAGGTCCTGTGATCTATATTGACAATGGATGTTGATATTAATATCAGTATTATTGTGAGTGGAAAATCCTTCATGAATGAATGAATGGATATTAGGGTTTGAAAGCGCGTCGTCAGCGAGATCATTCCGCATTTTCGCTAAATGGAGAAAAGATTTGTTTAGAATGTAGTTCTACCGTTGATGATTTTGTCGCAAAAAGCATTTCCAGAAAACTGATGTTATTCGTGACAATCATATTAGAAAAGGATTGAAACACTTCAAGTTTTGGTCAAGTTAACTCTTCAAAAAGAGAGAAAATGCATGTGTGTGGATAGATATTCGACATACAATGCAAACGTTTGATAATTATGACTGTGCCTAATAGCTCGATATGATGAATAAAATTGTCATGCACATTTCATTACATCATGTCAAAAGCTATCAAGCCCAGTCATTACCGAATGTTTCCATTGTATACCCATTACATGTCCACACATACATTTTACACTACACCACATAAACCCACAGTCCAACCCGTGGTCTAAGCCCGGGGTTTCTACCACGGGTCAACAGGGAGACTGTTTACACTTGTAAATTTCCACCGAATGTTTGATGGATATTTCCGGTTCTAAATTAGTGTACCAACACTTTAAAACTATAATTGTTTGTCAAGTTGTCAACCTGTCCCATGTGACTAATATTTGACAGTTCAGACAGGCTACCAAAGTCAGCAACGAGAAAGAGAAAAGTGAACCATCTGACCCGCGTATTTAATCCTAGCCTGCACCGAGGTTCAACTCCCTACAGGCTGACCCAGGGTGTGTACTGTGTATACACAACAAAAATTGTACCCGCAGGCAGACTGCAGGTTGAACCACGGGCAAACACGTTGTGGAATAACACCTCAAAGTAACTGTTTATATCACTACTTTTACATACCAAAGTGTTTTGAATAGTAAGGGCTTGGCTGATTTTTTTTTTTTTTTTTTATATTGGGTTTTAACGACGCACTGTAATGATTACTAAGATCTATTGACGTCGGATGAATGATTAATGGGATGATGGTTTTTTTATGGGTAGTGGGAAGGATAGTGGGAAGGAAGCGGTCGTGGCCTATATTGTGGGAACCATCCCAGCATTAGCCTAGATTACAGAGGGAAACCACGAAAACCCCTGTAAAGATAGACTGTGGCGGGGATCGGACCGGGTCCGATATGTCCCTTCACCTCCCGGATCACACGAAGCAAGTGAGCTAACCACTCAGCTACTGTGCCGGTCGGCTTGGCTGATGGCTCCCTGTTTTCACTACAAGTTTTTGTTTTTGTTGGTGATCCAAGACTTCCACAACAAACGAGAAAAAAATGAGTAACATCAGTCCACTTTGGAAAAGGAACATCAACGATAGCAAATTCAACATTGTAGGATGGGCCTTTCCATCTCCTCTTAATCAATCAACAGGTTTTGAACAGTCCACTTATTTTTAATGTCCAATTAGATGAGATACCAATCAACCTTTTAATACTTGTTTGGCAGTCACAGTAGTGAATCTGTTGAAAATAACATCAGTTTCAGGTAGCTTGGAAGTAGATCCGAAGTACTTTTACGTTGCCTATCGCTATACAAAAACCCTACAAAATCCCTGCAAGATTTTTCAAGTCTAAAATTCCTGAACCAACTCAAATACGCACGTGACTAGAAACTAGGGATGACATCGATTCTCTATGCTCCAGAATCGATTTAAAAAAAAATCGTTCTCAAAAAACTAGTGTAATTTGAAATTTTTTTTTTTCAACCTTCCAAAGGCGTTCTCGTGAAAAATAGCTGCTAGACTTCTTTGAACTGTACTGTACAATTTGGGTATTTCCGTCCACGTTCGGCTGTCAGACGTAACCGAAGGGATAACTTTTGACCAGATAGTAATATCTCAACAATACAAAATAATATGGAACAAAATGAGCACTTATTGCAACGTAAAGTACGGCACTGACAAAAAATGTTCTTTTCTAAAAATCGATTTTTAGATTTGAGAATCGTTTTACAACAGAATCGATTCATTCTTAATCGATTCTCGATTAATCGATGTTATCCCTACTAGAAACTGAGTGACACGTTCCTCATGTTCCATATGTAGTAAAGGGCAAGGAATCAAGGAATAGAACGAAGTGAAGGTTTATTCAGAAAATACGACTTAGTTTGTTTGTGTTCAACATGATCTTCAAAGTTTAATGGAATTCCAAAATCGTTATTTTCCTGATAATGCCAGAGTGAGTTTTGATACAAATGGAGTTTGGTTGGCAAATGGAATGCGCTTAATCGACTTCTTCGATGGTTGGCGACGAGTTCTGTCCGCCAGTAGCCCCTGCAGCACCACCTGGAAAACAACAACCAGTCAGCTCGCTTGGAAATCACGTCTGGGACGTTGGCAAAAGTAGTGAAAAACTGAACAATACAATAGCTAATAGCAAAGGTGTATGGATCTACCTGAAATTTATTTGAAAAGAAAATTTTGAATGTATTGAAAGAATAATTTATTCACAGTACAGTAAGACCTTAAGGCTTTCAACCAGACTCAGTTCATTCGATTAATCCCAACTGTAACATATTTCGAACTCGGTTCCAGCTACTTTCAGCAAGCTTTCTGAATTCCAGCTAATCCGTAATTCGAACTAATATTTCGGCCCTTCAATTGTTTCAACATTGTACAGTGAAACCTCTATCTATCATTTTTCAAGGGGCCAGGAAAATAAAACCATCCATGCAGGAAAACAATCCATCCAGGAAAATTTAGTATTGATTATATGGGAGTGGGGTTAGGAAATATGAATGATACAAGCAGGAAAACGATGGATGCCGGAATGATCCATAGAGGTCTGACTGTATTTGTATTTGATAATTCCTTGAATTGATCATTATTTTACCAATTTCCATGCCCTTTATTTGGCGAGTTAAAATAAACCAAGACCCGTTGAGATGTTTGCCGTTTTATGTGCATCATCCGACCGAGTGAGCGAGCGCAAGACCACATCGAGCTCAGAAGAATTGTTCGGTCAGTCGGACTCAGGACGGACGGTCAAGCGCCAATTGAAGCTCGCGCGCCATACGAAACTGACTAAATTCTAAGCAGGACGAGGGATGATTTTCGTGGAAAGGAATCCGAATATTTATATTCATCTTTTTGCGTACCTTACAGTTCAGAGTAACGAGGGTTTGCAGTATGATAAATGTTGTCACTTTTCTTTCTAGAACGTGACATCGTAAGTGTCCCGACGCTCTACACAAAAACACATTAGGATGGTCGACCGTAGTGGGAATCGAACCCTGGTCCCTGAATGGTGGTTGAGCATGCTAGCCACCAGTCCACCCGTATTCAGATAGTCGACCGTGGTGTAAATCAAACTCTGGTCCCCCAGCGATAAGAGTGTTCTAGTTACCTGCTCCAGGGAATCCGGGCATGCCTCCGGGCATACCGCCGGGCATGCCTCCGGGAGCACCACCGCTGCCTTGGTACAGCTTGGTGATGATCGGATTGCACACCGACTCCAGCTCCTTCTGCTGCGACTCAAACTCCTCCTTCTCAGCCAGCTGGTTGGCATCTGGAGCAAACACAAAACAATTATACATAGATTCTGACGATGATATTTGGTTATAATTATCAGTACACAAATTGTTCTAGCCTACCAACCTGCAAAATTCTTTCACAAATCTAAAACAAACTATCACGCGGTATTTAAAGAAACAATATTCATCGTTTTGTTGATGCTGGTAACAATTTGAAAATGTAGGCCAAATGTTCAAATTACAACATGTAGTGTTGCTGAAGCCAGGCATGAGGGAAATCTTTCTCACTTGAGAAATACTATTTATTACGTCTAAAACATTACGTCTAATATCTAAAACAGCGTCAATTCATTCAACGGGGAAAGCAAACTTTGGAAGTGGAACTACGTAACCCAAGCCAAGAAGTGATCTGTCGAGCGCTTACCAAGCCACTTGATGACGTCGTTGCACTTGTCGAGGATGACTGTCTTGTCTGCGTCTGTGATCTTGTCCTTGAGCTTCTCGTCCTCGACGGTACTCTTCATGTTGAAGCAGTACGACTCGAGCGAGTTCTTGGACGATATGGTGGCCTTCTGCTTGTCGTCCTCGGCACGGTATTTCTCCGCGTCGTTCACCATGCGCTCAATGTCCTCCTTGCTCAGACGGCCCTTGTCGTTAGTGATGGTGATCTTGTTCTCCTTGCCGGTCGACTTCTCGATGGCGGTCACGTTGAGGATGCCGTTGGCGTCGATGTCGAAGGTCACCTCAATCTGGGGCACGCCGCGGGGCGCGGGAGGGATGCCGGTCAGCTCGAACTTGCCCAGCAGGTTGTTGTCCTTGGTCATGGCACGCTCGCCCTCGTAGCACTGGATCAGCACACCCGGCTGGTTGTCGGAGTACGTGGTGAAGGTCTGCGTCTGCTTCGTGGGGATGGTGGTGTTGCGCTTGATGAGCGCTGTCATCACGCCGCCGGCTGTCTCGATACCCAGGGAGAGGGGCGTCACGTCCAGGAGCAGGAGATCCTGGACCTCCTCGGACTTGTCGCCGGCCAGGATGGCAGCTTGGACTGCAGCACCGTAGGCCACCGCCTCATCAGGGTTGATGGACTTGTTCAGCTCTTTGCCATTGAAGAAGTCCTGAGAACAAGCAAACAAAAAACACGTCAAGGCTTTGTGGGGACGCACAACATTGGCTCCTACAGATGAGGTGAAAAAAATGAGATAAATGTAAGTCAACTATGACCAGTTGGACCTCATTGGTAGTATGTAATTTTTCTCTTGCATACATTTATTGATAAGTTTCATTTCTTGTTTCAATGAACAGTTAATTCCCTTGAAGAATTCCAGTGGAAGGCTCACCTGGAGTAGCTTCTGGACTTTGGGGATGCGAGTGGAGCCGCCGACCAGGACGATGTCATGGACCTGGGCCTTGTCCATCTTGGCGTCCCTCAGGGCCTTCTCCACGGGCTCCATGGTGGAGCGGAAGAGGTCGGCGTTCAGCTCCTCGAAGCGGGCTCGCGTTACAGACGTGTAGAAGTCGATGCCCTCGAACAGAGAGTCGATCTCAATGCTGGCCTGGGTCGACGAGGAGAGAGTACGCTTCGCTCGCTCGCAGGCTGTCCGCAAGCGACGTAGCGCGCGCTTGTTCGAGGTCAGGTCCTTCTTGTACTTGCGCTTGAACTCCTGGACAAAGTGGTTCACCATTCGGTTGTCAAAGTCCTCTCCTCCAAGATGAGTGTCGCCAGCAGTGGACTTCACCTCAAAGATGCCATCCTCGATCGTCAGGATGGAGACATCGAAAGTTCCACCGCCCAAGTCAAAGATCAGGACATTTCGCTCGCCATGGCCCTGAGGACAACAAACTCAAACCTTATTGATAGTTCAAAATTGGAACACTAAGCCACGTTTTAAATATTTTTTCAAACTTTCCCACTCTTCATTTTGTACGAATTGAGTGGGCTCATATTTTTAAAATTCAATAGTGCTATAGGAGCCTTAAGTAGCCTAATGCTACATTAGGCCTATTGCAATGGGTGCTAAATCAATACTTGAAGATTTCAAGAGTCAAAACATGAAAGCATAATAAACTTGAACCCCCCCCCCCCCCCCCCCCCCAATAACCTAGCTATTGGTGGGTTCATTGAGGAAACAATAACATTTGCTAGAACAAACACATATACAAGCCTGATGTGGAACTTGAATGAACAAACAAACTGAGTACAAGTTGCCTACACCTTCTCAATTTGAAGTCTAATGATTCTGTGCCATCAACATGCACAAGATAGCTCGAACCACGGTGGCCTACTATTAACGAGTCTATAAGCCATACATGTAATAAGTTGCTCACCATGACTTTCTTGTCCAGACCATAGGCAATGGCAGCGGCCGTGGGCTCATTGATGATTCGCAGCACGTTAAGGCCGGCAATAGCGCCAGAGTCCTTCGTTGCCTGTCGCTGTGAATCATTGAAGTAGGCGGGCACAGTGATGACGGCGTTCGTTACAGTCTTTCCCAAGTATGCTTCGGCGGTTTCCTTCATCTTGGTCAGAACCATCGAGCTTACTTCTTCGGGGAAAAAAGTCTTAGTTTCTCCTTTGTAGTTAACTTCTATCTTTGGTTTGCCTCCGTCGCTGACGACGTTGAATGGCCAGTGTTTCATATCTCCTTGGACGGCGGCGTCATCGAAACGACGGCCAATCAACCGTTTGGCATCTGAAACAACAAACAATCGAGTCAACCAGCTGTATCGTACCACGAAATACATCCCTCCATGCTAGAGATAACCAGACCCAGTACCCTGATTTGTATTGTTGAACATTGAATCATGTTTGATTGACAATAATAATATTTCTGGTCCAACACCAAGATGACATGGGATGAGCGACAAGCACTGGAAGCACAGGCTGGCCTCATTTCAGAGTTATCATGGGCACAGCCTTGACTTATTGTTGATAATCAAGGCCTAGGTTTTTGAAAAACAGGGAAGGGAAAAGAAATTTAAAATTGTTGTAAAAAATATACCTTAAACAATGATGTGACGCTGGCAGTAATAGTTCATTTACAATGCCTTCAATATTAAACTAGGGCCTAGTGTAATATTTTGAGAAAGAGCCATGAATCATCATTCTGCAAGTTCTACATCATTTCTACATCAAGAGATGGGTAACAGCAAAAATGCTGCAAATTTTTAAATAAGCCTCAATTCAGGCCTACCATGTTGTAGCCCAACCATTGGATTGGTCAATATATAGTATTCTGCACCAATTTGATTCAGAGTAGATAGAATAGGCCTAAACTTTAAAATTAGGCCTCAAGAGTCCAGACAAATTCACAGAAACCTTACTCTACTCAACCCTAACCAATTATGAAATAGGCCTTTCCATAAAACAAAAGAAAGTTGACCAAACACAAACCACTATATAATAATATCAACATACTAGTACTGTACTTCATCATGAAATTTATTCTTTTAAAAAAAGGGTGTAGGCCTACCGACCCGCGTCTTCAAAGTACAGTATTTCCAGGGTCAGAACCAGAGTCCATGGTCCCATTTGCCTGTAGCGCAACTATCGCTTTTTTAAGGAACTAGGGCCTATAGGCCTACACAATCAACAATGCCAACGGTAGGCCTACCCTAGCCACACTAATCTACATCTAGTTCTCGAGGGAATCCGCTAAATTGCACCAGGCAAATACAAAATCTGGCTCTGAATTGACTGCAAGAAAGCACAAAATACCAAACATGTTACTAGTACCAGTATGGAAGTCAGTAGGCCTAGGCCTACACCTTTATATTATGATTAAGTAGGCCTAAGCATACCTATTGGTATCAGTAGGCCTATATCTTGCACAAACCTAGAACAGATCAATACAGCTTGCTATGTAGGCCTATTCACAATTAGGCCTAGTTCATGTGAACTGTGTAGGGCCTAGATCACTGACTAGAAAATGGCATACTCCTCAGGAGTCAATATTTTCCATTTCATGAAGGGGGGGTCTATGTCTATGGGATGGGATCTACAAACATACAATTCAAACAATCTATTCCAGTTTTACCAGATATTTTCAAGCACTAGCCTAGGCTGACCTTTGGGCCCTTCCAATTTATTCAACTGAATAAGGCCTAGGCCTAAACACACAAAAATCAAATCAAATCTAGGTGGATAGCCATCCTAGGCCCAGGCCCAAACCTTCAGAGTAGGGCTTAGGCCAAGACTACCAAGATTGCATAATAATGCGGGCAGGTTTACAAATCATCATTAATTCCTCATCATTAATTCCTCATCATTACTCAAGGTGACGCAACATGACGCATGATGGGTTAAGCTAGGCCTTCTAGGGCTTCGGCCATCAACATACAAGGCCGGAATCAAGAAAATGGCGGTACTTCAAGAGCGTTTGTCAGAACTTTGTTATCGAAGAACAAAGGATATGCCTGGCAATTAAATGAAAATGTAAAGAAAATGAGATCTTTTACTTACCGAAGATTGTGTTTGTAGGATTCATTGCAACTTGATTTTTGGCAGCATCACCAATTAGTCGCTCGGTGTCAGTAAATGCTACATAACTCGGCGTGGTTCGGTTGCCTTGATCATTGGCGATAATTTCGACTTTTCCGTGTTGAAAAACACCGACACAGGAGTAAGTCGTTCCCAAATCAATACCTACAGCAGGTGACTTGAGTGCCATTTTTATTGTTGAATAAGATAGACGTTTAATATAAAGTTAAGTAAAGACTGGAGGAATATTATTCTCCGCCCGGTTTCTTGCTTAGATGCTCTCGACTCGAAGCGTTGTGTTGAAATGGGCAGAAAGCTGGAGAAGCAGAAGTTTATGACAAAATTCAATCTTGATTCCAGAATGTTCGAGCGGGGTCTTCACTTCCACATGCACTACTTCCTACTTGTAAATGATAATTTTGCCTCATACAGAATAATTAGTAATAAATAAGAGATTAAATCAAGTATATTTGAATATTATTGTGTTTCAGCATATATTCAGAACTATTATTCTCTGATTTCATATTTAAATTGTTTTAATTCAAAATATAATCATGAGTCGCATTCCAATACTCACTTAAAAAAGCGCCGTCATGAAAAATAACGTCACTCTACATCTGCAGGCAAGCAACTTTGGAAATATCATTATCATCTGTATCAAAGAATGATTTAAACCACTGATCAGTGATCTTAACTGTGACATGTTATGATGGAATGCCAAATTGTATTGAAATCGATAGGAAAATTTCCTAATTCTTCATTCAGTGAATTCTAGAAATAATAGAGATCCATCGTGACGTCATTTTCCACTGACATGACTTTATTGACTTTTGTTCTACTGTTGGTAGCTTTGGGGAGAAGAGTGGCGGGAAAGGACTGCCTGTACTATTGCACGGGAAGGTAGACACGCTTAATTTACTTGTCATTATTAAGGAAACCCGCTATTATTGTATTTTGTTGTTATTTTATTGTTTGTTACGACGTACATCACTGAAATATGAAGTGTACAATTCCAGAGATCTCCTGGCACAACCGGGATCCGGTGTTGAGTGTAGATATTCAACCAAAATGCAATGAAAATGATACTTATCAGAGGATTGCTACAGGTGGCACTGACTCCCATGTGTTGGTAAGTCATCAACAAACGTGAATAATATGAAAATACTACCGATTCATGACGTTCATGACATTTCGTTTTCAATTTGATGCAGATATGGCATGTTACGGTTCAAGATAACGGAGCTGCTGTCGTTGAGTTTGCAGCCGACCTCACAAGACACCAGAAAGCTGTCAATGTCGTTCGGTTTTCTCCATCAGGAGAGTTCCTAGCTTCAGGAGATGATGGTAACTTACCAAGCTCAATGATCTGTAAAGGTCGATTCACAATAGATTTATAAGCAGTTTCAGTAGTGTTCCTTGTCTTAATCTTCCAAATCTGTCATAGAAAATAATGCTATGGACATTAATGTTATGGTTCAGGCCTACAACTGTCTTAGTTTTATTTTGGGTCTAGGAATCGTACGTTTCAACTCAATTTCATTTCGTTACAACCACGTCGGGCAAGTTCTTCAAATAAAGGAACTAGTTCCAATTCCCATTGGACCTACACGATCCAAAAAGAAACTAGTTACTGACTTACCGTTGGGCCTACAGTTCCTCAGAAAAAGAAGGAACTCGAAAGTTCCCACAAAAAGTAGGTTCCTTTCAAGTTCCTGTGAAAGTTACCAATGCGAAGTTTTTTTATTTGAATTTGTAGGAATATTTTCATGGGTTTTGAAATGTTACAAGGCCAAAGATTTGCACTGTATCCAAGAGATGCCCAAACTGGAAATGAGTAGGCCTACCCAAAGGCCTGACGTACAAATATTACAAAATCTATTAAAAGTCCCGTACGGTAGCAGAATACGAATATCAAAAACCCATATCCCTATTACCATCTATGCTATTACAAATAGAGGTAATTACCAAAATAGCAGCTTATTAGCAACCGAAAAATCATCATATTCAAGGGGTTTCAAATCATTTTAAAATAACGACAATTCTCAACAGGACTCCAATCTATAGATCTATAATCTTGACCTATCAGGACACCATTTTCAGGAAAATATCAATATTTACAATGGAAATTTTGTTCAAATACATAATGTAGACCTAGGCCTAGGCCTACATGTTTTTGTTTTTTTCAAAACTTTTTTAACCCACCAAAACCTCGATGCATCGTTCCCAGATCCATCGTTTTCCTGTTTGTATTGTTCATTTTTTCTCAATCCACTTCCATATAATGAATGCCAACTTTACCTGGATAGATTGTATTCATTTCCTGCATGGATTATTTTATTTTCCTGGTCTCTTGAAAAACGATGGAAAACTTAGGTTTCACTGTAACATCTAAACTTGATACAAAATCATTGTTTCCCAATCAAGGCAATGGATGAAAGATAGGATCTTTTGAACGGGGCACCATGAGGGCGATTTTATCACCACAAAGAATAATAAAAAATAAGATAACTAATTCAACAAACAAATATTCCTAAAGTACCGGCAGTAATTTCGTGGTTGGAAACAATTCGAACCGGCACATATAGCTGAGTGGTTAACGCACTTGCTTCATGTGACCCGGGAGGCAGTGGGCATATCGGACCCGGTTCGATCCCCGCTACCGTCCATCTTTACTAGGGTTTTTCGTGGTTTCCCTTTGTAGTCTGGGCTAATGCCGGGATGGTTCTTACAATATAGGCCATGACAGCTTCCTCCCCACTATCCTCCCCATTACCCATAAAAACCTTCATCTCATCATCCCACCATCTCAATAATCATTCATCCAATGCCAATAGATCTTAGTCATCATTACAGTGCGTTGTTAAAAACCCAATATATATATATATATATATATATATATATAATATAACTCAAACATTCACATTGAGAAGAAAGAAATCTTGAATCTCATCATTATCTTGATCTTATTTTTTTTTCTGTGCTTTTCTTTGTGATTGATCACAAAATTGATGCTTATTTTGTCAATGTATTTGTTCAATTTTAATTGTTTTTTCAATATAAAATATATATTGAAAACTGCCCATGTATGTCTCTGAATGTTTGACTGATGTAACGTGTAATGCCTATAACTTGTATATATAAGATGTTTCCACGAACCTGTCGATTACGGCTCTTGTGTGTAACGTAGTTGAACAAGATGGCTAGCACGCTGTACGGTCATCCGAACGACCGTCTTCACAGCAGTGGGTCGTGGGTTCTCCCGAAAAACCCATCTCAACGTGACATTCATCATTCACCAACGCCAATAGATCTTGTAGTGATCAGTACAGTGCCCCATTAAATCCAATAGACCTAGATAGATTAATAAGTTGTATCTTGCACGGTTGAATCCTGTAATGATGATTCTGTGTGACCCTCTACGATAGGATGGGCCTACACGCGTAGGTTGGGCGGCGTCACTTTGAGGAGATGTAACCTCATCCGGGAACCCACTTGAAACAATAGGGAAGTGTAGTAGGCCTACCCGCGCAACTTTTGGGTTCTTTCACTTGAAACACGCCCATTTGGTTAACATGGGTGTACATCTTTGAAATGCCACAGTTTCTTTATTACTGCACATACACACACAAAAATTACTTCGTCATGTTCACTGTATTTTTATCATCATTAAGAGAGCAATAAAACAATTCAAACCATCAACAAATTTAAACTATTTGATGAACAAAAACACCTTGTAATTGCAAGGTCGAAAACTTCTACTCAACCGCTCCGTTCCGCCCACGTTAGTGACTGTAAACTCGAAATATTGCAATGCTCAAATTACGGTGATGCCAAGCGTCTCCCGACTGCTTCTTCTGTGTGTCACGGCCCATACGATATTTTTGTATCGACATGCGCATCACACGTTCAAGGAGGCATCATTAGATCTTATTTCAAAATGGTGTGTTGTTGTGTTCCCGAGTGTCCATTATCAAGCACAAATTCAACAGAGAGCTTTTACAGATTTCCTACGGATCAAAGAGAGTGTAAGAAATGGATGAAACTTATAAGGTAAGCGCTCACCTGCATTTGTTTTTCTTCTTTGAAGAATTCCATTATTGTGCTATACAACACAGCTATGCTTTTAACTGTTCAAAACGATCCACGAAAAAACAGGAAACGGAACTGCTTTTCGTCTATCTCTCTCATACGTTCGCTTGGCAACGTTGCAATTACAAGGTGTTTTTGTTCATCAAATAGTTTAAATTTGTTGATCTTTTGGATTGTTTTATTGCTCTTTTAATGATGAGAAAAATACAGTGAACATGACTAAGTAATTTTTGTTCGTGTAGGTGCAGTAATAAAGAAACTGTGGCGTTTCAAAGATGTACACCCATGTTAATCAAATGGGCGTGTTTCAAGTGAAAGAACCCAAAAGTTGCGCGGGTAGGCCTACTACACTTCCCTATAGAGCTAGAAGTAGGAGTATTGGGATATTTATTATTTACCAGAAAGTAGCAACTATATTCAGTCTCTCACACCAGTTAAATCAGTTATATTTAATGAATTAAGAGAATTGTGCACCAAGTTTTTATGTACAAATATATATACCGGTATATATATATATATATATATATATATATATATATATATATATATATATATATATATATACATATATATATATATATATATATATATATATATATATATATATATATATATATATATGTATATATATATATATATATATATATATATATATATATATATATATATATATATATATATATATATATATATATATATATATATATCTATCTATCTATCTATCTATCTATTTATCTATCTATCTATCTATCTATCTATCTATCTATCTATATGTATATATATATATATATATATATATATATATATATATATATATATATATATATATATATATATATATAGATATATATATATATAGATAGATAGATATAGATAGATAGATAGATAGATAGATAGATAGATAGATAGATAGATAGATAGATAGATAGATAGATAGATAGATAGATAGATAGATAGATAGATAGATAGATAGATAGATAGATACATAGATACATAGATACATAGATACATAGATACATAGATACATAGATACATAGATACATAGATACATAGATACATAGATACATAGATACATAGATAGATAGATAGATAGATAGATAGATACACAGATACATAGATACATAGATACATAGATACATAGATACATAGATACATAGATACATAGATAGATACATAGATACATAGATACATAGATACATAGATACATAGATACATAGATACATAGATAGATACATAGATACATAGATACATAGATACATAGATACATAGATACATAGATACATACATACATACATACATACATACATACATACATACATACATACATACATACATACATACATACATACATACATACATACATACATAGATATATATATATATATATATATATATATATATATATATATATATATACCGTATATATTCTTACAGAAATGCGAGACATTAACACAAGGATAGGAAAGATTGCTTGCATTGTATTGTGGGCCCATCCATTACCATCCTTTTTTTATATATCGGTTTTTAACGACGCACTATAATGATAACTGAGATCTATTGGCATCAGAGGAAGGATTAATGAAATGATGGGACGATGAGGTGAAGGTTTCTTAGGTATTGGGAAGGAAGCGGTTGTGGCCTATAATGTAGGAACCATCACAGCATTAGTCTAGACTACAGAGGGAAACCTCAAAAATCCCCTGTAAAGATGGACGGTGGGAACCGGGTCCGATGTGCCCCTTCACCTCATGGATCACATGAAGCAAGAGCATTAGCCACTGAGCTGCATGTGCTGGTATTATTATCACCCTGTTGACTGGTAGGCCTCTATAATACAAGTATGGGTATCATCAGTTTGGTGAATGATAAATTTGAATCTAATGTCAATACACTGGCTGTTTTTGGAGAGTGAAAAACAGTCGGACATAACCACGGTCTTGTATCGAAGCTATTTTGGCTGATGTCAACAGTGCTGCTGTTTCCACCAAAATCCGTGCGGAACGCTAGGTGTAAAGAGGCTCGTGGGCCACGCTCTACACATGCCCGCACTTGATGTATGTTGTTGTTGGCAGCAAGATCTCAGCTGTCAAACGTCAACTGGACCACGTGACCGACCTCTTTTCACCTGGCATTCCACATGTATTCTGGTGCAACTAGCAGCACTGTTGGTATCAGTTGTCCAACGGTCCAATGCATCGGGATAGCCCGATATATCACCTCTCTATTCTAGACCATGATCGTAACCTTCTGTTAAGGAGCCATTCCAGTATTCACCTTCCGACGTAGAGAAATTACGATTCACTTCTGGCAGGATGATCGACCATGGCGGGAATCAAACCTCGGTCTCATGAGTAACGGTTGAGCATGCTAACCACTATCCACCCATCTCTGTCAGGATGGTCGTCCCTGGTGGGAATCAAACCCCAACCTCCTCGCTGGCTATTGAGTCTGATTGGCTGTCGATGGTTTCAGAGTCAGCCATCATCATTTGGAAGCAGCGCACGGAGCTGGACTGCCCCGAGTTCCCCGCGACCGAGGCAGATGGCAGCAGGGAGCAGTGGCTGACGGTCAAGGTGCTGCGAGGTCATGTGGAGGACGTGTACGACCTGGCGTGGTCGCCCGACTCGCTGGGACTTGTCTCTGGCTCGGTCGATAATACGGCCATCGTCTGGGATGTGCTCAAGGGAAAGAAGACCGGCATTCTCACCGACCACAAAGGTACGATATGTTTACCGACATTCCGAAAGCGAATGTATCAAGTAGGCCAGTGATGACATCAATTCTCAAAATCGGGAATCGATTCTGTAACCTCCAGAATCGATTAAAAATCGATTATGAACAAAAAATGTCACCTTCAAATGAAGTCTGGTACTTTTAAACTTTTTTTTCAACCTTCCTGCGGCATTTTACGTGAAAAATAGCTGCTCGAGACTTCTTTGAACTGTATCACTGTACCATTCGGGTATTTCCGTCGACATTCGGCCGTCGAACGTAACCGAAGGGATAGCTTGTGTCCAGATAGTAAAATCTCAACAATACAAAATAATATAGACAACGAAATGAGCACGTATTGCGACGTGAAGAAGTACAGGACTGACCCCCCACACACACACACACACACACACACAAATGAAGAATCGATTTTTCGATTTGAGAATTGTTTTACATTAGAATCGATTCTGAATGGATTCTTGACTGATCGATGTTATCACTAGTATCAAGGTAGTGGTAAGTAATTAAGTAATGAGTAGCGAGTTGAAATGATTCAAAGTTTGTTGGAATCACAACTAGAATCCTGATGGATTTCAGCTCAAGACCTTAGCAGCAACCTTTGGAAAATGTTGACATTCACTTAAACTGGGAAAGGTGTCAGTCCCCATTAAGAGGTCGCAGGCGCTCTACACGGGCTCGTTATTCGCTTGCTTCAGACTCGAGTTTAACATGCATCGTGTGCTAGGCGCAACCCATAGACTAGCCCGCCGAACTCATATTCACGTAAACGCCGTTAATTCCCTTACTTACACTTTTGATATATTTCACAGTCTATATTTTTTTTCGGTATTCAAAAATCTGTATCTAGGTGTTCGTAAACTAGAAATTTTTTCATTTCTCATTTGAAGAATTTGAAAAATAACAATTTTTTTTTTCAAAATTCTGTAAATGCGATAACCTCCGTTTTTCAATTATCAACAGAATGCAAAAACAATCATATTGATATCCCAAAATTACGGCCGTGAGAGTTTGCGGCGTGAAATACGAGCGCCTGCGGCCTCTTAACTGGTTATCTCCCTTGGTGACCTGTGTCATGTTATTGACTAATCGGTTGATTAGCCTAACGGAATCTAACGAACTATTGAAATCAAAGGCTCAGGTCTATTTAAATATTATAGGTAGGCCCTACCGGTATTAAAACGGTGATGACTGATTGTGTTTGTTTTTCACAACCTTCTAAGTTGTGAGAAGTTTTTAAAGTGATTACAATCAAGTGTAGGCCCCTACTAATTTCCAAGTTTTCAAGTATTTCTTGCCATTTTCAGGCAGTAAAAATACTTGAAATATGTAACAACAATATTGCTTCAAAACATCATAATTCAGTTGAAACTGTAATCAATTTGCGATATCTGTAGGCCTGTCCTCAGTTTCCTATTGATTTGATATTTTTGTTCAATCAATCTTTTTATTTTCATATTTTTTAAATATTTCAAACTTCATCCCAACTTAGGTGGGGTTCAAAGAAAGGCCTGGACATTCATCCTCTTGTTATATTCCTGATTTCACTACCCTAAATAACAGCATGTTTTGTAGGTCAATCATTTTCACTAACCGTCATTCAGGAGGCTATGATTTTTCTGTCTTTCCTGAAACTATGTTGATTTTTAGACAATTGATATACTGTACTGTACTGTACAGTGAACCCTCGATAATTCGAACTCGGTTAATTCGAATTCCGCGCTAATTCGAAGCAGAGAAATGACCCCGGCCGCTGGTATAGGGATATCAATGTTAATTCATTTTGATAATTCGAATTTTCATTATTTCGAATTTCGAACTGATGATTAGTCCAAACTAATGTTTTATTATTGTTTCGTGTTTGTTTAATTCGAATTTCAGCAAAAATTACGAATAAAAGTTTTCACAATTGGATATTTTATTACGTGAAATCCTTCGTCATCAACATTCCTGGCGACCTGGCAAGCTAGAGATACGTCATAGCCACATGTGCAGCGCGTGCTAGCATGATGAGGGGTCAGGCCCCGGGGGTCTTTTCAGGGTCACAGATAGACATCTGGCTGGTCGAGACACCCGAGCGGTAATGTTTAGGATAATGGACGTGATTGTGTCAACTTTTATTCGTAATTTTTGCTGAAATTCAAATTGAACAAACACGAAACAATAATAAATAGACCAGCCGGCTAGTGCATGTAGAGAGAATAATTCATTCATTTCATTCCAGGCCCTAATATTTATATTTATTGCCTCGCTTTTTACTTTTTAATCCAAACATCAGTTTGGTAATTTGACTCTTTCAACACTGTGAACTGTGATAAGTGTTACCTAATGAATGACATGATAATATATAGTATTAATGGGACTCCTTGTTGTGTTGTTGAAATTGCTGAGAAAACACTTGACTTGAAGATAACCACATGGCTGTCAAAGTTGGCTTCCTTAGAGCAAGGGGGAAGTAGGAGGGAACAAACAACGTGCAAGGCGCACATGGTCAACCAAACTGCACGCACACAGTATACTACTGTACTATACAAGGAAAAACATTTTTTTCATAATTCGAATTTTTTTAATTCGAATTTTGATTTTTGGGGTCCCTTGGAATTCGAATTAACGAGGGTTTACTGTACTGCATTACTCACAAAATCCATAGTCGGTTAACATTCGAGTCACCACTAGTGTTTTGTGAACTTTTGAACAGTATGAAATTCAAATACAGGAGAAATACAGATCTCTTTATTACTTTCAAAATGATGGGAAATAAATGTATCATCTTTGGTTCCTCACAGATAGGCCTATACAGCTAAAAATGTGTTATTTACATCTAGGCCGATGAAAGTTATGGGATATAAGTTGAATAGTTTCTACTTATATCTATTGCAGGTATTAAGATATGTAACTGTATAATTCTTGTATTAGAATTTTGATAACTCATACCGTTCGAAAGTTATAACCAAGAAAGTGATATTTTGCTAAATTGACTCCCTGCCGCTCTTAACCCGGTTTAATAACGTTTTTCACCCCCCTTGTGTTTGTGTTCTAGGCTTTGTGCAGGGCGTAGCTTGGGACCCGTTGAACCAGCTGGTAGCCACGCTGGGCAGCGACCGCACATGCCGCGTCTTCAACGTGCACTCGAAGAAGACCGTTAACCGCACTTCTCGTGCCACGCTACCGGTTCCGGCCGACTCGCCGCTCGATGGCCTGGTTCTGCGGCTGTACCACGACGACACGTTCAAGTCGTTCTTCCGACGCCTGTGCTTCTCCCCCGACGGCCAGCTGCTCATCACGCCTTCGGGCCTGATCGAGGAGACGACGTCGCGACACCATTCAAACGCAACGTACATATACACGCGCAAGGCTCTCAATCGGTAGGTCGACCATCCTCGCGGAGTTGCTTCGTGGTTACTCTCTGTCGTTAAGGTCAATACTGGGATGATTCCTTAACAACAGGCCACGACCGACTCCTTCACACTATCCAAAAACACCTGATGAAATAACCATTCATCTCATCAACCCACCATCTCATATATCATTCACCGACACCAATAGATCGTAGTTATCAGTACGGTGCGTCCTTAAAACACAATATGAATTAATATATATAAGACATACAGAGAAACCTCTCTCTCTTTTTTATGGGACCAGGAAAATAAACCATCCATGCAGGAAAGGTTGTAATAAGGCAAATGGACAGTGGTGGGGAGACGAAATGAACGATGCACTAAGGTTAGGTTTCACTGTATTGCAACCACGGTGTATAATATTTTAGGTGATGTATCGGGCCAGTTTGGCTGGTACCAACAGTGCAGCTAGTTCCGCCAAAATCCGTGCGGAACGCCATGTGGTGATACGAGGCCAGTGAGCCACGCTCTACGCATGCGCGCACCAAATGTACGTCATTGTGCGCGGCAAGACGTCGACTGTCAACGTCGACTGGACCACGTGACTAGCCTCGTATCACGGTGGTGTTTTGTACGGATTTTGGTGGAACTAGCAGCACTGTTGGTACCAGCCTTCCAATGCACGGAGATAGCCCAATACATCACCTAACCTATTATACATTGTGATTGCAATCCAACACTAGATGGTGCGGTGTTAGGTGGGGTTAGGTTTCACTGTATTGCAACCTACCACTAGAAGGTGCACCAGTTTGATTATCTGTCATTAGAGCAAACATACAATCACTTACACAAGTCATACCAACAGAACCAGAGTGATGACGCCATTAGCGCCGAGACACTTGTACGGAACAATCTCTTCTAACAGCATCGAATACCTCGAGCAATGCAAAGCCCTTGGCAGCCAAATACCTGCTAGCAGAGACTCACTCTTCCTGAATGAAGCCAAATAGAAATCATTTCATTCCAGTTTGAACTTATTGAAGATATCTTTGTTTCTCGGCTATTAGAATTTTGATGTTTCCCACCATTCAAAAGTTGTCACAAAAAAGATATTTTGCGATATTTACTCCCATGCACTCTTTGAACATCTGAAAAATATAGGCCTAACTTTGGAAAAAAAGACAAAAACTGATCCGCACCTGGTAGCTCAGTGCTAGCCATCCCATTAGGCCTACCTACAAAACCTTCATCCCACAATGTCATTAATCATTCCTCCGACGCCAATGGATCCAAGCTATTATTGCGTCATTTTCCTGCATTTTTCGTGTCGTTTTCCTGCATGGATGGTTTTATTTTCCTGGTCCCTTGAGAAACGATGGATAGAGGTTTCACTATAAGAAGCGCCTAAAACCCTAATATTCATTCATTCAAGTTTGGATTAACGAAGGCTTACTTTATTTTCTATCGATTATGAATATGCATTGTTGCGAAACGATTGGTATAACGTGAGCTGTTTCTCCCGCAGGCCGTGCGTTTACCTGCCCTCGCAAGACCAGTTCACGATCGCCGTTCGGTGCTGCCCCCTGCTGTTCGAACTACGAGACGGGGACGCCCCGATGTTTGCGCTGCCATATCGCATGGTGATTGCCGTGGCCGAGCAGAAGTCCGTGGTTCTCTACGACACACAGCAGAGCGAGCCGTTCGCCATCATCTCCAACATCCACTACACTCGGCTCACTGACCTCACGTGGTAAGACATCCGACCGTCGTTGGTGATCACTTTCCCCGAAGGTCCTTGCCAAGATGCATTGAGGGTTGCGTTTGCCCGTTGGAGATGGTGTCTTCACTTCCTATCCCTCCCATGTTGAAAATATGTTCCGATTCACGGCCCACGTTTAAATTACTATTGACCGTCTGTAGATAAGTGGTGATAGAAGGAACTAACAATATGTTCAAGGCCGGCTCGCTGTCATAAAGTTTTCCAGCCTATCAGCTGTTTCTACAGAAACACACCAGATAGAGCAGCAATCCATATTACACAGAAAAGTCCTCACAGTATGGTAGGCCCTACGTGTTTTCAAGATAAGTAAAGGCACCATCTCCCGGCCGCAAACAAACAACCCTCAATGCATCTTGGTCCTTTCTTTGGCGACGCCTCCTCAGATATTTTTCTTACCCGACTTTTGGGTCCCATTCTCGCTTTCGCCTTCGGCGTCTTTTTACTTAGAGTCCGGTTCAACTTCGACATCGTCATCACTGAAGGATTCAGCAAGTAATGCAGTTTTATCTGCCAATGCTTTAGCACTTATTGATCCACTCATGATTTTTCCAAATGGTTCGGCATTATCGGCAGCGTCTTTCGAAGGACCAGTCTCTTCTTCACCGGAACGAACTTTCTGTTTACTATAGGCCCTAGTTTTATTTTTCCGGGCCTGGCTTTGATTTCTTTACAGAATCGTCCGCAGAGACACTGTCTGAATATCAGCTTTTCTATGCCTGACTCGACCCTGGGGCCCCATTCCTGTACGTTTTAACTGTTGTAATCGGTCACTTGACCCAACTGACCAAACTGCACAATTATGTTTTTGACCCACATATGTTTCCACTTGGAATAAAGTGTGTACACTGCATAAACAGTGCTTAGTGATGCATAAAATGGATCAGCTAGTTAATCATTAAAAACCTTATCTTCCACTTCACCATGTATATTTTGCATGGTTAAATAGCTTTGCTAGAAAACGCAATGTACTGAGAGATGAGCAATCGGGCAATTGCATGAAATATTGTTGCTCAAAATTTGTTCTTGATTCCTTCTGATATAAGAGCATCATTCACATTTGAACTGTACCAATTCTGTACCTCTTGTGATTAGAAAAGAATTCAGTTTTGTACAATATGTATACCGACAGGCGACAGTATGGATATTTGAAACTGTTCTATTGTAGAGCTGTGTAACATCCTACTATTGCTATTACATTGTCTGAAGAGAACACAGAATGGTTCCAATCATGAGAAGTACAAAAGACTAAAGAGGCGTACTGATGTGAGTACTGAAATAGCCAAGTATCATTCATCACAAACCCTCAATAACCTATGGCTGTTTGTTGATGCAGTTGTAAAGTCAGTAAAACAATATTAAAATACTACCAAATTTGTTTCACAATCTGACAATGCCATGAGACTACCATGCAACTGTGATTTCAAATCGAGGAATAATTATCTCCAAAATTTGAAATCTGTGCATATTCTACTTTTTGTCCACGCCAATACACTAGTTACATCTGGCCATCTATCCGTACACAATACCTGCTCGCTGTACGCGTTGTCACCGCCCTCTTGTTTCCAGGTCTTCCGATGGCAGGCTGCTGATAATCTCATCGACCGACGGTTACTGCTCCGTCGTCACGTTCGCCCACCAGGAGCTGGGCGTCATCTACAAGCCCAGCGTGGACGTGACGACCGCCAAGGAAGCTACGACCTTGACAGCGCCTGTCGACCCACCAGTCCCAAGCCCGACGTCTCCCGAAGTCAAACCGGCCCGAGTCTCGACGATAGTTCCACGTAAAGCCCCGCGTAGCAACGAGAAGACGGCGAAGCGGATACGACCGGTAGCGGTCATCGAGACGAGTTCGGTGAACGTAGAACGGCCAACAAAGGAGGTCTCGGAGCCAGCCACTGAAGAGGCTACGACCTTGACAGCGCCTGTCGACCCGCTAATCCCAAGCCCGACGTCTCCTGAAGACAAACCGGCCCGAGTCGCGACGATAGTCCCGCGTAAAGCCCCGCGTAGCAACGAGGAGACGACAAAGCGGATCCGACCTGTAGCGATCATCGAGACGAGTTCGGTGAACGTAGAACGGCCAACGGAAGAGGTCTTGGAACTGGCCGGCGAGACTGCGGAGGTGGAACGTGCGAGGTCTCCGGCCCGGTGCCAGCCCAAGAGTCCGGGCGCTCCCGTCACCCCGGTACAGGGGCCCCGGACCCCTCGCCGGGTCGCCTTCACAACGCTCTCCAGCCCCAAGAGCAAGAAGAAGCTGCTGTGAGTGCGACGATCGTTACCGGACATCGCTGTGACGTTCCACCAACAGTTTCAAAACAAAATTGTAGTATTGAAAATCGATCTAAATATGGATATTTTCCAGGTCTAAATCGTGTTTTTCAGCCTATGTGTGTGATTGTTTTGTGTTGATAGAGCTGCCTGCTTGTTTACTCAACGGCAGAACAGAAGTAGAAAGGTTTGAGTGTAAACACGTCAGATACGACCAAAGACTGTTTGTGTGTTCGATATCAAAATCATTTTCAATATCGGAATAATTGACAATGTACCGGTAATTGATTAATTTCGTCAGTCGAAACCCTCGGAGATATTGAAATTGAACGACCAGCGTAGTTTTTATGTTGCCTATTGTTTTGGTCAAAGCATCGCTAGACAATCAGCTCATGGTGCATTACGGTGCGTGTACGCGTCAAGTGGCTGGAAGCACAGTGGAGACAACGACGTTCTAAACCCTCAGAAAAAAAAGGCAAGGAAAAATTGGATGAAAAACAATTCCAACCTTCCCTCGTAGCTCGGTCGACTGAGCCACCACTTCAAAAGTTACCGTTAGGCATTGGTTCAAGTCCTGCACAAGGCATGAGTTTTTGTATTATTTCTTTTCACTTATCATCACTTCATAGTGTTATTATCATCTGCTTATTCATACCCCCGAATAATCTAACTGCTGGTGGGGTCTTTGAGCAAACGACAATCATCCTATACCATAATTCATGCTCCAGAACCTTTATATATGACACTCGGAGAGCAAAAACAGTTTGAACATTGGACCACATCAACGGCTCATGCATTGTCGTACCCGTTGAACTGAACGCAATGAAACTGGATCAGAAAATATTGATTTATTCAATCATCAATTATGTGAAGTTGCTAATCGTGTCGTATCTTAAGTGAGTGGTTTGTATCTATTTGATAAACGATGTGAAGTCACGGACTATCGGTCTTCAACGTCAGCCCTAGTGATACATGGTTGCCGTGTCATGTTAATCGTGATGAGTTGCTACAGTGTGGACGTGGCCTATTGTTGACCGGACTTTTGCCATTGGACAGTGTTATTGTGTAGTTTTATAAGATGTACATTATCTTTCAGCCAATTGCAGTTATATTCATTAATTATTCATAAGCATTTAGTCAACCAATACATATTTACTTTTATATATCATGTCTCGCATTGTTCTTGCGAAATAAATATCCAAGTGAAAATATGAGTGATTCTTTTCATACCTAGACTTATAAAACATACGTAGGCCTATATAGGTCCTATATATATATATTTAATTGATTATTCATCATGAAAGATGAAAAACGGTGATGAAATGACCGAATTGTCGATGTTACTCTACCAGAAAGAAGAAGGAAGAAATCCAATGTGATTGAATTGCTTGTTTCCGCATCCAGTGGGCGGTGTTTTACGATACGCTGTCGAAGAATGCAAAGACTAATGCTGCGTTTCCATGGACGCAAAATCGCTCTCAAAACACTTTTCAGACATCTTGAAACTCCAACCAGTCGGTGAAGAGTGCGGCATGGGCAACAAAAGTTGAGCAAAACTAGTTTTAACTACACTAAACTATAGTGTCACTAGAGACATGTTTCAAACATAGCAATTGCTCTAAAAGCGACAAAATCTAAAAGTGCTTGGAAGTATATATTTTTCGGATTTTTTTGTATGTTCCTACAAGTCCTACATTTGATGTTATTTGAACTTGATTTTGGAAAGCAACAAAGTGCTACACTATGATGCCAATATGTTTCAAGGTATTGGTGATATAGACGCTGTATTTGGAATAAAAGCAGTTGTTGATGCTATTTTCTGCAAAAATATATCTCTTGGGAAGTGAACAGGTGGAGTCAGTTGAAGAATTTTGAAAACCAAAGTGCATCTGCAAATGCGGGCGGCAGATGAGGTGTAGGTTAAACCCGGTGGTGGACACCATTTTACTTTATGCCTAGTGTACATTATACTGGTTTTAAGCGTACCGTACTGTTGCGCTACAAAACACAATGTTTAAAAAAATAATAGATGCACCAAAGTGCTACTTTTCAAATTCTAAATACCGGTACTATCAGAAGAAAAAATAGAAGCTACATGCTTACATGTCTCTAAGTATCAGGTATAGTTTCAAAACAGATTTACTATAGAAATAGTTTTTTTCTCAGAATTGAATCAATGAAAACGATTGGTTGACGAATGTTGTACATGTGTTGAGAAGTGTGAAGTTGGTAGTGATTCAATGTGTACATGTGGTGAGAAGTGTGAAGTTGGTAGTGATTCAATGTGTACATGTGTTGAGAAGTGTGAAGTTGGTAGTGATTCAATGTGTACATGTGGTGAGAAGTGTGAAGTTGGTAGTGATTCAATGTGTACATGTGGTGAGAAGTGTGAAGTTGGTAGTGATTCAATGTGTACATGTGGTGAGAAGTGTGAAGTTGGTAGTGATTCAATGTGTACATGTGGTGAGAAGTGTGAAGTTGGTAGTGATTCCATGTGTACATGTGGTGAGAAGTGTGAAGTTGGTAGTGATTCAATGTGTACATGTGGTGAGAAGTGTGAAGTTGGTAGTGATTCAATGTGTACATGTGGTGAGAAGTGTGAAGTTGGTAGTGATTCAATGTGTACATGTGGTGAGAAGTGTGAAGTTGGTAGTGATTCAATGTGTACATGTGGTGAGAAGTGTGAAGTTGGTAGTGATTCAATGTGTACATGTGGTGAGAAGTGTGAAGTTGGTAGTGATTCAATGTGTACATGTGGTGAGAAGTGTGAAGTTGGTAGTGATTCAATGTGTACATGTGTTGAGAAGTGTGAAGTTGGTAGTGATTCAATGTGTACATGTGGTGAGAAGTGTGAAGTTGGTAGTGATTCAATGTGTACATGTGGTGAGAAGTGTGAAGTTGGTAGTGATTCAATGTGTACATGTGGTGAGAAGTGTGAAGTTGGTAGTGATTCAATGTGTACATGTGGTGAGAAGTGTGAAGTTGGTAGTGATTCCATGTGTACATGTGGTGAGAAGTGTGAAGTTGGTAGTGATTCAATGTGTACATGTGGTGAGAAGTGTGAAGTTGGTAGTGATTCAATGTGTACATGTGGTGAGAAGTGTGAAGTTGGTAGTGATTCAATGTGTACATGTGGTGAGAAGTGTGAAGTTGGTAGTGATTCAATGTGTACATGTGGTGAGAAGTGTGAAGTTGGTAGTGATTCAATGTGTACATGTGGTGAGAAGTGTGAAGTTGGTAGTGATTCAATGTGTACATGTGGTGAGAAGTGTGAAGTTGGTAGTGATTCAATGTGTACATGTGGTGAGAAGTGTGAAGTTGGTAGTGATTCCATGTGTACATGTGGTGAGAAGTGTGAAGTTGGTAGTGATTCAATGTGTACATGTGGTGAGAAGTGTGAAGTTGGTAGTGATTCAATGTGTACATGTGGTGAGAAGTGTGAAGTTGGTAGTGATTCAATGTGTACATGTGGTGAGAAGTGTGAAGTTGGTAGTGATTCAATGTGTACATGTGGTGAGAAGTGTGAAGTTGGTAGTGATTCAATGTGTACATGGAAGATGTGAAGCGATTGCATGGTCATGAAAATGCAGAATTACTGCAGTGCAGCGTACACATACGAACAGTAAACCAATACCAAAGCCAGTTGGCTAAATCAGGCAACAACCAAAACAGGCTATCAAGTCAAAATAATCCAAAAGAATATATATTTTGTTTTTCTTCATGTTTCACGTTGTTTCGAATTGTTCAACATTATAGACCTACTATTTCACTGTTTCTCACTATGAGCATCTTTATCAGAGCATTTAGCTACATACACAGTATTTCACGTATTATGCATGCCTTGGAAGATATTGAGCTACCGGCACAGGTAGCTGAGTGGTAACGCACTTGCTCCATGTGACCCGGCAGGCAGTGGGTATTTTGGACCTGGTTTGATCCCCGTTACCGTCCATCTTTACAGGGGGTTTTCGTGGTTTCTCTCTGTAGTCTAGGCTAATGCCGGGATGGTTCCCGCAATATAGGCCACTACCGCTTCCTTCCCACTATCCTTCCCAATGCCCATAAAACCTTAATCTCATTATTCATTCATCCGACGCCAATAGATCTTAGTCATCATTACAGTGCGTTGTTAAACCCAATATATAAAATATTGAGCTGTAGGCCTACTGTATGAAATATTATCTGTGATGAATGTGTTTTGTTATAGAATCAACTGGAATAACCAAAGGCAAGATAAAAAGAATCATTATCTCTTACTTGTCCAAAATGAAGGGCATTCAGATCATAGATATATATTTATATATTACCTGACTGAGATACGTTCCTCCTGCAGCCGATAGCGACATATGCTCGTTCCAACCTCGGCGGCCATATTGGACATTTAAAAATAAAATCTAAGCAAGGCATTCTATATTTTCACTAATATATGGCAAATATGGCGGGAACTTCCCGATTTGTGAAGCGGTGTGAAGCTACTGCCAAGACACAAATATGTACGCCTTCTCAACGTTAAGTAACGTATCTCGGTAATATATATCCATGTCCAGATAACTTCCTGCCACTGAGCCGCGTGGCCGAGTGGTAACACACTGAATTGTCATTCGGGAGACCGGAGTTCGATTCCCGCCATGGTCGACCATCCTGACAGGGGTTTTTTGGTTTCCCTCTGTCGTTCAGGTTGATACTGGGATGGTTCCTTAACAACAGGCCACGACCGACTTCTTCCTTCATTTGTGACTCGGTAATTGTACCCTATGAATCAAATTAATGACATTTTATTCACATCACAAGATGAAGTAAATGTTCTTACCGGTATATTCAAATATCACTGATGAATGATAGATTAATTCAGCGTTTTATTTGCTTGGAACAACCATTTGGCAAAATTAGTCTTGTTAAATCCATGTTTTCCAGAAATTTGTGTAGTTCCTAAAACCCGTAGAATCGTATTGAAAAAAGGACATTTTTTAAATTTCTCAGCAGGGCATAGCTTTCTCTCCCATTCAACATCGATATGTACACTTGGTTTAAGCCCTGCACAATTGAGTGTTTGCCTGGGATGCTAAAATGACGCTGAACGACCTTGCAGCTACAAATATATTTTTATGTCCAGTATAGAGGATATTTTAAATACCATTAACAAGGTAAATGGAGTGAATGATGAACTAAATACAGTTATTCCTAATAGAACGAATGATAAAATGTTACTTTTTCAACCAATCAATATAGACATTGTAAAGGAGAAAATTAGGGTATTAAAGAACTCTGGCCCATGGGAAGACGGTATTACTGAACAGATAGGTACTCGATCTCTCATATTGTATAATTAAAGAGTATTTTACCAATATTATTAATAAATCGTTAGAAACTGGAATTTTCCCAGATAGTCTTGAAAAATCAATCATAATTCCTGTGGCAAAATTGCCAAAGACTGTAATGGGGGAAGAGCACCGACCAATTAATACGCTACACATAATAGAAAAGGTTTTAGAGTATATAGTTAAAGGTTCGTTGGAGGAGTTTATAAGTACTAGGCAAACGCGAAATATGCGTTGTAAGATGAGCGAGATATCTGAATAAGTCATAATAACAGTCCTACATTTGCTACTTTATTGACTCTGATATTCTACACACTTTGTACTTCATTTAATTGCTACTTTATCTTCTCTGGTATTCTACACACCTTGACGAATATGAAGAATATTTAATGCTTGGGCAAATATCGAATCTAGGAAGCAGTGAATCTTGGCTCATTTCTATATATTTGATGAATAAAAACAGTTATTTGAATTTTTTTCTTTGAAATGGGTGGTTCGAATTGCTCACAAAATGGTGGTTATGTGTATCATTTATGTTTGAACTCTCAGAGAAAATTTTATTTTTTTCGGAGAGGATTCATTTTTTCAAATTTTCTCACCCAGCCTAATCTTATGGGGTTTTTAAAAACTTTGGCATGATATTTCTCTAAATCTATTTGACCGATTCATTCCAAAAACTATACAGTTTTAAGTTGTAAAAGTTGGCCCGTACAAAAAAAGTTTCATGTTGATCAGTCCACCCATGTGACCTGTACAGTGCTTACAAACAAAAAAAAAACACACAGACAAAGCTCCATAAGAGTGGGATGGAATCTTCGCTACGCTCATCTAAAAAACAATATACTTATAGAAGAACAATCAGGATTTAGAAGTAAGCATGTATGTGAAACTTCCATTCAGTTAGTATTAGCTAATGTAAAAGATAAAATGTGGGAAAAAGAAGTTGGATAGCAGTATTTTTGGCAGAGACTATGTACCCCCAACTCGAAGTGTGCCGCGACCTAGATTGAGGACAATATTTGGCATCGCTGTACGTACAGAACGAGTAGATGCTTTTTGGACCTTGAACGGGCTTTTGAAACAATAGATCAAGAAATTCTTATTAAAAACTTTCGAAATATGGTATAAGTGGAACAGTATCTAAGTGGTTAAAATCTTATTTAGAAAATAGGAGACAGCAAGTAAAATTTAATAATTCTTATTCTGAAATGAAGCGAAATAATGTGGGAGTTCCTCAAGGATCAATATTAGAACCACTCTTATTTATTTTATATATCAATGATATATATGCACACAACTGCTCTCATGTGGCATTTTCCTTTTTCAAACTGAAATCCCCCCCCCCCCTGAATATGACCTGGATCCGCTCCTGACTGAACCTACATGAAAACTCCTCAAATCATTACAATATTTCGAGTGGAAAACTGGGATCGCATATTTTCTCAATCTTCGCCCTCGAATTTATGAAATCTACTCATATGTCGCCCAGGGCGCAAAAACATCTCAAGATGGCCCTGCCTATGAGAAAAATCATCACAAAATTGTCAAAAACCCCGTAAGATTGAGTCAAACGGAAAAATATGAAAAATGAAATTTCTTCTAGAAATTCAAATTTTCACTGAATGTAAACACATGAAAGATACACTTTACTGTACATTTCCATTTAAATCGGACCCAAAAGAAAAAATTGAAAATAAAATTTAGTAAATGTTTCTCATTCATCAAATAGATCGAAATGATAACAGTTACCATGTTGCCGAGATTCATGGCTTTCTAGACCCTGTAGTTACCTAGTCGAGGAGTTAATGAGTATGTTTTATATGAGTCAAGGTGTGTTGAGATTTTGATTATACTTGATATAAATATCTGGCTCATCTTACAACCCCTATGCTGCGTCTGTTTAGTATAGGTCAGCTGCAGAGGAATGCCAAGCAAACTAAACCCCATTGAGAGCCACACACACACATTGATAGGCCTACAATGTAAAGGCATTCCATCTGGGCTGAAAAACATGACAAGCAAACCAAGACAAATGAATACTGAAAGAAAGTTTCATCGTAATAACAATACCGGTAACCTATCTTTATTAGCGTCTTGACCTGGTTGCTGTTACTTCAATACATTTGACAACACGAGTGATGACACTGTCCTTTATTGCATGAAGCTCCTTCCATGGTCGTCACAGCAAGTAAAACACACAGTCATATTATGTAAAATACTCATTTTATTGCAGCTGTTTGTAAGTTACATTGTTAAAAAGAAGTGACACAAACACACCTTGGCACCAGTAATATACATGCAGCCACAAAAGACGGCAACTCACCTCTTTTAGAACCAGACAAATTTATTTATGAACAGTCCGGCTGAAATGATAGCAATTAAGACACAGTATATATAACACATCAAAATTACTTGACATATTGTAGTGTTTTACTGTTGTCAACTTGAACCAATTGCAGCTCGTTCATACCAACGACAGTATCACGCTGGCTCGTGAGGAGGTAGTCATTATTTTCACTTTTTTTGTCTCCATGACATTCTTTATCTCGTTCTAATCTGTCTTCTTTTGTCTTCTTTCGTGGATACAAGTTCAATGCTGTGGCCACACGTTTCTTAGGCCCGTAAGTTGACTATGAATAACAGTGACTGCAATCCGCGTCGTGTATTAAATGCAATGTTATTGTTAAGTTAGTCGCTGTGTTGTGATTGGTCCCCGAGTTGTTGACTGGCTGCTCTCTCAGTTATCTTGTTTCTGGAAGTACTTGAACTTCTCGTTGGGGTCCGGGATGATCTGTTGAGACAAACACGCGATTAGTCACAGTTTCAGTTGCATGCTTTAAGGCTTGTGCGACAGTCTCTGGGTCGGAAGCTGCATTATCTTCGAGAAAAGCAACATTACCGGTATCTTGTAGGTCTACGTTACGAATAATAATTGAAGCTCATATTTTTCAACTCATAAATGGTGAATATTATTGTGCCTATGAACAAAAGAGTGTATGAAAATTGATACAAAATTTGTCACAAGATTTTTTTTCACCTCCAGAAGCATTTCAATTTGATTACTTAAATCCCATCTATTTTATGTGGACATTTTAAATTATTCCAGAGCACTGAAAGGAAGTGAGGCTGGAAACAGTCAAGCAAAATATCGTAGGGCATAGAGTAAAGTCTGATGAACAAAGACGAGATTATACAGAGGTGAGCACAATAGGAAGTTGTTGCAAACCACATGTAGGGCCTATCAAGATCTTTAGAAACAATTCGTTTTTTAAAAGAACAGGAAGGGACTGAAACTATTCAAATCAAGCTGAATGTTTGTGGAAGGTGGTGAGGATTTGAAAGGTTTCAAGAAAATGCTGGACTTGAATTGAAATAAAATATGAACCAAGTCAGTTCCGGATGGTTCCGGTCCTATGTCGGGGTCCGACATCAAATTTAGAATCGTTTATCTCAAACGAAAGTACAGCAACTTGCCATCTATGAATCAAACTGTTGTAACTAAATGAACTTTTATCTATTGAACCAGCGATTCATGGTCATCTAAACCTTTGCTACATTCAGGTAGCCATACCTAGTAAACATGGAAATAGAAAGTTGTCAAAATTAACAAAGCCTCCATTCCATGTTCATGTTTTATTGAAGTCTAACTAACCTCAGTGATCAGAAAATAGATACGTAATATAAGTCCTTCAGAATATTTTGAGTGGGATAGCAGTGAATGTAACCTGACAGTGAAGACGAAAATTTTCTTTACTTTCCCAAGATTACAAATGCTACAGGAGATCATTCTATACACAACCTGCAGTTACAATCACTTTATTACACTCTCAACATGCTGTTCATTTCTCTATAGGCCTACACAAGTTTCCTTGTAGGTCAATAAACACGTCAAATGAATGAATGAATAGTAGGGTTCAAAGGCGCATCGACAGCGAGGTCATTTAGCGCAAATGAATAAATACATCTATCATCAAGACTTATGATTTGTTTAACAGCAACTCGAGACTTACTGTGTCTTGTCCAGGCTTCCATCCAGCTGGACAGACTTCTCCGTGCTTGTCCGTATATTGGAACGCTTGAACCAATCGTAATGTCTCGTCCACATCCCGTCCCACTGGCAAGTCGTTCATGGTGATTTGTCTTAGAATTCCTCTGTCATCGATGATGAACAATCCTCTCAGCGTGTGCCCCACGTCTTCCAGGTAGACACCATAGTCTTTAGAGATGGCGTGCGTGATGTCAGACAAGAGAGGGATTTTCAGTTTGCCAAGACCACCTTCCTTGCGTTTTGTATTCATCCATGCGAGGTGAGTGAACTGAGAGTCGACTGAGCAAGCTATCACCTCGGTGTTGATGCGACGAAACTCTTCAACGCGGTCATTGAATGCAAGAATTTCCGTTGGACACACAAAGGTGCTGGAAACAAATATTTTTAATTGTCAACTATTCCATAATTATGTTTCAATACCTCACT
The DNA here is from genome assembly GCA_964007535.1 of Brachyptera risi. Classification (NCBI taxonomy): domain Eukaryota; kingdom Metazoa; phylum Arthropoda; class Insecta; order Plecoptera; family Taeniopterygidae; genus Brachyptera; species Brachyptera risi. The sequence continues at coordinate 15,783,742 of OZ023335.1, read as the reverse complement.
TTAAAAAGGAAGAACTCTGTTAACTTACAAGTCCAAAGGATAGAAGAAGAAAACAACATATTTCCCCTTGAAGTCGGCAAGCTTGAGATCTTTGAACTCTCCATTAATAACAGCAGTTCCTTCCCATAGCGGTGCCGGCTTGGATACTATTACCAAAAAAACATGATAATTATTGACACGTTGAAGACACTTGACATTATTAGGGTTATGGAGGGCGATAAGGGGCGTAATTTAGAACAACTTACTGAGAGCTTTCGTCCATTGTAATTTATGATCTATTGTTTTGCCATTTCCTTGTGGATATACGGAACCTCCAGCAAACGAATAACAGGATTCGTCGTCTACAGAACAATTAATTACTTGAAAAAGTAACGAAATTACTATGACTACTAACAAATGTGACATTTTGTATTTTCCACCGCCTTCGGCCTATGATTCTTCTTCTTCTTCTTCTTCCTCTTAATGGCTTTGGGTTGAACTAACCCATCTGGCCAGTCTGATTATTCTTGATTGGATTGAATCACAATTTGAATTGTGCATTGTGCTCCAATTTGATACTGCATCTGATGTAACTGGATATATAGGTAGGAGAACACAGATTGTAATAGGAATACTTACATGAGACTAGATTTGACTAAGAGAATAATACTGGATATGATAACACAAATTTGGGCCCTGTTTATGTTTGGAAGTGGATAATTTACTGGGAAACAAAAAACAAATATCACAAAACAAGGTACTATTTCTTCTCGTCTGAGGCCTGTCAGACATTTCTAACACCCAAAGAACGGCCTTGGATCTGTAGACCCACCATCCGAAAAACACAACATCAAATCTTAAACACAAGGATAACATAAAATAAATCTTTTTGTCGTAAATACCCCCTGTTGTCTATATAAAATGAGGGTGGCTTCCATACAGAAGCCTCCCTTCTTGGCTAACCTCTTACTTTGTGATTACATTATATGTCCCTGTTTATTTCTTTCATGTATTTGTAAAGCGCTAATATCACAGGTAGTTGCATTACTGCTAGTAATGATAAGATATTTATTGGTCTGTCCACCTTAAGTTTTTTTAAATTATTCATTAATTTATTTCTTTGATTATTGTATTTTGAACACTCCAAGAATATGTGGTTAAGAGTTTCTGTCTTGTCTGGACTACAACTGCATGCTGATGATTGCACCACCTTTATCCTACTTAGATGTTGCGCTATTGAACAATGGCCTGTTCTCATTCTTATTGTAGTTGTTATAATACCTCTTTGAAGTCCCAGGCCTTTAAACCATGGCTTTCTAAACACCTTACTTTGTATAGAGTTATATTGATTTTTATGAGCCTTGCTATGTGCTTCCCAGTCACTCTCCTTTTTATTGATTATGCACTCTTTGGCAGTCCTGTATAGCTCTGTATGATTCAGCAAGACTTCTAAATAATCCTCTGCCTTTGCCGTGTTGGCCAGTTGGTCCGCCCTCTCATTTCCCTCTATCCCCTTATGTGCTGGGACCCATGCTAGGTGTACTGTGATTTGTTTTTCATTAAGCTTTTGTATTTCCTCCACTATGTCATTAATAATATAATTAGTTATACCTCCATGTTTATATGGTAAATTGAGTACTGCTTGGAGCACACTCATAGAGTCTGTTAATATCAGGTGAGGATATGCTTGTGGGTGCTTACTTATGTATTGTAATGATTGATATATGGCAATTGCTTCTGCTGAAAAAATAGATGTCTCTTTTGGTAGAAGGAATTTGACCTCTGTATTTGATTTTGTGTGATAGAACGCCGCCGCTACATATTCTTCGCTTGCTCTTCTGGATCCGTCTGTGAAAATTTGTATATAATTAGGCCAATTGTTTTTTATCCATTCCTTGAATATTCTCCTTACCATGATGTGATCGTCTACTGCAAGATTATAATTAATCGATACATGTTCACTGGTATTGATTGATAGGAACTGGTGTGAAAACATGATAGGGGTTGAACAAGAGAAGATTCTATTTATAGAAGGTTTCCATGCTTTAAAGACTGTCATAAGGGGATATTTAACTCCTGTACCTCTCCTTATGTGGGCGATGCGGTCCAGTATTTGTAGCTTTGGAATGATGGGATGAGATGTTAGGGCTATGGCTTTTAATATATGTTTGTTGCACAACCATTCTCTCCTCAGTCCTAAAGGGTCAATAGCCGCTTCATTCTCCATTGCAGCTATTGGTGTCGATTTCATGCACCCTAGGGCAGTTCTCAATGCTTTATTTTGTATCTTGTCTAGTTTGCCTAATGTTGTTTTGGCTGCTCCCGCATACACCTGACATCCATAATCCATTACCGATCTCACTAAAGATTTGTACATGATTAACATAATACACGAGTCCGCCCCCCACCATGTGGCGGAGAGTGCTCTCATGACATTAAGTCCTCCTTCACATCTTCCTATCAGTGATCTAATATGAGGGACCCAGGTGGATTTACTGTCAAAAATGACTCCTAGTATCCTCATGCTGCTGCTAGGCTGTATAGGCATGTTGTTAATATGTATTATTGTGTTGGTTGTAATTCTTCTTTTTGTAAAAATGACGGCTTTCGTCTTCTCAGTTGATAACGGTAATCCTAGTAATAGAAGATGTTCTTGTACTTCCTGGAGGGCATGTTCTATGCTATTAATTGCCTCTGCCAATACCTTTTCTGCTACATAAATTAGCATATCGTCAGCATATTGTAAAGTTCTAATTAATGGAGTGTTGAGTCGGTCTACATTCCTCGTGTATAGCATGTACATAATCGGGCTGATGGCGGATCCTTGTGGTATGCCATTGTAAGTTGTCCTAGGTCCATATATCTTTCCTTGGACCTTGACATATATTACTCGTTGTGACAAGTATGAGTTTACCCATGCTATAATTCCCTTGGGAATTCCACACTCTTCTAGTTTCCTAGATAGTATGTCCACATTTACATTATCGTATGCCGCTGAGATGTCTAGAGAGACGGCTAGTAGATACTGTTGTCTTTTGTATGCCAATTGTATGTCAGTGTTGAAGACTGTGAGATGGTCTGTAGTTGATCTATTTTTTCTAAATCCAAACTGCGTTCTTGGTAATATCTTCCGTGCTTCCAGCCACCACTCCAGTCTGCGTTTGACCATTCTTTCTATTATCTTTACTAAACATGAAGTTAATGAGATGGGTCTATAAGATGTGGCCAAGGTTGGGTCTTTGCCTGTTTTGAGTATGGGAATTACTATTTGGTTTCTAAAAGACGGGTGAATGGTGTTATATTTCAGGCTCTTGTTGATTATTTCCAAAAGCATTCTCTTGCCTTCTTCTGGAAGTTTCTTAATCATGGAATATGTTATACCGTCCATTCCTGGCGCCGAGTCCTTTAGTCCCACCAGGATGGTCTCCAGTTCAGCTCTTGAGTAGTGTTCCGATAGGAAATGCTTCTGTTGTTCTGCATTATTGTAGGTTGTTTGCCTAGGTTTATTTGCACATCCTGGGGGTGCTAGTCTCTCCATGAAGTTCTCTATCCAGTCCAGCCCTATTTGTAATGAGGGGAGTTGTTTGGTAGATCCTCTATATCTCTGTATCATTTCCCATACTTTGGACATCCCCGTCTCCTGGTTGATGTTGGAACAGAATCTCCTCCAACCTTCTTTCTTTTTTTGTTTCAGAACTTTCTTGGCCTTTGCTTGTATCTGTCGAAATTTGATGAAGTTGTCAAAGTTACTATTCTTCCTATATACCGTGAGTGCCAGCCTTCTCTGAGCTACCGCTTTCGAACATTCCTGATCCCACCATGGTGTGGGTCTAGGAAACTTGTTCCTGTTGTTGGATGGCATTCTGCTGGACTGAGGGTTTTGTATTAATGGAATAGCTTCGTTTGCCGCTTTGTTGATGCATTCTAAGAAGACGTCCATTTGTTCTTCCGATGGTCCATCTACTCGATTAAAGTCGTCCTTTGCCCTCTTGTTTAACTCCTGTCTCACTGTCTCTGCATACCTGTTCCAATCTGCTTTTTTTATATTCCATCTATTACTAGTTGGGCCTTCCTCCCGTGCCTCTCTTTGGTTTGCATTACCTACCTCACAAAAAATTGGTAAGTGGTCGCTACCCATGGGATCTGAACCCATCGACCATTGGGTATTTAAAGCCAAGTTCGGGGAGATTATTGTTAAGTCTACGCAACTTTTCCTTCTATACGGGGTGTGGATCATGCTGGGAGATCCATCATTCATAATTACCAGCTGATGGTCATTGATGGACTCCAATAGTCGCTCTCCTGCCAGATCTGCGTACTCGCCGCCCCATGCTTGATGGTGAGCGTTGAAATCCCCGCCTAATATAAATGGAGGAACAAGTTTATTAATTAGGTTGTCCCACTGGTCACTTGTTATTCTCTGGTTTGGACTCACATAAATAGAATAGACGTTCAGGCTTAATTTGTTATAGATTATATTGCATCCTGTGATTTGAACGTTGTTTAAGTTACTAATAATCTGTATTTGTACCATCGGAATAGATCGGTGGGTCAGTAGAGCCACTCCCCCTTTCCCGTCAACTCTGTCCTCCCTAGTGGTATTGTAACTTGGAAATCTTATCTGTTCTGATGGTTTAAACCATGTTTCTGAGAGAATTGCTATATCTATGTGTTTAGAGAACATGCAGTTAATAAGATCCGATTTATTATGTTTGGCACTCCTGGCGTTCCATTGTAATATCCTCATGTCCTTATTCTTATTCTATTGAGCTTGCTCCTGTTTGGTTGAGGAGCCCCATTAAACATTTATCTAGGCTCTCCCATGTTGATGGAGATTTTCTTTGCTGTAGTGCATTTTCTATAATCTGGATGATAACATCCTTTAGCTGTGAAAATGTGACATCCGTTTGGTCCTTTTCTTCGTTTCTATCTACCGTCCCCCTTCCTTCCCTTTGCCAATTGGGTCGATTAATGATGGGGACCCAGGGTTCTTCTATTTCGTATGATGTTGGTTTTGGAAAATTGTTTTTAATGAAGTTTTTTGTGGATTTATGGTTTGAGTGATAAGTTTGGGACTTTTGGGTATGACTATAGCCTTCCCCTTCCTCATCAGACCACACCAGACTTGGAAGTTTTTTCCTATCCATTCTATAGTTAGTTGGCTCTTCCTTGCCCTTCCTTTCACTTCCTTGGATCATATCTGACCGGTTTCGGATTGCCCCAGCATAGGACCCCCTTGTTCTCGAGTTGCAACTTGGGTACGCTTGGATAGCTTCCTGATATGAGATGTTTTCGTTTGCCATTTTTGTTTTAATCATTTTCTGTCGATCCCATTCCGGACATGCTTTGTCGTTAGATAAGTGTTTGCCTTGACAGTGTATGCACCTATACTCTTCTATCGTGACTCTACATGTGTCTGCCATATGTTCTCCAGCACATTTAGCACATCTCCGGGTGCTTCTGCACGCCATACTTTTGTGTCCATATCGCAGGCACTTGGCGCAGTAGATTACAGAATAAATATATGGCGTGATTTCTAACGCATTGTGGTATAGAAACATTTTTTGTGGCAACTTTTGTCCTTGGAAGGTAAATATAACAGTTCTTATTGGGACATAATTTTGTGTTGTTGGGTCCTTCCTTGTTAGTCTCTTGACTCTAACAATTTTTGCTTCAGAATGTGCCTCTTCCATGAGCTCTTGTTCAGAAATTGAAATATCGATTCCTCTAACCACTCCTTGCCTTTGCACCAGGAATCCAGGAATATATGTACTATAACCCATGTTTTTGATCTGATCATTCATTATGGTATTATTGGCTGCCACATATGTTTTGAATGTGACTGCAACTCGGTTCCTCCCCAAATTTCTAATTCTTTCGATTTTATCCTCTAGGAGCCTATGAAAGCTTTTTCCTACCAGTAGTGCGTCAGTAGGCATTCCATATCCCGTCACCGGATTCACCCTTTCCACATACACCACAAATGGTCCTTGATCTCTTGCGTTGTATTTATGTAGAATATGAGATCTCCTTTGCAAATCCTTACTCTCCTCTCCAGACTTAGTCGAATCTGTCTTATAGTTCGTCTTTTCATCTGTCTTCGATTTTACCATGTCATCAACTGTGTGCTTTGTTTGAGTCAGAGGAATGGCTATCTTATCTACTACTGACCTGTTAGGTAGAGATATCATATCCTTGAAGGAACTAGTGCCTGTGATATTCTTTACTTTACTCCTGTTTACTGACTCACCATCCGTATCACCGTCCGAGCCCGTGCTCAGTCTCCTTTTATTGAGCTTGTAATTGCTGAATTCCACTTCCATATCATTTTGGATTGAATTCACTGCGTCTATCGTTTCTGATTCTTCCATTTGACGTGTATGGGGATACGCCCCCCCTGAGTTGGCTGTCATTTACAGCCGCTCACGCTTGGCCTTTAGGCCCTTGCCCTTGGCGCTTTCCCTTGACAAACTACCTTTACGGAATCTTCTCAACTTAATTATACTAGACTATTAATATGCTTTAACTTACTTACATGTAACACACACAAAAGGATAAACCTACTAGAATACTTAGTACACAAGGATAGGTTAATTTACAAGAGCTACTAGATGCCGATGCGTCACCAACCGATGCCAAGCTAAAAGTCTGGGCCTATGATTCAAAATGCAATTCATCTCACCACTCAGGGGGCTTCGATCAAAATTCGTGCGAATAACGAGCACTGAAAATCATTTCTGAAAATGTTGCGATTGCTCTACCAGTAATGTAGTTTTGTAGCATCAACTTTTGAGGTTAGGATATTTTTACAACTTTTTTCCAAAACCATTGAGTAATAAAGTGTTAAAACTAGTCTAGGCTAGGCCTACTCCTGAGATCCATCAACGTACTTCAACCGTCAAGTCAATAATTATGTCAAGAGAAAGTGAAGAATTAACTTGTTATAATAAAGGTTGTGGGCAAACATTCAGAGCCAATGAAAATAATGAAGGTAAACTTATAATGTTGAGCTGGTTTCGTTGTTATTGACCTAGGACATTCAATTTGAACCATACAAAATCAATGCCTACGACTAGGCCTAGGCTTGGGGCCCAGAGCCTAGGCATTGATTTTGTAAGGTTACACTACAAATTCAATGGCCTAGGCCAGTAGAAGCATTGAGTTTCCATGCTAGGGGCTGGGCCAGGACTTAGTCCAGGGATGAATTGTATGGTCGGATCTTCTTCTTACAGACTCGTGCACCCATCATCCAGGAGTTCCATTCTTCCATGATGCGTATAAAGGATGGACCTGCTGCAATAAAAAATGCACTGATTTTACAGAATTCCTCAATTTCAAGGTGGGTGTATGCTTCCATCATATTTTAGAAATTTTCTTAAGCACGCGGCTTGCCTAAGGAATTGTCGAAGGACCTATAAGTCGCCTGTAATGGAATTCATGGGCACCGGGTAGGCCTAGAGTGTTTGCTCGTGCACTAGGCCTAGGCCTAAATCGAGTTTTGTATAGGAAAATACAGTGTTATTTCAACCCAGCAAAATGGCCAATTGAATAGTGTAGCGAGTAACTAGTTGAATAGCTAATGAATGTTCTTACTAGCTAGGCCTAACTAGGCGTAACTGGCTATTAGACATTTAATAGCCAGTTACGGTAAAAACAAAAAATAAATATAGGCCTAATCATTTGCTTTTACAATGACAGCTAACGCTTGGTGATGAGATGAAGCTAAATTAGGACTTGCTCTAACATTTGAAGTGCTTACAACATTTAGCTTGAATACTGCTAGCACTGGGTCCTGCACCCCGGTAGCACTTGACTGTCAACTGGAACATCCATTGCGTAGCTGTTTAGCTCGCGTCAGTGACTGGGTGCATTCGGAAAGCACAAGCAGATGTTGACATCATATTTTCATATATTAAATTCACTCCAGATGCTTTAAGAATAATAATAAAAACAATTTTGCAATAGACAGTAGCAAAAATTGGCAACAGGGTGCATAAAACTGTATAAATAGATCAACAATATAAACCCCTCAACAAAGTAGGATACTTATGGATAGGCCTAGGCCTAAGCCTATCAATTTCCAAAATCATAATTTTCAATGTCTTTTCTTCATCAAATAGCTAGAAATAATATCCATGCTGAGCCATGGCTCAGTGATTCATGGCTGTCTAGACTTGACAATTTCCAGGTGCCAGCCTATAAGTGTAGGGTCTTCAACTGACTGCTTGTGATTGGCTGCAGGGATGCGCGTCTTCCTACCACACGAACGTCAAGCCCGTGGAGCTAGAGAAGCCGGTCGTGGAGAAGCTCGGAGCAGACGAGATGATCGAGTACAACGCACCGGTTCCGATTTCCATGGCCAGACCCCCATACTCCTCGCCCTTGGTAAGCTCGAGTAAAGGCCCAATGTCTCGAACCTAGCCATTTAGTTTGTAACACTACAAACACAGTGGGCCTTTGTGAGAATTAAAGTGGATCAAAACCCACTTATTTCATCTTTGCAGGGAGGAAGATCTAATTTATTTACAATTTTTGGTGAAAATGGTACATTTCAAAGGTAATCTCCTGATTAATTATGATTTTTTCCAAGATAAGAAATATCTCAGGAATGTCGATACATTCTTTAGTCATGACGTCAATCTCTGCCAGCCTTACTCAGTGCTTGCCTACGGAACAGCACGGTTGCAGCAGAACAATGTTATATATATAGTATACATAACTAAACGTAAGCCTCGGTTTAATCCAGCTCTACGCTTAGTTATTATGCTTGCTTGAAATTGAACGGCATCATCACTGTTATGATCCTTTTTCTAAAATACAAATATCTCCAATATAGGCCTACATTTAGGCAAAAGTTTACTTGGTCTTGATTCTCATCGAGCTCTTATCGACGTCGTCACTTGAAAGATTAATTCGACGAATACATTTTATGAATTGTTAACATTTTATAATTTTATTGAAAAAATATAGGCTGCACAGAAAACAGCTACCGATACACAAAATAACAATTAGCAATCATTCAAATGTAAAATGTATGAACAAGCTCAAATATATTCGTAGTGACAGAAAATGATATTTTACGTGTATTCATACATTATTATCAGTTTATTACAGTGGAACCTCTTTAGTACGTTTCTCAGGGGACGTGACAGAAAAAACTTACGGTAGCAAAGTGAAAAAAAACTTACTAAAGAAACTATTCACCATACGGGAGCATACAAATGGGATCAAAGACTGAAGCTTACTAACGTGAAAAATGTAGGCCTACTAACGGAAAATGCCACTTTCTGTCATCACGGTTATATTTGACCTTGTTTGTTCATTTTACATGGATTGAATTTTCACAGGTCAGGTCACTGTGTTTGTAGTGTTACAGACTCGATAGCTACTGACTAGGCTTAAATCTAGGTCAGCCCTTCTCGGAATCATTATCTTGGCCGTTGTTCCGCCAGGCCCAGTAGTCTTATAGCTTTATTTATGTCGTGTAGGCCTAGATCAGGGCTTTCCAACTATATCTCAGAGGGCCAATTCTTCATGGTGAAAGTTGAGAAGAGCCACACACTTGATTGTCTGATAATGTTCGTTAATATTTTACCTGTTTTCAATATGGTGTGCCCGTCTACAAACAAGATATTTTTGGTACACACATATTCAAGCTTCTGGAACTGATTTTTTTTCCAGATCAATATTGAATTACTTGGGCCTACATTGCACTTCTTGTCATAACGTCTTTATTCAAGTATTTGTAACTGATATGGCGCAAGGGGGGAGTGTACAACGATGCCAGATATATTCTCAATTTGACTGCTCACAATATTATACACAATTGCAGTGATTAAAGAGTTTGTATGCATTTATGAGTGATGAAGAATTGCGTAGATCATACCGCGGGCCGTTTGAAAAGGTCCCGCGGGCCGTTTGAGAAGGTCCCGCGGGCCGTTTGAAAAGGTCCCGCGGGCCGGAGTTGGCCCGTGGGCCGCCACTTGGGAAGCCCTGGCCTAGATGTATGAATAATGGCAGAGTTGGCAATACAAATACAGTGAAACCTCTATGCATCGTTCCCCCATCCATCATTTTCCTGCTTCTATCATTCATTTTGTCCAACCCCACTCCCATATGACCAATGTTAAATTTTCCTGGATCGATCGTTTTCCTACATGGTTGGTATTATTTTCCTGGTTCCTTAAAAAACGAGGGATAGAGGTTTCACTGTATAGGTCTGTCCTTGGCCTTATATACTTCAAGACTGAACAAGAATTTTGCCTTCCCATCAGTTCGGCATTGTATTCAGGTAGACCTATAGGCCCTACAACGTATATTAAAGGACATCACAACCCTAGAACTAGATTTTGATGAATGATGTTGGTATTTATTTCCCCAATTTTAGAGAAAACTGAAAATCATCATCTAAATTTCAGAAATTATTATTGATTCATTATTACTATTATTATTATTATTATTTGATTATTATTGATTATTTATTTTGATTTTTATTGATTTTTTTTAATTTCATTTTGACCCGGCTCTTTTGCCGCGTCGTGACGTAGACATTACTCGATTTTGTTTAGGTTTCTATACAGAATCGGTAATGCCCACATTATGACTCGTGGTTTGTGGAAGACATAATTTCTGAAATTGAGATCAAGATTTCTAATTTTCTCTAAGATTAGGGAAATGAATATTGTCTTTATTCATAAAAATCTAGCTTCAGGGCTGTGATGCCTCAAAACGATTTCATTTGTATCGATAGGCCTATAACATTTTCAACTGAAAAATATGAACAAGAAATTATGTGGGATAAATTAATAGCAAAATAAATAGAAACGCACCGAGACGTGTGGCCGAGTGGCTAGCACACTGGAACGTCATTCGGGAGACCGGGGTTCGATTCCCGCCATGGTCGACCATCCTGACCGGGGTTTTTCGTGGTTTCTCTCTGTCGTTCAGGTTGATACTGGGATGGTTCCTTAACAACAGGCCACGACCAACTCCTTCCCACCATCCAAAAACATCCAATGAAATAACCTTTCATCTCATCATCCCATCATCGCATTCATCATCCACCGATGCCAATAGATTGTAGCCATCAGTATAGTGCGTCGTTAACACCCAATAAAAAAAAAAAATAGAAACGCAATCTTTTTGAGATTGTTGCTTCAGAAATCTATTTGAATTTTCGTGCAATTAACAGCTGATTCACTCATAGTTCGATATAAGAGCGATAGTTGCGCTAGCAGCCAGACGAACCTTACCAAAGATTTTCACCACGGAAATATTTCAGTTTGATGAAACGAGTGTTGGTATCTCAGTTATATAATGATCAAGTCTATTGGTACCACTCCATCATGTTAAACCACTTGAAGTCAAGGTGTATATATTCCATATAAATAGTTTGCTCATCTTACAACGCTACTGAGATGCGTGGCCGAGTGGTAACACACTGAACCGTCATTCAGGAGACCGGGGTTCGATTCCCGCCATGGTCAACCATCCTAACGGGAGTTTTTCGTGGTTTCCCTCTGTCGTTAAGGTTGATACTGGGATGGTTCCTTAACAGCAGGCCACGACCGACTCTTCCCCACCATCCAAAACACCTAATAAAATAACCTCTCATCTCATCATCTCGTAGATCAATCACCGACGCCAATAGTAGTAGTAGTAGTAGTAGTAGTAATAGATCGTGGTCATCAGTACGATGCGTAGTTAAACCCAATATAAATGAACTGCATTCTCCTACTACCAAGAAAACGTAGCATATACGTTGTAAGATGAGTGAAATTCTATTTGAAATATAACTGGATAGTGATAACATCAGTCGTAGATGAGGGAGATGGCATGTGTTGCAGGTGTCGCTGGTTGCGGCCGTGTCTCCTGCGCTGGTCCAGCAAGTCAAGGCTCTGGTCGGAGGCTGTACGAAGGAGCAGAGCACATCTGGCAGCGTTGCCGTTGGCACGTCGTGCAAGAGTGGAGGCTGCAAGGCCACGTACGAGGGTCCAGACACTGACATGGCCTGCACGCATCATCCCGGCTATCCCGTCTTTCACGAGGGACTCAAGTTCTGGACCTGCTGCAACAGGAAGACCTCCGACTTCAACACCTTCCTGGATCAAGTGGTGAGAGAGAGAGAGAGGGATGGCAGGGGGGAGGGGGGGGGGAAGAGAGAGAGAGAGAGAGAGAGAGAGAGAGAGAGAGAGAGAGAGAGAGAGAGAGAGAATGACTTCAAGTGTCCAATGCCATCTCTATGAACTGGGAGAGAGCAGCACGTGCGATGTTAAGATGAGCGTGATATTAGTAATTTTGCGTTGACGCTCACCCTGGCTAATTGTTCTTTCATTTTATTTGGTGTTTTCTGATAGATCTTGATCAGATCTATTAAATCGAGTCTGCGTATGGTAGAAATGCGATCACAGTGTTATTTCAATTAGGAGTGTGCGAGCACTCAAATTTTCGAGTTTCGAGGTTTGAGCTTGAGTTCAAATTTAGCTGAACTTGAGAATTTTGATTTTTTTTTTCATTTCATTCCTAAATTTTTTTGTAGGCTTACTTCTACTGTCTCAAATAGAAAATGTGATCTTTTTCGAATTTCAAAGCCCAGAGATTGCTACTGGTATGCAAATCTCAGCCTAACAATTTTTTCTTTTTCTTGAACTCGAAGTCAAAAGTTGCAATCACTGAAAAATGTGTCAAGAGAGAGGCTCATCCAATGGGTGACTGGCTGCTTGTGTGACCAGGGCTGCAAGGTGGGGAGCCACGTGTGGGTGAAGGAGAGGGAGGGCGGCGCGACCTTGGACTGCCGGTACGACTGGCACCAGACGGGAGGTCACGTGGTCGTGTCCATCTTCGCCAAGAAGTACGACCCGGAACGGTCGAGCGTCCAGCTGAGCCCGGTCCGGATCAAGGTGCACCTGTTCTTCCCGGAGGAGGACTGCTCCTTCGACCTGGATGAGGAGCTCAGAGGAGTAAGTCGGGAACAAATTCTGCACCTTTCACACTTTACCGTACTTTTTCACATGCTTGCTAATTTTTTCGCGCTTGTGTCGTCAGATTTATACCAATCACACTTTTCTCTGCTTTTTGTAGTTGAACCAATATATTTCTTCATGGCAACACGTATGTTTCTCAAATATGTGATAACAAAGAACTTGAAATCACAAAAATATATAAAATTACGCTAGTTTTATCGCCAATTAAATTTCAATAGTAACAATGTTACAATACATGATTGTCGATTGACCTTGAACAATGAGAAAAGAATGAAAATGCAAGCTGTGGCTAACCTCTGAGAACGAACAAAAGGTTTGAGAAAAGCGCAGTTTGAGCCAACCTGATGATGTTTCACTGTAGGCCTACAAGAGTCATGAATGCTTCATATCACATACCACTGATACAGTGGTTCCCAACCTCCTCTTCTGATCACGACCCTTTACAAGAGAGCAAACGTCTTACCCCCCCTTCCTCCCCCCTCCAGCTAACGTTGATTACGTTGGTCAACGTTGATTAGTCGTAACTATTGTTATCGATGAAAATACTTCTACACCATTTAATGAAAATGAGTTGCTTCTTGAATACGATGAAGTGAGATAATTCATTGATTGTGTCTGAATTTATTGTTGAAAGATTAAATTTAATATCTTCCCAACTCTCCTATCGAACCTAACAATATAACAAGGCGCCTAAAGAGCGTATACCGGAATAAAGTCGACTCGGTTGTGTGACATGGGTTTGGGTGTCCAACCTTATACCTGAACCCTAACCACATTCCATTGAAAAGCACCTCGAAACCCATGTCACACGACATGCTGCTGTGTAGATGTAGACACACAGTTGAAATTTCCTCTTCTTTCTCACACATCTATCTCTTTTTGATCTCAATGTTGCTTCTATTTTAATGATTGCATATACGGTAAGTCTAGATAGTGTAAGCTCGACAATATTTTTTTTGTGAATAGATCCGCGGCCCCTTGCAAATTTGTCCACGACCCACGGGTATGGAACCACTGTACTAATTGAGTGTTGAACTGTGGACTGAAGAGAATGTTGTTTGCCGCAGGTTGTCAATGTGCCGGAGAGTTCGGCGCAGATGTTGCAGACAAAGGTCGAAGTGAAGCTGAAGAAGGCGGAGCCCGGCTCGTGGTCAAACCTCAGCCTCCCCCGGGCCGCCCCCAAGAAGCCCGCCCCCACCCTGCCCAAGCCCCCGCCAGTCGACCCCATCTGCGACGAACCTGTCGATCTCGGCGACCTCTGATGAGGGCAACGACGCTGTCCACCGGAACGCGGAGATGACAGCTGTTCTCGTGTCGAGACCTCGCCGTCGTGCTGACCGCACGTTCCATTGGACAGACTCACTTGTTGCATCCACGTGAGAACGTTCTCTACATACTGGATAATTGTAAATACTTTGAAAGTTCAAAAAAAAACATTCGACACTTTCGAAAGTTGTGGTTGAAAATCGTACGGCTGTAGAAGCGTCGGAACGGAGTTTGTAGACGACCTTCTCGCGTGGTCGTCGGTTTCGTCAACTGCCACCGAATCCAAGCTCTGTGATTGGTCCGTACTTAATCGTAACACTTCAACACGCCAGATCATCAGCTGACGCTCGACTGTGTATTCATCCTGCTCGACAGCTTGAAGGAAGACGAGTTGAACCATGTTCTTATGCCATATTATCTAGTTTTAATGGACAGAAATCAAACGTGTTTTCATACGCATAAATAAAGTCAAAGAAAAGCCAGTCCAGTTGGTTTTTCAGAGCTTTGGGTCTTTCGAAAAATATACCCAAGATGACCCTTTTTTTCACTACCAGTAGGCCTGTGTGTTTTTTTAAGAGAGTATTTTTTTTGGTAGTGTTTCTGTTGGGTTTTCCTCACTGATGCAAGTGAGCAATATTGCCCTGTGATATTGTTGTAAACGTGGCAAGCTATGTGCAGTTTCTGCAAATCATCAAATATCACCAAATAAACTAATTGTGTATATGTTTTTGTACTTTCTGCTGAATGTCCCCAAATACCTGCCTTTAGCTGTTTTCCCCAGGTTTGTATATAAGTTTAGTGTAATGCTGGGCTTCCATACCTGCGTTATTCGGATTGCGAATTCGGTAAGCGTTTTTTTTTAGGCCATCTTGATGATAAAACGACCAATCAGTGACGAAAGTTACGCGATTTCTGATTGTTGAGCTCGCCTCAATTCCACCGCCTTGCGAAATCGAAATGCAAATCGCGTTCATGGAAGGCCAGCATAAGTGTGTAAGTGGATGCTATACCTGTCTGGGCAGACATTCAACACACTGTCATGTAGCACTGTTCTGTGCGGCGCTGAAATCTCTATTTACCGCACCAAAAAAGCTGTTAAGTAGACCTCCGTTGATGAGCAGACAAGTTGACAAACAATTTTGATATCACTACTTTTGTAAGACGATTGATCCTAAACTACCAGTTCTATGATATTTTTATAAGTTTTTTGTGTGGCTTGTGGACAAGTCATCAAAACCTGTTGGACCATTTTTTATATTGGGTTTTATCGACACACTTTAATGATAACAGATCTATTGGCATCGGATGAATGACTAATGAGAAAAGGTTTCTTAGGTAATGGAAAGGGAGCGGTCGTGGCGTATATTGTAGGAATCATCCCTGCCATAGCCTAGACAAGAGAGGAGAACCATGAAAAAATCCTGTAAATATGGACGGTGGCGCGGATGGAACCAGGTCCGATATTCCCCTTGCACACCGGATCACATGAAGTGAGCGAATTGACTGCTGCATCAGCTTATGGTTTTGGTTAATACATAGTTTTGAGAGGCTCTATATTGGTAATAACTGACACGACCCATAAGACTGCTATGCCGTGTGTCTCTTTCGTCATATACCATTTGCCTATAGTATAGTGTGATCATCGATAAGAAAATAATCAAGAGTATAGACTATTATTGATTCTGTTTTGCCGGGCGACAGAATCATATTTTCCTAACATTGCGAGGTCTGACTTGGCGATCAAGCTACCAAAGTCGTGGGAAATATCTTCGCTAAATTGTGTGTAGCCAGTGCCAGCAGGCCAAGATATTAATTCATTTGTATTCATCTAGTATTCTCTACTTGATTATTACAATGTACCAGTATAGGATGCATCATAAACTAGGCTAAAGCTATGCTGGAATTAAAATTGTAGTAAAATAACTATAATACTGTTAATTTCATCACAGTATTCAATTATTATAGTAACGTAAATAGGAAATGGTGAGATTTTGTACAGTAAATACTCGGTAAAGAAAGAAGTACAGTTAAAATTGAAGCTAGAAAGTTGAGGACTTTTGATAAACTCAATGATGCTATAAAATGCATCAAGAGTCCACAGGAGTTGATTTATCGAAATATCAGTTTTTTGGTGATAACTTTTGAACGATATGAGATATAAAAATTCTAATTTGCGAGAAACACAGATACATCTAATCATATTAGCTTCAAGATGATATAAGTTATCACTATTCAAGTCACGTTGCATAGATGTGAAGCGTCGACAGCTAAACAAAACAGTTTTTTTAGCTGTCGACGCTTGACATTTATGCGACATGACTTAGATAGTAATAACTTATATTATCTTGAAGCTATTATAATTATTTATGGTTTCCGCGTTTTAGAATTTTGATATCTCATACCGTTCAAAAGTTATCATCAAGAAACTGATATTTCGCTAAATCGACTCCCGTGGACTCTTAAAGAGTAGATATTTTTTAGATTTGAGAGGAATATATTGAATATGTTGTATTGAATGATGTAAGAGAGTAGGTTATTGTATGAAGTGGTGCAAAGGTAGTGAGGGCCATAAGAGGAGTGAATATGAGATGTGACATGGATGGACCCACTGCTTTTAGTTGGGTAAGTGTGAACGGTGGAATTGAGGGGGAATAGTTCAGGATGAAAGCGAACGAAGCAATATTACGGAACACCTGCTTATAATGAATGTCGAATACGATTTTTCGAAAAAGTTGAATATCGAGAGAGAATTAATCAAGTCGCAGACAGCTGCGAAGAATTAAGGTGACAACTGAAGTAGCGGAATTGAAGAGTATGGCAGATGTTCAATTGATTATGCATTAAAAATGGGTTATAAATGTACATTTCTGAATGGCATTGTGGAATTTGAGTGATTATATCAACTCTCGAATATTTGAATCTTTGTTCAATAAAAATAATACAATTTCTTTTGTGACATGAATAAGATCATGATTTGAACAAAAAATTTAAACACAGCAAAATGCTGTACAATTTTTTTTTCAAGTAATTAATGGCAGTCAATTTTTGCTGCAATTATTGTACATTTTCAATTGAACAATTAGTAACATTCAGTAATAATGTTTGATAGATTCAATGGTTTGTTGAGTTTCTTTCTCTGTTCTTATTCCCTAGAGTTACAATGCAATAATGCTCTCCCGTTAGCATCATTGATGAGCGTAGCGAAGTCTCCATCCCACTCTTATAGGGCTTTGTCTGTGTTTTTTTTTTTTTTTTTTTTTTGTTTGTTTGTAAGCACTCCACAGGTCGCAAGGGTTGACTGATCAACATGAAACTTTTTTTGTACACGCAAAATCATCCAACTTAGAACTGTATAGTTTTTGGGATGAATCGGTCGGACCGATTTTGAGAATCATCATCTCAAAGTTTCTAAAAACCCCATAAGATTTGGCTGGGCAGAAAATGTTGAAAAATAAAATCTCTCCAAATGGAATGAAATTCTCTCTAAATGTGTATACATAGATTTTACACATTATTACGATTTTTTAAGCAATTCTGATCAGTCGTTTTGAAGAAAAAAAATAGAATGACTGATAATATTCATAAAATATATCATAAAAATTGTGACAGAATTAAGTTGTCGAGATTCACTGCTTTCTAGATTCAAGAGTTGACCAACAATGAAGTATTTTTTATATGCGTCAAGGTGTGTAGAACACCAGAGTCAATGAAGTGGCAAGAGTAGAACTACTTTAACGACTTTAATAGCTTTTTCAGATATCAAGGTGTGTAGAATACCAGAGTCGATAAAGTAGCAAGGGTAGAACTACTTTAAGGACTTTTATACCTTATTGAGATATCTCGCTCATCTTACAACGCATATTTCGCGTTTGACTAGTCATTATTCATTACGAGAGAAAGCAACTCATTGTAATTAACATTTTCATACAGGGTGATCTATAAAGAGCTTTATAACAGGGTGATCTAATCATCTATGCCAAACATCATCACAAACTAATAGGACCCATGTGCCGAATTATTAATTGATGAGCGTAGCGAAGTCTCCATCCCACTCTTATAGGGCTTTGTCTGTGTGTTTTTTTTTTTTTTTTTGTTTGTTTGTTTGTAAGCACTCCACAGGTCGCAAGGGTTGACTGATCAACATGAAACTTTTTTTGTACACGCAAAATCATCCAACTTAGAACTGTATAGTTTTTGGGATGAATCGGTCGGACCGATTTTGAGAATCATCATCTCAAAGTTTCTAAAAATCCCATAAGATTTGGCTGGGTGGAAAATGTTGAAAAATAAAATCTCTCCAAATGGGATGAAATTTTCTCTAAATGTGTATACATGGATTTTACACATCGTTACGATTTTTTAAGCAATTCTGATCAGTCGTTTTGAAGAAAAAAAATAAAATGACTGATAATATTCATAAAATATATCATAAAAATTGTGACAGAATTAAGTTGTCAAGATTCACTGATTTCTAGATTCGAGTTGACCAACAATGAAGTATTTTTTATATGCGTCAAGGTGTGTAGAATACCAGAGTCAATGAAGTGGCAAGAGTAGAACTACTTTAACGACTTTAATAGCTTATTCAGATATCAAGGTGTGTAGAATACCAGAGTCGATAAAGTAGCAAGGGTAGAACTACTTCAAGGACTTTTATACCTTATTCAGATATCTCGCTCATCTTACAACGCATATTTCGCGTTTGACTAGTTATTAAAGTCTACCAACTTGAAATATAACCAAACAAAACAATCGGCATGTAGGCCAATATAATTAGTTTTCTTCAATTTCAATCCATAATATTCTTGAGTCATTAGGCCTACCTGAAGTCCTAGTTCCAGTGTACGAGTTGGAAAGTTTGGTCAAATTACGATCAACACATTTTCGAACTGAGGACCTCCCGACTGTGTCCTTCTCAGTCCGTCCTAGGACAATAGCTATCATAGATAAATATTGTCCTGGGTCCCCACCACTTGGACCGCTGCACTCTGATCTCGCCCCTGCAGCAGGAGAGTAGGCTATCCGCTCTTTAGGAGTGTTGCAAGAGCTGCCTTCTGGAGTAATCGTTTACAATCAAGTGGTGACACTTGTTGCTTTGATCTAATAGGTATCTTAATAGCTTTGAATAATTAACACAAATAACATTATATATTTTTTTACATCGAAACGGCTGATCCGATTTGAGTGTAAGTTCGGAATAATGTGTATCATTATCAGATTGAAATTCCCTGAGAATTTGAATCCTCTCAGATGAAATATTTTTTACGAATGTTTTCCTCTGGGTTATTCTAATGGGATTTTTGAAAACTTTGGAATGAGTTTTCTCAGAAGTGGGTCAACCGATCGCGCCTCAAAACTATACAGCATCAAGTCAGATAGGGGTTCATATGTGTGCCAAGTTTCAACTGATTTTAAATTTTCGTCTGACCTGTGGAGCGCGAACAAAAAAAAAAAAAAAAAAAAAAAACAGGCCCTTTTTTCGGGATAGTAAAATTGAGTCTTCGCTTCGCTCATCCAATTATAAAGCTTCGAGGTGATATAAGTTAAAACTATTCAAATCGTGTCGCATAACTTTTAAGTGAATACAGCTAAAAAATGTGTTTTTTCAGCTGTATACGCTTGACAGTTATGCGACATGACTTGAATAGTTATTACTTATATCATTTTGAATATATTACTATTACTATTACTATTTATTACTATTATTTATTATTTTTTATTTATTACCATTTTGTATTTTCATTTCTGTATTATGTTTTTCTATGCGTTATGTGTGTGTGTGTGAATGAAATACATATCAAATTGAATTGAATTGAATTGATTGAAGCTTTATCTGTGTTTCTCGCTTATTAAAATTTTGATATCTCATACCGTTCAAAAGTTATCACAAAAAATCTAATATTTCGCCAAATCGACTCCCGTGGGTTCTTAAGGCTCAAGATTATCGCATGGTAACCAAGATCAATTACCGAGTTGATCCATTAATTTATTGCTTATAAGGCGTCCCCATCCAGTCTCCATAGGGCAAAAACTTCCCACCAGGGTTATTATTTGTGAAAATATTGTGAATGTTTATTGACAATATTTCAGTTTCACAACAATACTTTCATCCGGCAAGCCACTACGATTGTTTATGCTTTAGTTGGAAGCTGAAAATGGTCACAAAACATCCATCTCGCGTTAAATTCATATAGTTTGATATTACTTCTCGAGATATTATATCGTGTTGGTATCAATATGTTAGTAAAACAAGTGACTTTGAACTAAAAATAGACAGTTCAATCATATATGCGCTTGGCATACAAGACCAAGGAAAGTCACGCCATTTTTTGTTGTTAATCAAGGTAACAGAAACTATTTATTTGTATCAAAACGATTAAGGGTATGATGAAATTTTATTTATCTGATAGAGGAAGGGTTACTCATCCAATTTATCAACCATCTACCGGTTTACTTGTATATAACGGTTAGACGTATATTTTCCATACTAGTTTTTCCAAAATTTTCTTTGAATCTTCAACTTTTAATATTCCATTTTGATATTGATATACAGCAATAAATAACAACACAAAATGATACATATTTGTGGGTGGGTTACCCTTAATCAACAAATTTGAACAAAGTAATCAACTAATCAAATACCTTTTGTATGTGGACAAGATTTTATTCAGTGTCAGTGCAGTACAGTCATGGACAACATAAAGTGATGATCTCTATTGTCTAAACGTAACTTATTACTCCCATTCAATTCGTTATAACTCTTGAATCTTGCTGTACACACTCGCTATAATACAATGGGCTAACACGATTACAGCTATTGCACAACCTATCTACAATACAAACAGTCATACAATATATTTACAATGTGTGACTTTATGTCTGACTTGAATAATCACAGCCTGAATGCAAGGTGCTTACAGAGTGTGCTTTTCAACCGACCAATTGAAACGTCTTCCAGAAAAACTAGGGAAGGAAAGGAATATTTGAAGACAAACCCAGCACCCATAGGGTAAAACATTTCACAGATATAAACTGTGATAAAACATCAACAGTGCAAGATATGAAATTAACAAAATACATCACAAGATGCAGACAATGGTCGAAAATGCTCATGATCGAGTCAAATGTTATAAGCACAGGTGAGATCACACATCTTTCAACGGAGAGGTAAACAATCAGATAATTTCAATAAATGCTTCTCTTGGCAACATGTGTTTTCGGTAGGTTGGGGGAAAGGGGGGGAGTTGAAACTATTTTTGCCTTCCGGTTTCGGTATTTTTACAAATTATTAATTATTAATCAATCCGTGTTTTTGTAGGCCTTACATCTGCTCGAAGCTAGCGGGCTACCGACTTGCTCTTGCTCTCTCTCTCTCTCTCTCTCTCTCTCTCTCTCTCTCTCTTTCTTTCTCTCTCATGTTTTATTAATCAAGCAAGGTAAGACAGGCCAGTGTTTACCTTACATTACTCTGAACCAATCTAGCCGTGTCTTATCGCAGGGCAGAGCAACAGGTGTGATAACAAGACCACAGCACTCATTGGGGGGGGGGGGGGGGGGGGGAGGTAAAAGTAATTGCGTTTTACGCTATGACAGCGCTCAAAGCGGCAAGTTAACGAGTTGTTGTAAGAAGCGACAGTCAAGACCTGTTATTATTACAGGACTTCGGGCTTAACAGAGAGAAAGAGAAAGATCAAATGAAAATACATATTATAAATATATATATATATATATATATATATATATATATATATATATATATATATATATATATATATATATATATTGAGCTTCCAGGGTTTCCAGTTCTGATTTTTTTTTCTCATCCGACACGATATCGGTACGACTTTTGTTATGCCTGTTTCCACTTGGCTGTGTCGTAACGTTTTCGTGACGTCATAGCCATAGCCTTCATTACCTTGAAGCCACAGGCTGCTTTGAATATGAGGAATTGAGCTGTCAGATCAAAAATTGACGCACTTTTCTTTATTTATACAAACACCCGAGTTGCACG
This sequence comes from Brachyptera risi, assembly GCA_964007535.1. NCBI lineage: Eukaryota > Metazoa > Arthropoda > Insecta > Plecoptera > Taeniopterygidae > Brachyptera > Brachyptera risi. The sequence goes on along the minus strand of OZ023335.1, from coordinate 15,761,503 downwards.
GTCCACATTTTTCATTCAATATTTTTCCTAGGAAAACGCAGCGGAAGCGTTGTAAGATGAGCTTGTTATTTATAGTCTACAGTCAGATGTCACATTCAGGGCCGTATTCAGGTTTTGCGCCGCCCTTAGGCAAATGATTTTTGGCCGCCCTTCCCCCTCTATATTACGTAGCAATTAATGTAGTCGATACTGTGGTTAAATCACTTGAAAGTATAAGCGTCTAAGCTGCTGACGTCACACCTTCCTCTCAGCAAAGTTGTCAATAGTCTCATCGTAATCTACTCTACGACTTTGTGATTGTGACGACTCGCATGTAGGTCCATGATACACAGGGAAATTAAAAAAATATACACATTTTTCAAGTGATTTTTGCGATTCACGAGTGGTTTTGGAGTCTCATAATTGAATCATCATGGAAATTTTCGAAGTTATACTTTTTCGATTTCTCCCAGCAAAGCCCCGCAGGGAATTTATTGAAATATACTCATGTCATTTTCAAGTGATTTTTGATATTCACAACTGATTTTGTAAATCAATGATTGAATCACTATGGACATCATCAGAGTTATTTTTAATAGTATAATCATTAGGAACATTTTCGAAGTTATTCTCACGATTTCTCCCAGCAAAATTCCCAGGAGTGATTTTTTTGAAATGTGGTCATTTTTCACATGATATTTGCGATCCACAAGCAGTTTCGGAATCTAATAATTGAATCATCATCGAAAAGGAAAAAGGAAGTGTAAAGTAGGCCTAGTAGTGTATACTGATACAATTCATATTAATGAGTCATCATATTTTATTGTGTGTTTATTCGTAGGTCAATATTATATATTTTCAAAGGAGGATAAGTTATTGAGTGAGGGGGGGGGGCACCAATGTCGATTGGAGGGGCGCTCCCCCCCCCTGGACCTCCCAACGACGTCCCTGAATGCAGGGCGCGCAAATAAGGTGTCTGATAATCATAGACCACCGCGCTAAAGTGTGAAATAATAGAACAAAGCAACTTCAAAATAACAGCTATATAGTCGTGATTCATCTTCGATTATTTGGAGTACATACTCACTTATTTCTTGCAATGAGTCAATAATATATATTTTTTTTTATTTGCTGATGTTCGTGGAAATATAGAAAAAATACATATATATAGTCTTTATAACATTTAGGAAATGCCACCCCGCTAAACTTTCCCGCCCTAGGCAGCTGCCTTGATTGCCTAGGCGTAAATACGGCCCTGGTCACATTCACAGGAAGTGCATGATGTGATCCAAGTTATTCCTCCGACGTGCTTATTGAAGTCATTATACTCCCTCATCTGAGCCATGGTGAAGTCATTATACTCCCTCATCTGAGCCATGGTGAAGTCATTATACTCCCTCATCTGAGCCATGGTGAAGTCATTATACTCCCTCATCTGAGCCATGGTGAAGTCATTATACTCCCTCATCTGAGCCATGGTGAAGTCATTATACTCCCTCATCTGAGTCATGGTGAAGTCATTATACTCCCTCATCTGAGCCATGGTGAAGTCATTATACTCCCTCATCTGAGCCATGGTGAAGTCATTATACTCCCTCATCTGAGCCATGGTGAAGTCATTATACTCCCTCATCTGAGCCATGGTGAAGTCATTATTGCTATCGTCCAGACAAATTCTACAACATTTTAGTTACATGGGTTTCCGATTAAAAAGGTTGAATTACATTCTTCATTCGTGTTAGCTGTAGAGATATAGTCGTGTTAACCATTGGTAAATATTTCTGCTATTCAACTCTCAAACATTGTACACGTGGTTCTCTGTCTCTCTCTCTCTCTCTCTCTCTCTCTCTCTCTCTCTCTCTCTCTCTCTCTCTCTCTCTCTCACACACATCTCCCCCCTCTCTCTCTCTCGCTCTCTCTCTCTCTCTCTCTCTCTCTCTCTCTCTCTCTCTCTCTCTCTCTCTCTCTCTCTCTCTCTCTCTCTCTCTCTCTCTCTCCCTCTCTCCCATTTGTCACCCAAGACCCTTACCTAATACATTTTGTGCTAGGCCTAGCTAGCTCCAAGGGACTAGGACTTTGATTGGTTAATGTTTACTAGTGCAGCTATACCTACCACGGCAACATGCCTGGTCTCTGTGTATTTCCATTGTTGTTAGCACAAAATACCTGCTTATTTATGAGGTGAATTTCAAAATGTGATACATTATTCAGTCCAAGAGACCGTGAAATTGTTATTACAATATATTGTCATTGTTGGTAGTTTTTTTTAGTAAACATTAACCAATCCAAGTCTAGCTACTCGGAGCTAGCTGGCACTAGCACGTTATTTCAAGTTGATTATTAGGTAAGGGTCCAGTGTTCGACAGCGACATCGACTCTACGTGTATCTCTCCATGTGGTACATGTCGCCCAGCAGCCTCTGGATGGGAATCTCGCCGATCGTCTCCCTGAAGAACAGCTGTTCGACAGTCGTCTGGCGCACGGCGCGCAGGCTCGGCAGGAGCAACAGGAGGCGGCCGAACCTGGTCGGTTGCCGGGGATACCGGGTGCGCACGTAGTCCCCGAGGATGCACTGGGCTTGGTCCTGGAGCATCTCGACAGGCTGGACGTCGCACAAGCCGGCGGTCTCTGGAACGAGAGGGAACAGTCGCGACACGATTGTTATAACATGTGAACATGAATAATTTTACTAATTTTCCCACTTTCTATGAAATTTTCTTACGAACTTGAAAAATTTGAATGAAGGCTTGCATGGGAGTCGATTTAGCGAAATATCATTTTTTTTCTTTGATAACTTCTGAACGGTTTGAGATATCGAAATTCTAATACGCGAGAAACACAGATGAATATAGGCCCAATAGCTTCAAAATGATAGTTCATAACACTATTCAAGTCATGTCGTATAACTGTGGGCCTAAAGCGTATAGGCCTACAGATAAAAAATGTGTTTTATATGCGACATGACTTGAATAATTATAACTAATATCATCTTGAAGCTATTAAAATTATCTGTGTTTGTCGCTTATTATAATTTTGATAGTCATACCGTTCAAAAATTATCACCAAAAAACTGATATTTCGCTGAAGAGACTCCCCATGGACTCTTGAAGAATAATGGGAAAAAACTCAATATTCGACCTTTGACCTCGATTTTGACAGAGAAATCTACCTTTGCTGTCGATATATCATGACTTTTTGGAAAGGTCACGTCGCAAGCTTTCATTTGGTGTATGTCAACCTTTGTCCCAATTTTGAAACCCTAAAAACGGTTATGCATTGGACTATGAATAGCGCGGTCTACGTGTGAAGGCAGAGAACGTCTAGAGCACGTGTGGACTGTCAGCTTGCTTGGAGGCGCGTCACACTCGTCTCTGTAATGTGTGACTAGGGAGGAAGGAGGGAGGAGCATGCGCACGACCTAATAAACTTACGAGTTGGGGCTCGGGAGGAGTCGACGCTCTGTAAGATTGAATGCGAGACAGTGGTGCAGGGCGAGCTTGCGTATAAGCGATGAGGGCGATTAAATATGGTCAAATTCAAATAGCAACGCATTTGAGAACTTTTAAATCAATTTAGAGATACAAATAGAGATATATTCGTTTCTTCCACTGCGTTTTTTTTTTTTGGGGGGGGGGGGTGGGCTACCAATTTTTACCTATGCATGGACACCTGGCTATTGCATGCCAACGGGATGGTCCGGAAGATTTGCACTCCTACGGACCAAGGAAGATAGACATGCTGTGCAGCTCTACAGTCTATACTCTTTATGTGTGTGGAATTTGTTTAGAGCGTCAATATAGGTCCGTAGGTCAGTAGGTCAGTAATGAACTCACCAGGTGTGAACAATATGACGGCTTTCATGCAGCCACATTCACTGCCATCTGGTGACAGCTGGCGGAACCTTCCCATGATTTCCTGGAACACACATGAACAGACAACATGGAACAAGAGGCTCAATATTCCAGTCGTTCCAGTCGTCGAGACGTCAGCCAGAATTCAGGACCTTTACCGCGACTGTCACTTGGAATAACGTCCTGGGCTTTGCTAGCTCCGAGAGGCTTTGACTGGTTTCTATTTACTGATAGAGCCAAGTATCATGGCCTTGTATATCTTCATTGATGTTAGCACAAAATCCTAACCCTGCTCTTGAGGTGAGCTACAAAATAGGTCACATTTCTGCGATCCAAGAGACCATGATGTTGTTATTATCTCGTATTCTCATGGTATTCAGCTCTCCTAGAGAACATTATCCAATCAGAGTACTTATAGTCTCTTGGAGCTAGCTGGCCAGGAGGCCTATTCTGAAAATATCTGGCGATTTCCATGCAATCGAATCCATTTTATCTCACTTTATATATATATATATATATATATATATATATATATATATATATATATATATATATATATATATATATATATATATATATCCGTCTATATATCCGATTTCGCCATGTATCCGTCGATTTCCATGACGACCGAAACGGATTCGATGGCTATGGGCAGGAAAAAATATCATTCCTAATACGAATACAGCCGAATCGCTTTCATTTCCATATGATCGAAATCCAGTTTCAGAATGAGCCTTCTGGGCCTAGGACGTAATTTCAAGAAGCACTGAAGCAGTCGCAGTAAGCTGGTTCAGGGTCCTAACCAAATGGTCACTTGAAATTCTGTGCTATCAAATTAGCTAGCATCAAGGAAGCTACACATAGACCAGACATGTTGCCATAGTAGGTAGCTCTGCTGATGAACGCTATCAAATTACTTGAACCTGGCTGCCTATGCTGGCAATGTGAATTTTCCAAATTTATGTACGTTTTTCTGGAAAGTGGCTGAACATAAACCATTGAAAATTAGTATAGGCCTACATACCATTTGGACCTTGACTTGATTTACATCGAAGTTGAAAGTATATATATTTATGTTCCATTTTATCATTTCACTTTTGATCCATTTTTTGATACACTTTGAAATATTGAAATGAAATGAATATTTAAAATGAATATTTAAAAAAAACTCATCAAAAATCCGATTCGATGTAATGGTCATAATATTAACAAAAACAACTCCAATTTTTTTCAATAGTTTTTGTCCAGTAATTAGTTACTGAGAAAAAGAAACAAATATACAAAATAAAACAAGAAACATTGAATACAAATATAAAACAAAAATACAAATAAAACAAACAAAAAATGAAAAAATAATTGTATTGATGGTATTAAAAAATATTTTGAATAATAATAGAAAAAAAAAAAATTGACACAGGTAAGCTTTTGTCAATATAGAAAATGTTGATATGTTAATCAAAGGAGGTAGTGAAGCCTTGGTGTACCTGAATAATTTTAACCTCGCAAATCGTGACGTCATCATGAGGTAGCCTATCACGTGCCTTGCTGCATCCGAACAAGGCTGACAGGTCCCAGGGGATAGACCACTGCGCCAGGTGGAGCAAGAACAGCTCCTTCCAGGACTCCTGCAGCAGTAGTAGCTGGAACAAGCACACCGTGTAGCTGACATGTACAGAATAGACCAGGTGGAGCAAGAACAGCTCCTTCCAGGACTCCTGCAGCAGTAGTAGCTGGAACAAGCACACCGTATAGCTGACATGTACAGAATAGACCAGGTGGAGCAAGAACAGCTCCTTCCAGGACTCCTGCAGCAGTAGTAGCTGGAACAAGCACACTGTGTAGCTGACATGTATGATCAGGTGGAGCAGGAACAGTTCCTTGAGACCTTGAAGGGCCTAAGTCAAGACTCTGACTGCGATTAACTGTCAGGCAAAGTTATAGCCTTGTTTTTCTCAAGGGATGGAGAAGAGAGTTTAGGAGGTCAGTATAGCCATCTGGAAATATTAATAGAATTATTGAATTCATTCAACAGTGAAATCATAAGAAACACAGATACACTGATCTGATGTACTGATTCATTGAAGACTGATCAAGTGGAGAAATGAAGAGTTGTGTGGATATATTGAGCTGATTCAAGTGTTTTGTGTGGGGGCGATCAGGAATTTTGATCAGAATGAGGAGAGGGGAAAAAGTATAATGGTAAATCAGAAAGTAATATGTATCTAGGTTTTCTCGTCTGGCAGCCGGTGGTGGAAAATTCGATGTCCTTCCATTGTCCTTTAGCCATTCTAAAAGTATATATCAAGAGCCCGCATCTTGGCTGAGAATTTTTTTCTTCGAAATGGCCGACCCAAGTTCGATGTGCGTTCAAAAGTTTGGTTGTGGGTTGAAAAGTGAAAAGAGGATAATATTGAAAGAGTTCTAGTAACCACCGCTAGATGGGGAAGTTTTTCATTTCATAATTTGGACAAAATCTAGTCACATTACACATTTTGGTCGAGAAATCGGGAAAACTGTAGAATAAAGTGCAAATCATAATTTCAAATATTGATGAGCAAAGTTGAACTTATAAGGATGTGCGTTTGTAATGTACTCCTACTATTATTAGGAAACCATCAAATAAGGCAAATTTTGATTCAATTATTGCTCCATAATAAAATTATTCTTGAATTTTCGATTGGACATATTTAATTGGAAGGGTATCACTTATTTATTGCGTTTCATTGCAAGTCCGTAGTGTTTGTAGTTCTCGAGATATATGTGGCGAAAGTGCACCCTGTAAATCTGTCCAAATGCGGGCTCTGAACGATTTCTTTTTATGTGAACGTATATTCTGACGAAAGTGAATGTATTGTGAGGGTGTCAAGGCATATAGAATGATGGAGAGGAGGGGGTGTAAGACATCCCCATTCCCACGCGCCTGTTCCTGTGCACTGTACCTGGTCTCGCTTGGAGAGCGTCTGGAACGGTGCCAGACATCGAACCCAGCGCACGGCCATGAACAGCAGACGAGCGGTTGTCTCCTGCAATAACAACATCAATTAGGGCGTTTTCATAGCTCAACGCCAGATCCGAGTAAAAATCCATATTATTAATAGTATTATTGAAGTGTTGAAATATGCTCCCTTTTCATTGTATGGCAAAATGGCAAAATGGCAGCGTTCCTCAAGGCTCTATTTTGGGACCAATATTTATTAGTGAATGTGGAATGCAGATGATGGATAGGATGCGCTATTTTGAAGACGAATATAAAATTCATTCATGAATTAGGATGAATATCAAATATATAAAAGTAAAACACAATTTGGCGGTGGTTGAAGGAATCCGTTGAATTTTGTGGCGGCTGCTCTCTACACTCTCTGGTTCTCCCTAAAAAGGAGCAGCGCCCAATATTTGTTCTATAACTTATTGTGGAATTCTCATTTTATGCTAGTGGTCGTTTCTCCTCATGAATGTAGTTGACTTGAGTGAATTGGTTATTCCTTCCTAGCCACACTGCATGGTTGACATTCAATTGCCTTCCTCAGGCACTTAAAGCTGGCGTATTTTCTTCTTTGTGCCAGAGATTCCAATTTTTGTTCTTTCATGCACTACTTGCGCTGAGGTTTGGATGTTTATCTTGTTTCGTACAGATGCAGTGGTATGGTACAGTACACACACACACACACACACACACACACACACACACACACACATATATATATATATATATATATATATATATATATATATATATATATATATATATATACCGCATTGCCTTGTTCTGCACACTGTCTATAACTCTTATTTGTTTTTCGGAGAATGGGTCCCAGACACTTCCGCTGCAGTACTCCACAAGAGGTCGAACAAGAGCTTTTGTGGTACTTTTGTTGGTAGTTGGTGGCACTTGTTGCTTAGATTCTTTATAGGTTTCTTAAGCTTTGATTGATGTGAAAAAATCACATCATATTCGTTTTCTTTTGATCAAAACGGCTAATCCGATTCAAGAGTAAATTTGGAATAATGTGTATCATTATTGATGAACGTAGCGAAGTCTCCATCCCACTCTTATAGGGCTTTGTCTGTGTGTGTTTTTTTTGTTTTTGTTTTGTTCGTGAGTACTCCACAGGTCGCAAGGGTTGATTGATCAACATGAAACTTTTTTTGTAGACGCAAACTCATCCAACCTAGAACTGTATAGTTTTTGGAATGAATAGGTCGGACCGATTTTGAGAAAAATCATCACAAAGTTTCTAAAAACCCCATAAGATTTGGCTGAGTGGAAAATATTGAAAAATAAAATCTCTCCAAATGGGATGAAATTTTCTCTAAATGTGTATACATAGATTTTACACATTTTCACGATTCTGTATGCAATTCCAATCAGCCCTTTTGAAGGAAAAAATTAAAACAACTGGGTTTTTTCATCAAATATAATATGTAAAAATGATAACAGAATTAGGTTGCCGAGAATTCACTGCCTTCTAGATTCAATATTTGCCCAACAATGAAGTATTTGTATATGCATCAAGGTGTGTAGAATACCAGAGTCAATGAAGTGACAAGGGTAGAACTACTTTAACGACTCTTATAGCTTATTCAGATATCAAGGTGTGTAGAATATCAGAGTCGATAAAGTAGCAAGGGTAGAACTACTTCAACGACTTTTATACCTTATTCGGATATCTCGCTCATCTTACAACGCATATTTCGCGTTTGACTAGTGATATACAAATTTCGTGAACATTTTCATTTATTCGAGACAAACATATTTCCGAATTTTATATCTCCTCTGGGTTATTCGTATGGGATTTTCAGATAATTTCGAAATAGGTTTTCAGTGAAGTGGTCAAACCGATTGCACCTGAACACTAAACAGTATCGAATTAGATGAGGACACTTGATGTACTCCAAGTTTCAACTCAATTCGTAATCTCGTTTGGCCTGTGGAGCGCGATTTTTTAATTTTTAATTGATGAGCGTAGCGAAGTCTCCACCCCACTCTTATAGGGCTTTGTCTGTGTGTTTTTTTTTGTTTTTTTTTGTAAGCACTCCACAGGTCGCAAGGGTTGACTGATCTACATGAAACTTTTTTTGTACACGCAAACTTATCCAACTTAGAACTGTGTCATTTTTGGAACGAATCGGTCAGACCGATTTTGAGAAAAATCATCTCAAAGTTTCTGAAAACCCCATAAGATTTGGCTGGGCGGAAAATGTTGAAAAATAAAATCTCTCCAAATGGGATGAAATTTTCTCTAAATGTGTATACATGAATTTTACACATTATTACGATTCTGTATGGAATTCTGATCAGTCGTTTTGAAGAAATAAAATAAAATGACTGATAATATTCATCAAATATATCATACAAATTGTGACAGAATTAAGTTGTCGAGATTCACTGCTTTCTAGATTCAAGAGTTGACCAACAATGAAGTATTTTTTATATGCGTCAAGGTGTGTATAGAATACCAAAGTCAATGAAGTGGCAAGAGTAAGACTACTTTATTGACTTTTATAGCTTATTCAGATATCAAGGTGTGTAGAATACCAGAGTCGATAAATTAGCAAGGGTAAAACTACTTCAAGGACTCTCATACCTTATTCAGATATCTCGCTCATCTCACAACGCATATTTCGCGTTTGACTAGTATCTTAAACATATTTCCTTTTTTTCGAGTAGGCCCTACGGAGAAATTGAGTATCCGGCTCGCCCTACCAATAGATATTCTCGTGTCTCATTTCTCATTCTCTCTTCGTCTCACACAAGCAAGTTACATCATATTATGTGTTGCAATGTGTAGGCCTATTACAAGAGGATTTTTTTTTTTAATAACATCGAAACTTGATACAAAATCATTGTTCCTAGACAAAGAATGAAAAATAGGATAGTTTGAACAGGGCACCACAGGGGCGATCTTACCACCCCAAAGAATAATTGAAAATAATTAAGATAACTCATTTAACAAACAATGAATCCTCAGCTAATAATGCCAGGGTTAGAAAGCAATTCAAACATTCACAGTGGGGAGAAAATCTTGACTCTTCTTCTCATCTTGATCTTGATGTTGAATCAAATAGGACCAAAATTTAAGCTGACCCTCAAATAGTATCTAATACAAAAGTGTTTTTATTCTATGAATGATTTTTTGACAGATAAAGAATGAAATTTTATTATAATTAACTTTCAACTTTTTAAATGTGGTGAGGTGCGTATGATTTTATGTGACTTTGCTGTTTTAAGTGTGAATGTGTAAGTGTTTGTAGGTCTTGTTGTATCAAGTTTGATATTTCACTATCTTTTAATATTTTAATATTTTAATATTTTAATATTTTGTATATTTATATATTTTCATTTGCATCGTATATTTTAACGTGAAAGGACGATGCTGACGATTCTTTATGTTGAAAACATATAATCCAAACGAGTGAATAGAAAAAAAATTAAATTTAAAAATTTGAGGAAAATGAATAAATAATTGAATCACTTTATGAATTCTTAAGAAAACTCATTTTCCTTATTCCATCAGAGTTGGTTTTAGTTGAGGTATCGATAACAAAATAACATACGTAAACCAAGGGTGATTAACAAGTTGATCCGCTAACTGCTCAAGACGTCCCTAGTCTACATAGGGCAAAAAGTCCCTACCTGGGTGATTTTATTGATGAGCTTAGCGAAGTCTCCATCTCACTCTTATAGGGCTTTGTCTGTGTATTTTTTTTGTTTGTTTGTTTTTTTTGTTTGTAAGCACTCCACAGGTCGCAAGGGTTGACTGATCAACATGAAACTTTTTTTGTACACGCAAACTCATCCAACTTAGAACTGTATAGTTTTTGGGATGAATCGGTCTGACCGATTTTGAGAATCATCATCTCAAAGTTTCTAAAAACCCCATAAGATTTGGCTGAGCGGAAAATTTTGAAAAATAAAATCTCTTCAAATGGAATGAAATTCTCTCTTAATGTGTATTCATGGATTTTACACATTATTACGATTTTTTAAGCAATTCTGATCAGTCGTTTTGAAGAAAAAAAATAAAATGACTGATAATATTAATAAAATATATCATAAAAATTGTGACAGAATTAAGTTGTCGAGATTCACTGCTTTCTAGATTCAAGAGTTGACCAACAATGAAGTATTTTTTATATGCGTCAAGGTGTGTAGAATACCAGAGTCAATGAAGTGGCAAGAGTAGAACTACTTTAACGACTTTTATAGCTTATTCAGATGTCAAGGTGTGTAGAATACCAGAGTCGATAAAGTAGCAAGGGTAGAACTCCTTCAAGGACTTTTATACCTTATTCAGATATCTTGCTCATCTTACAACGCATATTTCGCGTTTGACTAGTAGAGATATAAAATAAAAATAGATATAAATATCCAGATATAGATATAAAATAACAAATACATCACAAGATGCAGACAATATTTGTCGATAATGAGTGACTTACAAATTTATAATAATACAGGTGGAGGAGAGAAAAACATTTATTCATAACGGCTGACCATGAAGGTTTTACCTAGATCTTTTCGCTGTGCAATATAAGAGCAAACTACAAAGATATCCAACACTTGCCACAGATTAGTGAGAGAGACTATAATACAGTGTTGTTGATTTTGGCGAAAATCAGAAGTTTAGCTTGTTAGTTGTTAAATCCTTAGGAACACATAATATTTTTAACCTTGATTAATAATCGGCTGGAGAGTAAAATATTATTATTTTTGGTAAGACGTGGTCTTGGCAAATCATTTCGTGTAACGGTCCATCTGTAAAGCTTGAGCCAGAGTTGTGTATAAGCCCCAACCATACACAGTGGCGTAACTACCACAGGGGCAGCCGCGGCTCGCCCCGGTGAGGGGGGTGAGGGGGCATGCTGTATTATCAAAAATACGTTTCAACGATTACGGAAAAATAAAGGACGTATTCATACCTGGAAAAAATACTTTTTAATATTGGCTGAATTCACTTGAAAATTAACTGACTAATTTTTAAAATAATTCTATGATGACGAAATTCAAGTTGAACTCAGTTAAACAAGTATATTCTTGGATACGAATCGTATCAGAAACACTGTCATATTTTTTCGCTGAACTTACACCACTAAGAATAAATATGAGCTTGCTATACTATGACTACATTCCGGTGAAAAGTCTACTATTTTTGCTCTTGAGTGAGTGTCATTCAACCTTTATCTTCAATAGGAGTTAGAAAAATTGTGTTTTATAAAATGACGTAATTGTGAAAGCATTCTAATCATAATTTCGAGTGTATTTTAATCGTCTTCACTCTTCAATAGTAGATTAAAAAAACATGAAATATGGAAGTTGAATGTTGAATGATATCGAAATCTCATCATTAGAAATGATTTCTTTTGGGGGGGGGGGGGGGGGAGGAGGGGGCACGTGAGTCCTTTGCCCTGGGACCAAAAATTCTTAGTTACGCCACTGACCATACAGTAAGAGTAGGGCGTTGCTGATTGGCTGGGAGACTAGCTTCATGATGTTAATTGCTCGCTTTGATTGGCCAGCATCTGTACCCTGATTGGTTGACATGTTGGCTTGTTGGCGCAGCTCGCTTGCCATTGGTTGACGTGTTGACTTGTGTGGGTGGTTGGTGGAGAAGACGACCAATGGGAGGCGAGCGTTGCGACGTCACCCCCTCCCCCCTCCCCTCACTCGAACATCAACGCAGCTGACTTTGAATGTCAAAAGATAAGGTAGCTATATACAGCTAGCTATTATCTCTTGTACTGATGGCTTATTCATTCATTTATTTATATCGGGTTCGATGACGCACTGTCTGATGGTTGATAAGATCTATTGGCGTCGGTGAATGATGGTCCTGACCAGTTGCTCAGGAACCATCTTAGTTATCACTTTAGCGACAAAGGAAAATCACGATGCACTTCTGTCAGGAAGGTCCATAGCGAGAATCGAACCCTGTTATCGCGAATGACGGTTCAGCGTGCTAGCCACTTGTTCACCTGTCTCTGCCAGGATTGTCGACCATGGCGGGAATCGAACCACAGTCATCTGAATAATGGTTCAGCGTGCTATATATAGTGACAGGTCAACCCATCTCAGTCAGGATGGTTGACCATGGTGGGAATCGAACCCCTGTCTCCTGAATGTCAGTCCAACGTGCTAACCACTGGTCCACCGATCTATGTCGGGGTGGGTGACTGTTTTTTGAATGGAATCCTGGTCTCCTGAATGACGGTTCAGAACGCGCCATAGCAAAATAGCGGTACCTGTATTTTAATTGCATGTATTAGCCCCTTCTTATATCACCAGGGAAAGGCAGCATGACGTTTGTGAAGTTGTCTCCTCACATATTAGAATACGATGGTATTATTTACCCTTCGTTAGTG
>OZ023335.1:15740813-15743313 GCA_964007535.1 Brachyptera risi | reverse complement strand
TATGACCATGACTATGACTATGGCTATCAGTATCAGAGTATGGCTATGATTAAGGTCTAACCTCCATTACCTCATGGTCATGAAAAAATCACGAGTTTTTGTCAGTCGATTCGTTTTGATGTGCTCGATAATAATATCCAAACAGATGATAGGCTAACCGGGATAAATTTTGAGATATATCAATTCAAATACTGGATGTTTCCCTATCATTCAGCACGCAACCTTCAAATTTCATGCGTTTTTATTATTCAACAAATCATTAAAATATACTAAAAGGAATGACATTCAATCAAAAAACTATTTTTATTGTAGATGAAGATATTACGAATAGAATCATGTAAAAATAAATATACTTACCCTCTTTCATTTAAGAATCACACTCATTTTAAGAGGAGAAATAGTTCAATTCACACCAAAATGAAGTCAAAATAGCAACTTAATATTTCATTAAAGCGCTGTAGCTTCAGCCAAAAAAATATGACAGCGTTTCTGATGCAATTTCAATTCATGAATACACATGTTCAATAAAGCTTGACTCAAATTTCCCCAATGTAGGATTAATTTTAAAATTACTTTTTGACTCTGCTGACCAAACGGTTATTAGACTTTAAGAGTGTGATTATGAATATTAGTGTGACTAAGCTTATGACTACGACTACGACAGTGACCATTACATGCAATGACTTGTTCTTACCTGACACTTCTCTGCCGTGACTAGTATCTGCATGAGGGGTGGAGGCGGCTGCTGCGGGGGCGGCGGGGGTGGGAACACCGCGGGGGGCGGCAGGCCGTCTGGTTTGTGCGCGGAGTGGGAGGGGAAGGAGAGCTTGGTGGCGGCGGAGGGGGGGAGGTGGTGGTGTTTCGGCTTGCGGGGCCCCCGCTCGTGCTGCACTGCTAAACACAACAGACAAACAGACAACCACTTTTAGACAAACATGTTTAACGACCACACAAGGATATCTAGATCTTTACCGCGACTAATAGGTGTGGCTTATTAGTAGGCTGGTCATTCAATCAAAATTGCAAACGATATCGAATATTTTACACCGAATATTGAGTGATATATTTTTCTCTTCTTTTCTTTCTAATAACATCGAATTACTTGATACAAAATCATTGTTCCGCAATTAAGGATATGGATGAAAGGTAGGATCGTTTGGACGGGGCACCACAAGAGCGATCTAACCACCCCATTTTGATTGGATAAAAGTCTTTCAGTTTCCGAACGTCTGGAACACATTATGACTGTTTCTGTGATATGTATCCGGACACAAAACACACGAATGTTGATATCTTCCACTTTGAAGTAAGTCTCTTATAGGCAATGATCACTTATTTCCATCAACAGCAGATGTATAAAGTTCATTGTTATACAAAATGGACAAAGAAAAAATGATTGATAGGCCTATAATGTTATAATTAGGCCCATCACTCTACTAATTAAAGGTCGTGGCCAATTAGTACTTCATCCAAGCATTTTCTTCGAGGACTGTGGTGGGAAACCACGAAAAACCAAGTAAGGATAGAGAATTTTGTTAATTTTCAATTAATATCGCAAATATCGAATAAGATTAAACGCGAGATAAGAAATCATCAGCCCCGACTGAATAATTTCAGCTAATCTTAGTTACTTTAGAGGTAACGCTAGGTGCATGGAACATCGAGCTCTTTGGCTGGTGAAACGAAAAATATATTTCATAGTGGAATTATTTAATGTATTCCAGGTAAGTTGTTACCTAACCTATTATTTCTTATTTCAGTTATTTAAAGATTTTCGAACGATATCAAGAATTGTGTCGAAATCGAATATCGAATATTCCTATTTGATATCGAATCGAAGTCCTAAAATATCGAATCGATCGGTAAAATGGACACCCGACTTATTATATAGTCGGTCTTTACCCAGTTTCATTGCGTGCCTCAGATTTTGCATAATTATTTTCATTTTATTCTCGTCCAATGAAGGATTTACAAGTTTATCATTGCAAAAACAACAATAAATAGAATGCAGATCGTATAGAGAGTCAGTTAAAAATATACATAATCACTATAAAACTATACTTGATAAGCCAAGTTTAGTTGATATTGGTCTTCATTGGTATTCTGATGGTCACTATGGTCACAACCGCAAGAACTTCGTGATAACTTTCATGAAGAATATAATATAACCATCTTCCCAGAGAGATAAAATAGAGAATCAACAGGACTACATTCAAATCCGAATTGAAGAATTTATTACTGAATCACTCATTTCATAGCCTGAACGAATATTTTTAGAGATAAGTGATTCACTAATATCTACCTCAATTTATATGTATATGTATATGATTTTGTGTTCTATTTAATCATCTGACAATTGGTTCACACAATATAACTTTGCATATTAACCATGAATAAACAAATACAACAACAATACTTGTTGCGTTGTTCACAACACCATGCATGTAGGAATACTCTGATTGGTTATGACCGAGTCCCACATAATTTACAGCTAACTGGG
>OZ023335.1:15675813-15735813 GCA_964007535.1 Brachyptera risi | reverse complement strand
ACAGTTGTCACCATTCAATTGGAAACGATTAAAATAGAGCCTTCTTCATCATCATGGAAATTTACAGGAAAACGCCATATATGCGTTGTTAGATGAGTAGATAGTATTAGTAGGCCTATGTCGATTTTTCTGCCAAACTTTTGCCTACATTCGCCATTTGGCTGACATTTAAGTTATGAATGGGTAAAAACTACTTCGAGTGGTACCAATTTACCACATTTTATGTTTTTTCTTCAAAATGACTGACCTGATCAAGCTGAGAATTTTCAGAAATGTGTATCAGAATGTAATTCAACTTTACACAAGATTCCAAATTTATTTAGAGAATAAAATTTTTTTTCCGCCGTGTTATTCTAATGGGTATTTTTGAAATTTCTAAAATTCATAAAAATAAAAGTTACCACCCGATAATGCCACAAAACTATACAGATCTAAGTTAGATAAGGAACCACGACGAAAAAAAGTTTGAAGTTGATATCTTAGCCGTTTGACCTGTGGAGAACCGACAAAAAAACTTCAAAAAAACAACATAAAAACGAACACCAATTTTTTTCAGCATGTCAAATTGAATCCTCGCTAAATCTCGTCTAATTAGGACATGAGAGGGCAGTGACGTAATGGTTTGCATCTCAAGGTGGATATATATATAGGCCTATATATAACCAATCCAACGATATGTTGATACATTGTTCCAGCTCATCCATCAACGCGGAAACACATAATGCGTTTGCCTAGTAGAGGACAACAATGATCACAAACTGCGTTAACCAATCACAACTTTAGTATGAGCTTGTTTGGCCTCATCTCACCTATATAGTTGCCATGGTAACCTGACATGCATATTTATATCACGATGTAGTGATAGGCCTACCAACCTATTTTATCATAATATGAAGGTGACCCAGCGCGGGTCTTGAAATTGAAATATTTCCGGGGTCAGCTTCCGAGTCCTTGGTCCCGATTGTTTGTAGCGCAACTATTGCTTTTATATCGAACTTTACAACAATGTTCAGGAATGTTACACACGGCTCAGTACAATTATTATGTGACCAGTTGCATTTGTTTTTTACAAAAATTATAGATTGTGTTAGTTCAACAATGCCACCGGTACCGTAGCCACTCTTATACATCTAGTTCACAAGGGAATCCGCTAAATCACGACAGGCAATCGGGACCTTTGGCTCTGAACTGACCGCAAGAAACCACAAATACCGTCCATGTTATCAGTATGGGAGTTGGGTCACCTTCTTTATATTATGATAAAATAGGTTGGTGTCACTACATTGTGTATATATGATACATTTTTTTTCTGACGTGTATATTACAGCGCATGCTCTGGGTTTGCCGAGTAACTATACACGTGTTAAAATATATCCTCAAGGTGATGCGGATGTAACTAAGATGTTTACAAGTGTGAGTGTAACTAAGATGTTTGCGAGGGTAAGTGTTTCTAAGATGTTTGCAAGTGTGAGTGTAACTAAGATGTTTGCAAGTGTGAGTGTAACTAAGTTGTTTGCAAGTGTGAGTGTAACCAAGATGTTTGCAAGTGTGAGTGTAACTAAGTTGTTTGCAAGTGTGAGAATACAACACTGTCGGCTGTCATCACCATTTGCTCTGTAATATGTTAGCTTCATTCGAGCTCAATGGACCAGTCTTATTGATTCATATCACCATCTCTCTATCTCTCTCTTCCCTTTTGTGTATCACGCTCTCATTTGTTCACCTCTTGCCCTCACCTACATCATCATGCTCCATCTCTGTCTCTCTTGCTGCCACCCCCATCTGTCTCTCTCTGTTCGTGTTCACCTCTTGCCATCAGCGTGCTCTGTCTCTGTCCGTATCATGCCACCTCCTATCTGTTTCTCTCTCTCGCTCTCGAGCATCACTAAGCCGTCGTTTTCCCGCCCTCTGACTCGCAACTCCCAAACCGACGCTACTACACTCGACAAAAACATTCGCTTCGACGCCAGCTTCAGCTTATTGTATTGTGGGCCTTCATCAGCTTGATATTAGTATTTAGAAAACGACATTTTCTAGAACTATATAGCCTCAAGTTACGATACAATTAAATAAAACAGCTTTCAGTATGTACCGTCTCGCGCCTAATATTGGGGGTTTATGGTGATTTCTTGTGGATCTTGTGACCTAGTGAATGAAGCCTTCCTTATTTTGTTTGTTGCGATGTTAGTTTCAAGTGGAATTGAAAGTTCAGATTTATCCGTTGCGGTGCATGTTGTTGACGTTGGGTTTGTGACGTGAAACTAACATTCACGGCCCCCTAACCTAACCTAACCTATCTTAACTTGACTTAACCTAACCTAACCTAACCTAACCTAACCTAACCTAACCTAACCTAACCTAACCTAACTTGACTTATCCTAACCTAACCTAACCAAGAATCTGTATGTTTAAAATACTTGAAGAAGATAATAAAACACGACCAATGCTGGGATATGCGAGCGGAGGTTCCGTTTGTGTGCCGAGAAAACCCCATTTCCAGGAGAAACACCACTAGAGTCCAAATGCTGATGTTGCTCAGTCAGGTTTAGAACAAAGGAATGCAATATGGCCGCCGTGTGATGACGCGTGATACGAACAACGACTGTTCTTATAAGACCTGACCTCTGCCTTGACCTCTGCTCAAGTCGCTTACTTATGTCAGAATACACACCAACTCATGTTAAATATACACTTCTGAAGGTACGTTTACTCAGATTCTGCTTTGTGCTACGCACAACATGATTTGAGCAACATGCAACATGCATGGACCAATCAGAGAGCGAGTTTCTCCAAATTTCATGAAGACTTGGTAGACGCGCTGAGAGATGGACTCGGTTCATCTTTTCTACCTGCAACGTGCGCTGTGGCCTACAATGTAACGAGAAGTTCTGTTTACTTGTCTGAACTAGCTGTCAGGTCTAACTTGTCGACTGCTATTCGTATGCCGGTCTGCACGAGATATTATATCAGTTGTCGGAACTGTTATTCTGGTAATCAATGGTCCAACAGTATTTAGAAGCTCATACAATGTGATGGGATACATTTGGTGATACTTTAAATAACTGTTCGTGGTAATATAACAACAATTTGAAGTCCAAGTTTGCCGTCGTCACAGCGCTCAACGCTGTGAATGGATCCGTGCGCTGATTGCATATTGAGTGTTGCTCAAAGCATGAGATTAAACGTACATTTACTTGGATAGTCGATCAAAGGACAATGAAAAGGCTTTGTCCGCTTTCTGCGGGGGCTCGAATACATGACTGTGCAAGGAACCTTATAGATATATATTACAATATGCTTCCCGCACAAAAATCAAAGTTCCTATACACGCCTATTTGTAGTCCACTTCATAAGCAGCAAACAAACAAAGGGAAAAGGGAACAAAACAAGGAAAATGTACAAAGATTGTACATGTTGCTAAGGCCCGGATTCACCAACTATTAACTGGAGTTTAAACCCGGTTTAAATTTTTAATCCAGGTTTATATTTAGGAAGCCGTTTCATGAAGCTTAAACTGGGAACCCAGTTTATCATTAAACCAAGTTTTACAAAGCCAAGTTCAAACTGAAATTGATGAAACCCGGCCTAAGGCAGGTACGTTGCCATGGCAGGTAGTTCTCTATCCCGGCCAACACGTTATTTCCAGTGATTCATCAGGGGAGCGCAATGTTTTCTGAACGGGGCGTGCAGCGTGGGAACCGGGCCGGTGTTTGCGGTGAACCCCATTAATGATGACGTGATGCGTCGCGGCGCCCCCGGCGGCAGGAAGGGGGGGGGGAGGGGGGAAGGGATAGGAGGAGGGGGGGAGGCATGATTCAATAAGCTTCCACCCGACGACCGCGTTACGCCGCGGCACGGAGCGAGAAAAACCCATCATTAATTTCCTCACACGGCCCCCTGCCGAGCCTCGAACTCGAGCCTCGCGAAAAGCCAAGATGGCTGCCGTACAACTCTCAGATCGTGATTCAGACAACGACTTTCGTTCCTCCGCCTCTTTGACGTCACAAAACAAAACAGCCAATTAGAAATAATTTGTTCATCAACATCAAATTCTTGATCTATACAATTATTAAAACTTAATTTTATTCCTCATTATTTATTCATCAATTCTTTTGTCAAGTAATATTCTTTTCACAGAGTATATTTACGGTTTCATGTTGAAATATTTGGCACTTGAGATATACAGTTACTTGGAAATGAATTAGACATACAAAATTGCAATTAGGCCCACATCACAATAAATAGATAGTTGAAAATAAATATCACTCAATTTGAAGTATCGAGTCAAAAGTCGAATATTTATGAGCTATGATATATATATATATATATATATATATATATATATATATATATATATATATATATATATATATATATATTTATATTTATATATATATATATATATATATATATATATATATATATATATGTATATATATATAAATAAATATATATATATATATATATATATATATATATATATATATATATATATATATATATATATATATATATATGTATATATATATATATATATATATATATATATATATATATATATATATATATATATATATATATATATATGTGTGTATATGAGCCATTCCTTGAGGAAAGTTACACGCGTCGGAGACGTGATTTTCACAATATATCACTTTTTCAGTAAAGAAAGTCTTTCAAAGGATAAATTAGTGGAACCGTTGAGAAGCGTTCTCGGTTGTTCTAGACTTCGAGGCGGTCTTGTCAACAAATCGTTAGGCAAACAAGGAGCATGAAGACAAGTATTCAAAGTGGTGGGAAACAAGTGTCCTTCGATGCAAATTATGGTAATCCTATTTCAGTTTTTTCTTCTCATTTCTTATTTGACCGATATATATTTTTTTTTTGCGAAGATAAGACCTAGACCCCATACTCTTTCATTCTTGTATACTTGTATTGTATTGGTTTCATCGACAGTTTCAAGTTGATTCAAACTTTGTTCTGATGTATCCAGTCGAGCGGTAGCTAGTCCTCGTATGCAGGGCCGTATCAAGGCCTAGGCCCACGATACCCGGGTATAGGGCGGCAAATTATCAAAGGGTGGCAAATTTTCAAGGGGAGTTAGCATAATAAGTGCTGAATATACATATTTCAAAAAATTGTATAGTTTCATATAATCTATATTCACGTTTTGAGATATAGGCCTACCAATTAATGCACAGAAAGCATTCAAAACAATGTTATTTAAGCCTATTGCTACAGTTTTCTTCTGGTACACAATATAATCTTTGTAATATTATTATTTTGTTATTCTCTGAAATGTTACTATCGATGATTTTTCATATTTTAATCAATTGATTTTCATTCTGTGTTTTTGCAATCTTATAATGTAAGACAGAGTCTTGAATAAAGATATATATATATATATATATATATATATATATATATATATATATATATATATATATATATATATATATGTATATATATATATATATATATATATATATATATATATATATATATATATATATATATATATATATATATATATATGTCTTGCCATTGAAAAATTTCAACATGTTATTTAGTGACGATCAAAGTTTATATCAATGATCGTTCTTATTGATATGTCATAGCCTGGCTCAACACAATGATTATAAATGTTCTTCTGAATGAAAACCTAGTGCTTGTCATATTTCTGAGATGGTTTACTTTTCTGGATAAATTACCTTATTTGAGGGGGAGGGGGGAGGGGGGGAGGGGGCAAAACATTTCGGGCCTAGACGGACCGTCCTTCTCGTATATGCGTATGAGTTTCAAGTCCATCCATCCGACAATTTCATCAAATTATCAACGATAGGCAATTTACAAAGTCAAATAAAAACTTGGTTCACCCTTCTTCTTCCTCCAATCAGCGTCGAGGGGTTAAAACACGATTAAAAACTTTCCTCTAAAGCTCTTTGACGGAAAGTTTTATACACTCGTGATCGAGTACGAAGAAAAAGCAACTAGGAATATAACTTTTAACTGATAACTTTGAGATGTTTTCCGCTAGTTTGCCGGCGGCGTGTGCGTATATATACTGTTCAGTCGATAAAGCAGTTGGCAGATTCGCATCAACAACAGATGCAGGGCCGGCTCAACCGGGTTGGCATCATAATAATAATATCTTTCATCTGCGGCGGAAAGTTATGGTCACTAACAGCGCAGTCCTGGTGTTGAAGTTCATTGGTTTTAAATAATTAAAATGGGGTGGTAAGATCGCCCTTGTGGTGCCCCGTCCAAACGATCCTACTTTTCATCCATAGCCTTAATTGGGGAACAATGATTTTGTATCAAGTTTCGATGTGATTAAAAAAAAAAAAAAATAATAATAATAATAATAATAATAATAATAATTTTTGTATCACCAGAAAACTTTACAGTTACAGAATGATAATCGTCAATCAATAAAAATAAATTATCAATAATTAATACATAAGTATTCGTCAATAGAATAGAACGATTTCTCAAGCAGAAACTTCTTTATATTGGACTTGAAATTAGTTATACTTTTCATTTCTTTAAACTCAGCTGTTGAGTGATTGTATAACTGAGTCATTGAGTAGAGTGGACCTTCCGTGAGCATTGTCAGCCTGTGTTGCTCCATACGGAGGTCGTTACGCCGTCTGGTGGGATGCTGGTGAAGCTCTTGATTGTATAACTGAGTCATTGAGTGGAGTGGACCTTCCGTGAGCATTGTCAGCCTGTGTTGCTCCATACGGAAGTCGTTACGCCGTCTGGTGGGATGCTGGTGAAGCTCTTGATTGTATAACTGAGTCATTGAGTAGAGTGGACCTTCCGTGAGCATTGTCAGCCTGTGTTGCTCCATACGGAGCTCGTTACGCCGTCTGGTGGGATGCTGGTGAAGCTCTTGATTGTATAACTGAGTCATTGAGTAGAGTGGACCTTCCGTGAGCATTGTCAGCCTGTGTTGCTCCATACGGAGCTCGTTACGCCGTCTGGTGGGATGCTGGTGAAGCTCTTGATTGTATAACTGAGTCATTGAGTGGAGTGGACCTTCCGTGAGCATTGTCAGCCTGTGTTGCTCCATACGGAGCTCGTTACGCCGTCTGGTGGGATGCTGGTGAAGCTCTTGATTGTATAACTGAGACATTGAGTAGAGTGGACCTTCCGTGAGCATTGTCAGCCTGTGTTGCTCCATACGGAGGTCGTTACGCCGTCTGGTGGGATGCTGGTGAAGCTCTTGATTGTATAACTGAGTCATTGAGTAGAGTGGACCTTCCGTGAGCATTGTCAGCCTGTGTTGCTCCATACGGAAGTCGTTACGCCGGCTGGTGGGATGCTGGTGAAGCTCTTGATTGTATAACTGAGTCATTGAGTAGAGTGGACCTTCCGTGAGCATTGTCAGCCTGTGTTGCTCCATACGGAGGTCGTTACGCCGTCTGGTGGGATGCTGGTGAAGCTCTTGATTGTATAACTGAGTCATTGAGTAGAGTGGACCTTCCGTGAGCATTGTCAGCCTGTGTTGCTCCATACGGAGGTCGTTACGCCGTCTGGTGGGATGCTGGTGAAGCTCTTGATTGTATTTTTGGAATAGTCCATTCGTGATTAAAAGCTAACCAGGCGCAGCACTGTCGAAGTGGGCGATTGGCCGTCCGGAGGCAGTTAGGCCTAGATGTCATGTTGTTGTATGCTTACACACATTATATTTGTAATTAATATTGTAATTTTAATGATTAATAATTTCAGTGGTTTTAATTTTGTATTTTATATTGTAATTACACATTGATTAATTTGTATATAATTTGGAAGTATCTGCCTCCGCCCAGTTCACTACAACGTCACCAGATGTCAGCCACTTTGCCTTTAATCACGAATAATTTTGCTTGACAAAGATTACTGATTCATACATATAGGGGACACGGTCTTACCTGAGGTATGAATAAGGGACAGAGGTCCTTTACCCCCCGTAAATAATCATCCATTTAACCGAACCAATTATTGTGAAAGGATGCTTAAAACGAATTGAATTGAATAGCATCAATTTTTTTTAAAAAGCTTAATTCTGTCTTATATCATGTATGGGATCAGATACATATATGTTTGTATGTGTATATGTGTATATATCAGAAAAAAGACAATACATTATCCTATTCTATTCTATTCTATTCTATTCTATTCTATTCTATTCTATTTTATTCTATTCTATTCTATATGGCAGACAAAATATAGATTCTAAAGTTTCCGACGATTCTATATAGAATCGGTGATGCCTACGTCATGATTCATAGCCTATTGAGGATAAAAAAATATAATAATTCAAATATCTGAAATTGAGATGATTTCCAGTTTTCTCTGGAATTGGAAAAATAAATACCGTCATTATTCTTTAAAATCCAGTCTCAGTGTTGTGAAGTTTTGGGGTGAGAATAGCGAAGTGAAAAACATGACTGAGCAGGGAGATACGCCACTGTGTTTGATCTGATCTGCTCGCTTTCTTCGCTCTATTTGCTCCGAGCTGATCCGCCTCGAGGCCCATTATGCGCTCAACCCCCCCGACCATGTCTGAGAGAGCGAGAGCGAGGGGAGCTCAACGAGCGAGAACGAGAGAGATATAAGGAAGTGAGCGAAGAAGAAGATCGGATACGATAAGCCCGCATTATCGCTGATGCCCCATTTATCATTGGTTGAACTATTCAACCAATAAAACACGGTGTGTTGGAAGACGCTAAGAAACCGTTAAGCGATTTATTTATTTTATTTATATTGGTTTTAATGACGCGATGTACTGATGACTATGATGTATTGGCGTCGGTGATTGATATATAATATGGTGAGATGATGGGATGAAAGGTTATTTTATAAGGTGTTTTTGGATAGTGGGAAGGAGTCGGTCGTGGCCTGTTGTTGAAGAACCATCTCAGTATCGATCTGAATGACAGAAGGAAACCAAGAAAAAACCCTGTGAGGATGTTCGATAAGGGCAGAAATTTCCGGAATGAGCGGAAATCGAACTCCGGTCTCCTGAATGACGGTTCAGTGTCCTGGCCACTCGACCCCTTGTATCAGTGCGTCAGCTTGTGATCGTGGCGCTACGAAGTCATGGCTTGATGAATAAGTGCTAATTCACTTCACCCTTCTTAACATTCTTAACATATCTTACATATAGGCCTACATTCAACAGTTTTGGTTCAAATAAAATTCCCAATCAAACATTGAATTATTTTTCGAAATTTTGACGTGGAACATCATTCATAATTCTTAAAAATGTTCAAATATTATTTTTTTTCACGAGAAGACAGTATTGTAGATTAAGAGTCCATGGGAGTCGATTTAGCGAAATATCAGTTTTTTGGTGATAACTTTTGAACGGTATGAAATATCAAAACTCTAATACGCGAGAAACACAGATAATTAGGATGGCTTCAAGATGATATAAGTTATAACAATTCAAGTTATGTTGCATAACTGTCAAGCCTCAAGCGTATACAGCTAAACAAAACATATTTTTCAGCTGTATACGCTTGACAGTTATGAGACATGACTTGAATAGTTATAACTTACATTATAGTGAAGCCATCATAATTATCTGTGTTTCTCGTGTATTAGAATTTTGATATCTCATACCGTTCAAAAGTTATCACCAAAAAACTGATATTTCGCTAAATCGACTCCCTTTGACTCTTTTAACTCTATTTAATTACTTGGAATAATATTATCAAAAACTTTAGAAACATATTGTAGTATTTTGGATAAACAGGATTATATACGGAGAAGGAAGCCAGAAATCAAGGAAGCCAGAAATCAAGGCATTGCTTTCGAAAGGTACGTCACGTGACCTTGGACGTGGGTTCGACTCACCGTCTTTGTTCATTGCCGCCTGGAAGCACTTGTTGAGCCGGCAGGCGCGGCACTGGTTGCGGTGAGTCTTGTCGATTGGGCAGCGCCCCTTCAGGTCACCGGCAGCCTTGCACGTGTACACGCGGTTCCGGTGGATGCTCCTCTTGAAGAACCCGGAACAACCTGGAACAAGGCATTGTGTTCTCAGGACGTGTTCCTGACTCGCACTCGTGTACTTGCGACTTGCATTTCGGACAGTCATCATCAAACGTTGCATTTTTTTTCTTTTAATAAATCGAAACTTGATACAAAATCATTGTTCCTCAATTAGGGCTATGGATGAAAGATAGGATCGTTTGGACGGGGCACCACAAGAGCGATACCACCCCATCTTAATTATTTAAAACCAATAAACTTCAGCACCAGGACTGAGCTATCTGTGACCATAATTTTCCGCCGCATATAAAAGTTTTCCCAAAAGTCCAGAAACATTATAAAAAAGTAACAAACGCAACACCATCTAGTGACAACGTGGGAAATGTTGATGCAAATAGCTCAACATCACATTATGGACGCTTTAACCTCGCTTTTTCTTATTCATAAGAATAAAACGGGGAAGTTTTTCCTGAATACGCAAAATGAAGTAAAAATGCATTCACGAAGACTAGGAATAAAACTGGTCCCTTAAGAGAACCCTGCGGGACTCCAATAGCAATGAGCCTAGGGTTTGATCACAGCGCGTCATCAGGTACGTGTTCGAATTATCATGCTGCTTGACTGATGACTCACACTCGTCGTGTAACACCTCCGACTTGCTTTGTGTGAACTAAAGCAAGTTTTCCAGTTCCGATTTTTTTCTGTCGTCCGACACGATATCGGTACGATTTTTGTCATGCCTGTTTCCACTTGGCTGTGTCGTAACGTTTTCGTGACATCATAGCCATAGCCTTCATCACCTTAAAGTCACAGGCTTCTTTGAGTGAGGAATTGAGCTGTCAGATCACAGATTGACGCACTTTCCTCAAGTCACGCAACTGAAGTTATACACACACGGATTGTCCTGTATCACCTGAATAAATAATTTAACTTCAAATGGTTTAACAATTCTGGATAAAAAAATCAACAAAGTGATTCTAAAAGCGTGGTAATGTTCAAAATTGCACTTTTTATGCATAGATGAATCGATATTTTCGTGAGTCGATTCTTTTTTATAGTCGTTCGATCACAATCTCAGTGTAACTTCCGGTAGAATTGTGATTTCGGCCGACGAAAGTAGAAGTTGAGTCAATAATCACGACACCGAATCGGTACTGAAACGGTGTCGTGAACCGCCATGTTGTTCAGGTGAATCTGCCTTGTGATTGGTCAGTTGGGAAAACGTCAAGAACGTGTCAAACGACAAGAAAAAATCGGAACTGAAAACCCTGCTTTACATTTCAGACTGCCTTTCAGCATGTTTTGTACATCAGTAACACCATCTAGTGACGATGTACAAAATGTTGATGCAAAACAATTCAGAACAACATTGCTAATCTCTATCACATGGTTAGCGTATAGCGAACTGCTCGTGAGCGAGTGAAGCCACCTCAGGAGCTTATGGCGGTTATCAGTGGAGCTAGAGAGGCTATATATAGGCCAAGATGCATCGAGGGTTGCGTTTGTTTGCGGCCGGGAGATGGTGCCTTCACTTATATGGAAAACACGTACCATACCGTGAGGACTTTTCTGTGTAATATGGATCGCTTCTCCATCTGGTGGTGTTTTGTAGAAACGGCTGATGGGCTGGCAAACTTGATGACAGCAAGCCGGCCTTGAACATATCGTTAGTTCCTTTTATCACCACTTATCTACGCACGGTCAATAGTACTTGGAACGAGGCCCGTGAATTGGTATTTTTAATATGGGAGGGATAGGAAGTGAGGACACTATCTCAACGGGCAAACGCAACCCTCAATGCATCTTGATATAGACCTTCTGAGTATAAAAGTGGCGCCGAACCGTCGGCCATCTTGCTCACCAGTTATTACGTCACTCGTAAACCAACAATGAGCGGATTTTTTTTTTCACGCCACTCCAGTTGGAACGGGGAGTATAATAGATATTTTTTACTAGGGCTAGAAATGATTACTAGAATACCGTATAAATGCTTGACTTACCGTCACAGCTGTAGATACCGTAGTGCTTGCCCGAGCTGCGGTCGCCGCACACTTTGCAAGGAATATCCAGAAGACGGTCTCCTGAGATAAACAAACAAACAAACAAACTCAATGTCGTGAAGAAACAATAATTTAATGTATAATAATTATACTCTTTGATAATTACATAACACCATCACTTATTTTGCTTGAACTCATTCAAAATGACTTTTCAATTTTCATTATACAACAAAATACGAACGATGCAAAGTGTTTGATTTTTCTGTTAGGAAGGAAGAGGGAGAAGAGAGGGCCCTCTCCAAAAAAGAATCATCCCACTATAACAATCCCGCTTAGAACTTACTATTCATTAATGATAGAATACGTGTTTTCAGAAAATATCATACCAATATATAATTTTATTCCAAGCTGAACTTAAGTATTTGAACAAGTATGTATAAACCTATGATCTTGTCACTCACTGTTAGGGGCTGTCCATAAAGGATGTCACACAATTTTAGGGTATATCGACCCCCCCCCCCCCCCCTTGTCCGAGTTGGTCACAGAGATGATTACCCCCCACCCCATTAATGCTGTCACAATCCAGCCAATACCCCCCCCCCCCCCCCAAGAAATTATTCATGCAACTTTGAAAAAACTGGGATTGGGACATTGAAGAAAGAGTTTTTCTTGATTTTTTAATAATTTTGCAACTCTGCATTAAAATATAATTACATACAAATTTTATGGCGCCAACTTATTTTCCTGAAAATTTAAAGAAACGAATAATATGTAGTGTAAATGTCGATGTCACATTGGTGTATACCCCCCCCCCCCTTGTCACACATTGTCACATGGTTGATGACCCCCCCCCCCCCCGAAATGTGGACGTCATTTATGGACAACCCCTTGGCATGCTGTCTGTTACTCGTGTTATAGTCTGTCTCACCACTCTAGAGTAACTGTTGCTATCTTATCTATCAGCTTAAATGCCGAATAGGTAAACATGTCAATCATAACTCCAACAGTAACAAAGGAACTCTTCTCACGTGCATTTTGAGGACAAGTTTGTGACCAGGTAAGGGTTGTGGTGCAACGTTGCTACATCGCTTCAGAAATCTTATTCAAGACGATACTATGTATTGTGAAAGTGGTTTTTCAATATAATTTGAGTAAAATGCAACACTGTATGAGTCCGATGAAGTCTGTAGAGATTATTGACATGTTTATATACCTATACCTATTAGCAGGACAATAGATGATCAAACTACAAAGATCTCCGACACTTTAGAGTGGTGAGATAGACTATAATGCCTAAGTCATATAGTCCACAGATCAGTGCAATGCTAAGTGCTAACAATAAAATCAACAGAATGGCTATTCTAAACCTAGAAATACCAGGAAAAAATTTCATTTCATTTCATTTTTTTTTCAATTTTCTAGTACATCGTTAACCAATGTTGTGATGAGTGCAAGTCGTGGTCGTTAGTGCTAATACTATAGGCAAACGCACTAGGCGTTGTAAGATTCGTATGAAAAGTACTCAATAACTCTATAAACACCTTGAGTTCAAAACTATTATGTCTAGAAAGCCGTGAAATTACCGCGTCGTGATTCTGCGTAACCATTATTCCCAAGTATTTTGATTTTGTGGAGAAAATTATTTATTGGATTTTATTTCAACAAACAGCTACGATAATCCGATCCGTGTGAAAATTCGCAATAATGATTTATCTATCATTGTATTTACATTCAGGAAATATTTGAATCTTTTTCAAGAGATTTTCCCGAATATTCCCGCCCGAAATAATGTTATCGGGTTTTTAGAAATTTCTTGATAGGCTTTCTTTCTCGAAAGCCCAAAAGCAATACAGATCCAATTAAGTTGGAAAAATTTGCGTATCACAGAAAGTTTCGTGTCGATCTGTCAAACCATTCGACCTGTGCAGTGCTTATACGGGGACACTGAAGAGCGTATACCGGAATAAAGTCTACTAGGCTGTGTGACATGGGCTTCGGGGTACTTTACAATGGGATGTGGTTAGGGTTCATTTGAGGTTGGACACCCTAACCCGTATCACACAACCGCGAGTCGACTTTATTCCGGTATACGCTCTTCAGGCGCCCTTGCGTACAAAAATCCGTGAAAAGAGCATGGAAGTCTTCGCTAAAACTCATCCAATAAAATCGAGCACTTCAAAGATTTCAAAACGCGTTTGTCAATGCCTAGTTGTTGGTAATCATGTTGCATGTTGCACGTCGCATGTTGCTCGTCTCGTCACACGGTCGCCCAGGGGTGGGGGGGGGGGGTAATCCCTCTCAAGAGCCAACACAGGGGTGTGTTGATGAAGCATCACGTGCTGTATCATAATACACGGGGGGGGGGAGGGGTACTTGAAAACCCGTCACACAATGACAGATACTTACTTCCCCCCCCTCCCCCCTCTCACCCCTCTGATCTGTGATTAGAAGTGATCTGCTTAAATCCTATCAGAAGAGACTTTAATAGGAATTAATCTAGTTTAACACGATCGATAACATGTTGCCTCTCGCCACTCACACGGTCTGTAGGGGCTCATATGTGTCCCGTCCGATACACGAATAGTTACTGGAAATGATGTGGGAAATAAAATGTCGAATATTTACGAGTTTTACTTACTTCGAAGTGGAAGATATCAACATTTGTGTGTTTTGTGTCCGAATATATATTACAGAAACAGTCATAATGTATTCCAGACGTTCGGAAAATGAAACACTTTCATCTAATCAAAATGGGGTGGTAAGATCGCCCTTGTGATGCCCCGTCCAAACGATCATATCTTTCATCCATAGCCTCAATTGGGAAACAATGATTTTGTATCAAGTTTCGATGTTATTAAAAAAAAAAATTGATATATATATATATATATATATATATATATATATATATATATATATATATATATATATATATATATATATATATAGGCTATATTTATCGGAATTATCACGTTTCAAACGATATCGAATCGAATTGATGAAATGTGAGTTTGTGAGTGATGAGGCTTGAGCATTTATTAATGAGGGTAGTTATGAGTATATTCTTGGATTTCTTTGGAACAGCGTTCCAGAGCTGTGCAACCAGTGCTAAAATAAAAAAATCTTCTATATTGCACTAAGCACTCAAAGTTTATTTGAACAAATGTACTTTTCAACCTATTTTATGGATAAAAACCGAAAGGCTTAGACCTGAATGCGTATATTCACGTGATTTTTTTCAAGCAGAATTTCTTTCATTTCTTTCTTTCATTTCTTTCATTGTTTCATATTGACGTCTTCTTTGCACAACCTAATCTCTCACACATCGGATAAAACAGTCCACCAACTAAATGAAGAAAACGTCAAGGATCACAATGTATATTATTGATTACTATATTGAATATCAATTAGTGTTTGATTCACGACGTATCATAATCAAGAGGCAAGAGTAAAATGAATTAAAATAGATTGAATAGGGTAAACGCCATGTTCGACCATTTCGGGAATCAAACCCCGGTCTTCTCAATGAAGATTCAGCGTTTTAGCCACTGATCCACTCGTCTTAGTCAGAATGGTCAACCATGGCGAGAACAGAACCCCGGTCTCCTGAATGACAATTCAACGCGAGATCTAACTTCGGTCCCCTGAAGGACGGTTCAGCATACTAGCCACTGATCTCACCCGTCTCAGTATTTGCCTTTCACAATACGACATTTCGTTATACGGGGCTGTTGTGTTCTTTTAAGCGTAAAGCAGGAGTAGACTAATCCTTTTGAAACGGAGGAAATATAAATATACTGAACTTTCTGGAAGTTGATTTCTGGGATAGAAAAGTTTCGGAGCTAATTATCGGAAAGCAACGCATCATTTGAAAAGTTAAAAGGAAAAACTCGATAAAGCTTTTTGACATTTCGCGAATGTTCAGTTCACACTGCCTTTT
Source organism: Brachyptera risi (assembly GCA_964007535.1). Lineage (NCBI taxonomy): Eukaryota > Metazoa > Arthropoda > Insecta > Plecoptera > Taeniopterygidae > Brachyptera > Brachyptera risi. The sequence goes on along the minus strand of OZ023335.1, from coordinate 15,719,895 downwards.
AATTTATTGATGAAACGATTCGAACTTTGTAGACTTTTCACTTCGATTCTTTTCATCAAGAAGGCACTGGAAATAACAGTCTTTAAATTGTGTGAGTTTTCTGTCAAACCGTTTCAATATTTCTGATTCTTTAATAATTTAGTAATGAATCTCGATCTGTCTGATATTGCATGAGGCTTGGACGACTGCCGACTTACAGGTAACAATGTACTATCATTATCATTATCATTATTATTATTATTATTATCAGAACCCCCCTTCCCCTCTACGTGAGTATGCCAAGGAATAATCTAAACGGTTTAAATCTCATTTGACTGATTGTATCATTAGACAATTCCACTTAACAAATATGGTAGTATAATCTATCTTGAATCGAAGCAACATAAGTCTTTTAAATGAAGAATATTAAATCACCATCACTGGTAGCGCAGCGGTAACGCACTACATCCGTGTGGCCTAGTTAATTGAGGTTACAGATCGGAGAGCTCGGTTCGATCCCCGCCAACGTCCAGCTTTTAAATGGGATTTTCGAATTTTCCCTATGTAGCTTTCGTGAACGAATTTCGAAATGGTTCCTACAATAGGTCACGATCGCTGCCTTCCATTAGCCTTCCCATTATACTGAAGAAAACTTCAATTCATCATCCCATTATCTCATTATTCTCTCATGCGACGCCAATAGATCCTATAGACAAAATTACAGTGCATCGTTGCCCTATGCAATGAGATCCAATATAATAATTGAAATGTATTAAATACTGAATCACACGTTGTAATTTGATTGGCACAGCTGGGCTATGGATTTTTGAAAACTTTTCGTTGGTATCTAAAGTTTTAATAACAGAGTATGAATGTATTTGGGTTTTTACATTGAGTTTAACGACGTACTTTAATGATGAAAGAATGTATCCCTTTTGACACCATGAACAATATAGTTGTTGCACATTCAGTGCACAAGCTTAAGAGAAAGCTTAAACATCTTAGCTGAGAATGTTTCTCTTCGAAATGCCCGACTCAAGTTCGATGTGCGTTGAAAGTTTCGGTTACATGAGTTGAAAAGTGAAAAGGAGATAATATCGAAAGAGTTCCAGTAACCACCGCTAGATGGAGGAGTTTTCTATTTAATAATTTTGACAGAATCAAGTTACATCACACATTTTTGCCAAGGAAAATGGGAAAACTGTAATATTACAGGCAAATCGGGATTTCAAATATATTGATGAGCAAAGTTGAACTTGAGGATATGCGTTTATAATTTATTTTTACTTTCATTCGGTAACCGGGAATTAGCCAATGAAAACCATCAAATTAGGCACACTTTGATTAAATTATTGCTCCATAATGAAATTCTTCTTCAATTTTTGTTAAAGCATATCTATTTGTGAGGGTATTATCTATTCATTACATTCTATCGCAGGTCCGTGGTGTTTATAGTTCTTGAGATATATGTGGCGGAAGTGCACCATGTAAATCTCTCCAAGTCCAAGATGGGGGCCGGCCTCACTTGTTTTCCGCGCCGAAGCAATTGATTTTTGAAGTGGATTCAGTTGGCTTTGTGACTATTTTCGTGCCTCTTTTGGATGAAGCCAATGCACGTACAAGAAGAATTCGTTGTTTCACCAACTTTTAATACATGAAAGTCGATTTAGTGAAATATCGTTTTTTGATGATTACTTTTGAAAGGTGGGCCCATAGTGAATATATATATAAATATATATATATATATATATATATATATATATATATATATATATATATATATATATATTTATATATATATATATATATATATATATATATATATATATATATATATTTATATATATATATATATATATATATATATATATATATATATATATATATAAATATATATATATATATATATATATATATATATATATATATATATATATATATATATTTATATATATATATATATATATATATATATATATATATATATCTATATATATATATATATATATATATATATATATATATATATATATATATATATATATATATATATATATGTATATATATATATATGTATATATATATATATATATATATATATATATATATATATATATATATATATATATATATATATAAATATATATATATATATATATATATATTTATATATATATATATATATATATATATATATATATATATATATATATATATATATATTTACTATTATTATTACTGAGACGATCGAGTGTTTGAGCGGTAACACACTGGAGCCGTCATTCAGAAGACTGTGACCTGTACGGAACAAGCGGGTCGGGAGCCTCTTGCCTGAGGCGTTCGTGCGTACTCGGCCGTGCTTCGTGTAACTCCGTCGAGCCGACGTTAGAACTGTTGTTGAAGGTGGAATGTCACGCTTCTGTTATACGTGTGTATGGGCTCATCAACGAGCGAGAAAGGTCGTCGATGAACTAATCCATCTTACAAACTTTGGTGATCACGTAATTCAGCTGCAACTTCAAGAATTTAACGTGTTCGAAAGATTCATCTGTATTTCCAATCTTGAACTTTGTCCTGAAAACATCACAGCCACACAAACCAGGGTTTAATTTGATTCGAGCAAGAAAAATAAATGCCTCTGATCGAACCACTTGTATCAAATGATACAAAAAAATTGAATGGATCAAATTGAGAAATATTGTTTGTGAACCATCATAAAATACCAAAATGAACTCATATGAGTATAAAGTAAACGACTTAATAAGAAGATGATATGAAATCAACTGATTCATCATTTGATGATTTGGATCTCTTTTCAGTTCAAAATCAACATTTTGGACAGTATTTTCACTCACACTTTCTAAAAACATACAGGATTGTAGTCGCAACTTCTCTTTGCATCTAGTTGCTTTGCCGTAGGTCTAATGATAGCTAATAATATAGACATTTTCTGCCAAGTTCAACTCCTACAATTAATTTAAAGGTCACGCTCCGGGCGCCATGCACTGCTTCCTCACGCTGCTCGTACTGGCCACGCTAGCGTGTGTGACGTCATCCATCAAGTGCTATCAGTGTCGCACCGACGTGGACAAGAAGTGCGAGTCGGATGGCATCAGCGACGACCACCTCAAGGAGTGTCTCCCGCCGCCACGCCACATCCAGTCCGACGACCAGCCCTTCTGTCGCAGCATCAACCAGGTACAGTCCTTTTTCTGTCTGTCTGACACCTCACAGCCTGTCCGACGAGCAGCCCTTCTGTCGCAGCATCGACCAGGTACAGTCCGTTGTCTGTCCGCCAGATACCTGTTCACAAGGTTGGCTGGTTCAGCCAGATAGAAAAAGGACGTTGACTTTTTGTTCCAGCTGTGTCATCATGAAGGGTTTCACTAGTCCCATGCTCGTGTGGAACGTTTGCTATCGCAATGTTTGTCACAATTATAAGGGATTTTTCCGATCTTTGAAGTTGCACGGGTATATTGATGCGGTATGGTGTCTCTAGTAGTTGTTACGTCAATGTGATGAAGGCCCGGCCTCGGGCAGGACATTGCTGTGCTAAGCCAATGCTGAAGTTTGTTCGGAACGTTGTTACGTTGCCGGGGCATTCTTGGTGACATCTTTCTCTATTTTCTCGATCCAGTTGCTATAATCCCCACAATGATGTCTCATGGGCCATTACGTTCTAGATGGTGTCCTTCTTTTACGGTCCCGAGAATTTCCCTGATGTTTCATTTAGTAGTGAATATACGTTACATATTCTCTGATGCGAGAAATTCACTCGAAAGTTATGTGACCTACGGAAATGAGACACTGTACTGGTCTCTGCTTGATATTTCTAGTCTTCGGTTATTAGATGATTGAGGTTTTGTTCAGTGGCTTTGCGAAGAATTCTGGATGCTCTATGCATGCTTTTTTGTCAGTAATCTACGATACCGTATCTGATTGTTTATGTATTAATAACTGCTCTGTCATTTTGTGCATTGGCTTCCTGTCAAACGACAGTTCCAGGCAACCATCTGGTTTCTTGTCAACTAGAATCTCTAGGAATGGAAGAGTACTAATTCTTTCAACCTCTTTGGAACTGAGTCCCAATTGAATTTTCCAGGAATTTTGTACACTAAGAAGTTCTAAGAACAACTGATGGCGGATCTCGACCATGCTGCCATATTACGATTATGTCGTCAACATACCTGTACCTGTCCCTGTAACTTGGTCCAAATTGCGATGAGTCGAGGAATACGTCCATTTATCAGGTTCACGACTACATGCAACAGGGGCGAGGACTCTTCATATCTGTTTGTATAATATTTGCATCCAATGTCCACGAGATGTCTTCTAGATATCAGTCCAACTGCTAACATGCTACACGCACGCATACTATCCGCGCATGAAGAATGCGTGAATCACCCGTGAGCTAATGGTGTGGGATATGGGTAACGGTCGCTCGGAATCTCCTCATTTCGTGGGTACAAGTATAGCAATGCCAGCCTAGATGTACAGAACATCGGATCTTGACTTCTACAGAACATTGGGCCAGCTGGCCAAATTGTAAGAATAAGTTCGCTTTTCTATGGTAGCACTGTTGCACGTTTTTTGTAACTGTAATTCAAGTGAACAAATATATAAAAAATATTTCTCAGCGTTTCTGACTGGTTCACTTTACTTTTCGAGACAAAAAATCGGGCACCGTGCTATTATAAAGCAGGCTCAAGTTCGCCTAATAGAGGCTCATTGCTCTTGCTCCGAACGTTATTATTGTTATCTCTAAGTAAGAAGTTAGGAGAGAAATCACACCACTGAGACAGTTATTCTAGTCCATCATAGCTCCGATACTCGTAATTTGGCTCTGCTATCTGTGCAATTGTGTTCCAGAATGTATTCGATGTGCCCTGGACCCTTATCGCGACTGCCACTTGAAAGAACGTCCCAGGCCCAGAGTGCTCCAAGAGGATTGGACTCTGATTGGTTAATGTTCTCTAGGAGAGCTAAATGCTATGACAATACGAGATAATAACAGAGTCACGGTCTCTTAGAACGCAAAAATGTGATCTACTTTTAGCACACCTCAAGAGCAGGGCTAGTATTTTGTGCTAACAACAATAGAAATACACAAATACTGGACATGTTGCTACGGTACTTGACTTCTCTAGTGAATAGAAACCAATCAAAATCATCAGTCTCTTGTAGCTAGCCAGGCCTATGAACGTTTTTCCAGTGGCAGTCACTGTAAGGGTCCTGTATGCTCCTGCCAGATCCTGTACTTCACGCCGGACAAAAGGAAGGCCGTGATCCGGGAGTGTGGCTACGAGTTGCACGACGGTAACACGCTCAGCTGCTACACCACCAAGTGGGTGATGGACAACCACCAGGAGACCTGCGATTGCACCGCCGAAGCATGCAACGGGTCTCAGTCGCTGACCGCCCTGCGCTGTCTCGTCGTCACGCTCGTCCTGCTAGTTCTCGTCTCGTGACGCTCGACACTGTGCTCGTACATGACCCGACTTTTGACAAGTAAAACATTATAAGCTCAAATGTTTCATGTTGATTTATTTCTATGGCTGGAGTCTGTGCATGGACGAAAAGTAGGAGGACGAACATGGATTGTTATTTGGTGTAGCAGCTAGCTTCGTAAGTGTTTGAATGTATTCGGCCTGTGTAAAATCAGATGCTTGAGATAACTTGGGTCTTCTGTTTCAAAAAAACAAATTAGTACAGAAATGGACATTTTGAGCCAATATAAAACCATTATTGATTATTTGAATCCAGATAACTTATAAATAAGTTGTAGGGCCTATAGAGGATCACCAACTACGTATTTTGGTGTAGGCACTGGCAGTGAATGCACTGAAAAGGCACTGAAAAGCTCTGGTCAATTAAACAATTTATTTTCTTTGTGGTGAGTTTAATTTCTATTGATGTATCAAAATGGAAATCAATTATGATTATTAATTATGACAAGCGTGAACATGAACCAAAGAGTGACTGACAGCCGACTCGAGTCGTGTAGCAAAAAAAACACACCAGTATTGCCGTATAGGCCTACTACGAGTAGTTGTGATATATTTTGAGGAATACACATTTTTTCATGAAGAGATTCGCGATTATAAACACAACTACATCTTTCAAGAGAGTTGAATGTTGCAGAGAATTTCTCTGCAATATCCAGATTTTAAAAAAATCTTTCCACCTTGGCTTCAAGTAGGCCTATATATTCGTTTTTTTTTTTAAATATAATATAACGTTGCTGCGTTCTACGGGGATAGGAAAGTATTTCATGGATAATACGCTTGATTTAAAATTTCATTGTAAAGTTTCACACTTTCTAGTTGCAGAGAAGCAGGACCCTTACCGTGACTGCCACTTGGAATAACGACCTGACCGAGCCAGCTTCAACTTCTATTGGATAGTGTTCTTTAGGAGAGCTAAATACCACGACAATACGAGATAATATCAGAGTCACGGTTTCTTAGAACGTAAAAATGTGGCCCATTCTAAACCCACCTCAAGAACAGTGCTAGGATTTTGTGCTAACAACAATGGAAATACACAAATACTAAACATGTTGCTAGCTGAGGGACTTGGCTCTACTAGTAAACATTACCCAATCACAGTCCTAGTCTTTTGAAGCAAGCCAGGTCTGGGACGTTATTTTCATTGGCAGTTGCGTTAAGGGTCCTGATTGAATATATCTGTATGGAAATGTTATTTGTGATACAGGCTAAGGCCCAATGTGAATGGTTTGGCATGCAGCTATAGTGTCCACTGTCCAGTAACGTGTGTAGGCCTATTGGTAAGATACATGTTTATCATTTTCATTATTCGTAGGCCTAAGCTTGAAGGGAAATGTGCACTTAAAAATTGACATTTTTCTTATTTTTTCATTTTTTTACTCTTAACTTTGTTCATAGTTTTAATTTTGCTGTACTCGAATTTCGTGAATGTATCCTAATTATTCATATTATATTCGAAAAATGTTTTTATACATTTTTAAGTGTGAATTCCGTTGCATTTCGAAAACTTTGCAGGTCAATAACTCTGCAACATTTTTTCCTACACTTTTGTTGATTCGAATTCCTACTCATTTTTGATGATATGACTTGGCAAGCTCTGTTTTTTTTCTGTTTTTTTTTGTGATTCTATTTAATTGTTACATTGAAGTTGGTTCCCATTTTGGAATTATCTTGAGTAATTAATTATTGGGGACAATTATGAAAATTAATATTTTGCGAAAATCTTTACGTTTAATTTTGTGCCATTTCAAAAATGTGTGGAACATTCAATTTCGAACATGTATGAAAACCAATACCGAGCTTATGTGATACCAACTGTTCTAAATGAGAATTAAAATGAATAGAACATGTGAAAACAAAAATGAGAATGGAGTAGGTTTTTTTGTAACTCAATATTTGATTGAGTTTTTTCTCATCGAAATTTGATGAAATAATTCTGAGAAATCATTTTCTAAATTTTTTCATTCAGTTTTACATTGATAGGTCTACTGATGTTTTCTAGACATTTCAAGTGAATAGGTCCCATATTATATAGCTAGAAGTTAATGATTTCAGTGCACATTCCCCTCAATCTTTTGTTATACATATACGTGTGACAAAGTGACATATCTGTGACAGTCTCACAACCAACCGACGGTCGGACCGAGGTCAGGTTTAGTCCTCATCCCATCTTTCGACATTGAAGAAGCACAGTGCAAACTACACGTGTTTCGTATGTATAAAGACATATAGTGCATGTTGTATTGATAATTTACGCACAATAATTGAAAATAATTTACAATGATGTGAAATATTCGTATAATTTTTTTTTTGCCAAAGTGGAAGATAACATTCGTGTGTTTTGTTTACTCCTTATACCAATGCTGTAAATGTCCGGATATATTTCACAGAAACGGTCATAATGTGTTCCGGACTTTCGGAAACTGAGACTTTTATCTGCGGCGGAAAATTATGGTCACAGAGAGCGCAGTCCTGGTGTTGAAATTCGTTGGTTTTAAATAACCAATATGGGATGGTAAGATCGCCCTTGTGGTGCCCCGTCCAAACGATCCTATCTTTCATTCATAGCCTTAATTGGGGAACAATGATTTTCTATCAAGTTTCGATGTTATTTAAAAGAAAAAAATTAAATTTATATCCAGATTTTTATAATTGAACGCCATTTTATTCAGTCTTCAGAACTATAACGATACTGTTCTTGTAAAGATCCACAAGAAAATATCAACACATGAGGACAGAAGAAACGAGTCACACTGCTGATATGAGTGACGGAACTAAGAAATCACGCGTGTCTTCATTGAGGTCAACTATTATTAGGCTTTATAAGAAATAATACAAATTACCGAAAAGGGGAAATTATCAAGACAAAATTAAGGTGAAAAACTGATATGATACAGGGTTCAACGACGCACTGTGATTATAATCAAAATTTTCAGCTTTATAATGACGAATAAGATAATTTCATATCATATAATAATGTATTAATATATATATATATATATATATATATATATATATATATATATATATATATATATATTTATATATATATATATATATAAAGTATTTCACAATGATATATGGTCTTCTAACAATTCAATATGTCAGCTGAGATTAGTAGACTCTAATTTCGTAATTTTCATTCGGTTCATTTAGTTTATAAATATATATATGTAGGCCTATAGGCCTATATATGAATAAATATATGAATAATATATATATATATATATATATATATATATATATATATATATATATATATATATATATATATGTATATATATATATATATATATATATATATATATATATATATATATATATATATATATATATATATGATAATAATAATAATAATAATAATGATAATAATAATAATAATCTCTTTATTGTCCTTTGTATGTATGATCATAAAATGATATAAGACAGTCATATTGTACAAAACAGAAATGAGTAAGAATAAACGTGCCTATACATAAATTATTACGTACATATGTCAGTATATTATGATGTATGATAGGCCTATATATATATATATATATATATATATATATATATATATATATATATATATATATATATATATATATAAATGATTGATTATCGTCATGCATTCATCTATTCATTATTCAGGTATAGTAAATTCCTGTGTATTTTTTATAAACTGTTGTTTATTTATTTATTCATATAAATGAAAAATAAATGAAAATAAATACATTTCTTTTTACATTGGAAAAGTCTGAGGCAATCTTGTATGAATACTTCGGGTTTGTATATTATGTTTTGTTTTTGAATATAACGAGTGAATATAAAACAAACCCAGGGCCCAGATTCACAAAGAATTTTATCTTAAAACGTTTTAGCGCTTAACCCGTTCTAAGTTAAAACAGCGATATCACGTTCTAACTTTATAACGGTTTTATCCTTATTCCCTATTCACGAAGAATTTTAAGAGAATTTTACCGTGGTGTTATCTTTAGTCACAACTGTCCGTGCCGTTGCCGTGTGACGTCATTGTTTTCGACTGTCAACCAATGTGAGCAAAGAGCGGGATGTCAATAAGGTTGTAATAACGCGATATAAACATCAATTACTTGTTTCCTACAGCTAGATAATATTTAAAATCAAAATGAATGCAAAAAATGTTGTATATACTTCCAAGTTTGTTGTTTTCTAATTGTTGTGAATCTTTTTGTTGTTGAACATCAAGAAGGCTTTGCATTTTGTTTCCCGCTAATTCTGTCAGCTGTCAGACGAGATTCCCAAATGTGAGGTTAAGATTGAATATTAAGTATGATAATCGTAATTTGGACCGTTTCTTTACTCCCAACCTCTCTAGATTTGTATTTTCAATCTTCTAAATATGTACTAATTGAATTTGAGTGAGCCAAATCTCCAAAATCATCGAAATCAATTGCGAGGTGAGTGTTTTATCTTCACTAAAACCACTCGGGACCGGTGATAACTTTATCACCAACTATTCTTCAAACTTTTGCTTAAACTTTTTCGAGAATACGAGTTACAACCAAGTCTGGTGATAACTCCTAAAACTATTTTAACTTAGAACGGGTTAAGAGATAAAATTCTTTGTGAATCTGGGCCCAGGGTTTCTTCTTTTGACAAGATCTTTGCTCAGAAATATGATTGACGTTAGAACAGACCGACCCCTGTGGAAATAATCCTATAGACATCACATCTTATATTCAACAGCAAGATTTCAATGTGGAGCCACCTCATTATACCGTCTTCAGTCAATTGAAAAGTATTTTAAAATTATTCAGAATTTATTCATTTCATATTTCCAATTTGCGTGAAGACAAAGTAAGTTGACCTCAATTGAAACGAATTGCTTTTTGAATACAATGAATATTTGAGTTTCAATTTCACAATAACTTGACCAATTCTTCTTGAAATATGAACAGTTTTCGAATAATGATTATACTTTCTTGTTGCGTAATAATTATGGACAGGCGCGTAGAAAGAGGTTATTTGACACTCCCTCCCCCCCAATGTTCCCGATCCCCCCTCTATATTCCTTGACACCCCCACTGAGATGTCAAAAAACAATATAAATGGTCCTAAAATGTTCTGCCTCCTGCGGTTAAACTTGAATCAAAGTAGCTGTGCTGACATTACATGATAATCAGTTGGATAAGCGTTCAGCAAACACCTCCATGTTACTCTTATGGAGCTTTGCTTGTTTGTTTGTTTGTTTGTTTGTTTGCGCGCACTTCACAGGTCGCACTGTTTGACTGATCGACAAGAAACTATTATTGTTCAAACGCTATTGTTTGTTCACCACGCACTCATCCGACTTGGAGCTATGCGGTTTTCGATTGGAATATTTGATGAGAACCGATAACGAAATTCAAAAAGACACATACAATGAAGATAGAAGGGAAAATTTTTAAAGAAGTGATCCCCCTTCCCCTCCCCCTGAGAGAAAAAATCGACTGATTGTCAAAACATGAAAGATACACATTTTAACAAATTTTCACTCGTGGATTGGACTTATTTTCATACTTGAGAACCAACTATAATATTCCGAATATCACCGTGATTGGTCTTTTGATAGGCGCTAGGGGCACTGTCACAAGTTTTTTTTTGTAGAATTTAGTCGGAAGTTTAATCTAAACAATAATTTCATCAAATTGAAAGCCTTGAAAGGATCTATTGCCATTTTGAGAAACCATTTGTAGGCCTACTCTCATTCAAAGCATAATTCGTATTCGTATTGAACGAATTCGTATAATTCGTAATAATTCGTAAGCTTATTCGTATTTCGTATTAGGCGTATTCATTATTCTTGTATTATTTTTATATTATTTTCATATCCCTGTTCATTCTAATACTTTTTCAAATTAGGCTACTGGTTGTTACTCTCTCATTATTTTCTACAACCATTTCTTTTATCAATCATTCATGTGAGTTTTATTATTATTGTTTGTTTTTCCAACTTGATTAATTTTGTATTTGATTATTATCAGGCCTATATGTGTCGAATGGCAATCATGTGTACCATGACATAGTCTTCAATAAAGATTTATATATTCATCGTTGTTTTGGATGAAATAATTCAGTATATATTTTTTAAAACAACTATCTGGAATGTTTTTTATTCTCGATTATGGGACGGTGAATCACGGCTATCTAGTCATAACAGTTCTCAAGCCAACATGAGTACAAAGACCTTAGTACTAGTAAGACCTCAGTAGATACTAAGGTCTTTGATGAGTAGTCATAGATTTGAAAGAAACGACCAACTTTGAAAGAGATCCTAGTGATTGGTCAGTTTCTTGCTGCTCGAGAAACCATTTCGATTTTTTTTCAGTGATTTTTGTAAACATTTTTTGATAGACTAGTCAAACGCGAAATATGCGTTGTAAGATGAGCGAGATATCCTAATAAGGTGTAAAAGTCGTTGAAGTAGTTCTACCCTTGCTACTTTATCGACTCTGGTACTCTACACACCTTGATATCTGAATAAGCTATAAAAATCGTTAAAGTAGTTCCAATTTTTTTTTCTTCATTGACTCTGGTATTCTACACACCTTGATGCATATAAAAATACTTCATTGTTGGTCAACTCTTGAATCTAGAAAGCAGTGAATCTCGACAACTTAATTCTGTAACAATTTGTATGATATATTTGATGAATATTATCAGTTATTTTTTTTTTCTTCATAACGACTGATCAGAATTGCAAACAAAATCGTAATAATGTGTAAAATATATGTATACACATCAAGAGAAAATTTCATCTTATTTGGAGAGATTTTATTTTTCAACATTTTCCGCCCAGTCAAATCTTATGAGGTTTTTAGAAACTTTGAGATAATTTTTCTCAAAATTGGTCGAACCGATTCTTTCTAAAACCTTTACAGTTCTGAGTTGGATGAGTTTGCGTGTACAAAAAAAATTTCATGTTGATCAGTCAACCCTTGCGACCTGTGGAGTGCTTACAAAAAAAAAAAAAAAAAAAAAACACAGACGAAGCCCTATAAGAGTGAGATGGAGACTTCGCTACGTTCATCAATAATTCTTTGAAATATGATATTGGAATGTCAGCCCTGAAAGATTCTATAATTCGAATATTCACAAATCATGCAACTATATTACGATTATCCCTGAGCGTTCATACATTCATTTCAATCATTCAATTATCATTAGTGTCAAATTTTGGTATGTTATCGTTAATTATTTCAATTTTATTTCATTTTTATACCATTTCAATATTCAGTTATTTAATTTAATTTGATTATATCCCAATTTAATTAGTTATCTGGGCTTGAGACATATATATATATATATATATATATATATATATATATATATATATATATATATATATATATATATAAGACTCATATATATATATATATATATATATATATATATATAAATAATAAATATATATATATATATATATATATATATATATATATGATTTTTAAAACTGTTTAAAAATTGCGACCTCCCCCGGGACTTGAACCCGGATCTCCAGATTGCCGGTCTGACGCGCTACCCATTACGCCAGAGAGGAAGATCTTCTTGAACAGTTTTATTTGTTGATATTATATATAAGACTTATATATATATATATTTATATATATATATATATATATATATATATATATATATATATATATATATATATATATATATATATATATATATATATATGTTATTTTTCCATGTATTTTATATTGATTGCTGTCCTGTATATACACTTAGAAGTCAGGGACCAATGAAGGTTTGTATATTTGATGAGTCAAGGTGTGCATAGTTTTTGAGTACACTCCATATAAAATATCTTGCTCATATCTTACAACGCATGCTGGGATTGCCTGGTGTCCAAAAAACATAAAATTGTATATTCTCACCTGTTCCCATTCTCCGCATTCACCTCTCAGCGGTATCTCTGTCTCTGTCTCTCTCTTCCTCTCTCCTCCTCTCCCTCTATCGCCACATCACAGAGCCAGCGAGATCAGCAACTATCAACAGTTTGTCACCTATTTACACGACTTAATTCAACAATTAATATCAGTGTTCACTTCGTTAAAACACTATTCGCACGCCATCAACGACGCACTATTCGCACCCTTTTAATGACGCACTATCGCACTCTTTTAACTACTCACTATACGCACACTTTGTTGCACACATATTGGACAAGCCTGTTGCTTCCCCCTGGACATCCGGCAACTCGCATTACACTCTTGTCCGACAAGCAGATTAGCTTGGATTAGAGTAGTGCTCTCTCTCTCTCTCTCTCTCTCTCTCTCTCTCTCTCTCTCGTTAGTCACTCAGTTGGTTTCAATCTCTCCGTTTGATGCGTCCAGAATGAGTGAGAAACACCAATATATTAGTTATTGCGATATCTGTAATTATTAGTGAATGTTCATGAAGCCGGTGAAGTCGGTGAAGTCGATGAAGTCTGGTCGGGTGTTGATGTTGAACGGGCGTTTTGGTCCAGCGAGATGCTATCTGCATGGATGCTGAGAGAGTTTTGATAGCTCCTGAGCCTGGAAGCTGGGAGGGGGGTGGGGTGGGGGGTGAATGATCACGAAGCTAGAGCACGTGATATGTTTGGTCGACAGATCACCGCCTCCACTCTTAAAGTTGACGTCCTCCCCCGACCACCCCCACCACCCCCACCACCCCTCGGGATCTCGGCATGGCTTGTAGCTCGGCTGTGTGGGAACCACATCAGCTGGCCACAGCATCGCATGAGAGAGAGGGAGAGAGAGAGAGATAGATGAAGCTAGAGGGAGAGAGAGAGAGAGGGGAGAGAGAGAGAGAGAGAGAGAGATAGAGAGGCAGAGAGAGAGGGGGGGGGAGAGAGAGACAGAGAGAGGAATTGAGAGGGGGAGAGAGAGAGAGAATGAGATAAAGGAAGTGAGAGGGAGAGAGAGAGAGAGAAAAAGAGAGAGAGAGTGAGAGAGAGAAAGAGGGAGAGAGAGAGAGAGAGAGAGAGAGAGACAGATACAGAGGGAGGGAGAGAGAGACAGATACAGAGTGAGAGAGAGAGAAAGAGGGAGAGAGAAAGAGGGAGAGAGAACAGGGTAGAGTGAGAGAGGGAGGTCGTACCCTGACCAACAGCCCCACAGACTGACTGGCAGAAAACCGAGCTAACCCGGGCTCGAAGCTGAGGCTCCAGGATCAAGAGTAAGGTCTCCAGTGAACTCGACCAGTAGTGCTACACCACGTGGTGATAAAATCACCAGAGGACTATACTTTCACCAGGTGATCACGAGAACACCTCGGACCATGTCATAGATCAATCTACCCGACGGCTCACATATAACCTTCGCTTTATCTGGGGATTGAATAGTTAACCTCCAGTTAAATGCCTCTTTCATAGCCTGGCATTATTGAAACCAAAGAGTTGTGCTGAAATGAAGGCTAGGAGGAGAGCAAAAATAGGAATATAAGGAAAGAAAGGAAGAATGGAAACCAGGAGGAAAGAAAGAACGGAGGAGAGGAAGAAAGAAAAAAAATAATGAAGGAATGGCAAAAAATTGAGGATAAAAGGAAATGAAAGATAGGAGCTCGGAAAAGAAAGCAAAGATGGGAATATATAAGGAAAGAAAGGAAAAAGAAGGAAAGGAAGAATGGAGGAAAGGGAGAAATGATAGGTCTACAGAGGAATGAAGAAATAGAAAGAAATTAAGGATCAAAGCAAGGGAAAGATATGAGAAAAAGAAAGGAAAGAGGGATATAAAGAACTTGAAGAAAATGGAAAAAGGAAGAAATGAGGAAAAAAATGAAGATGCGGAGGTAAGGCGAGGAGATTGCATTGACGTGAAGATGCTATGAGGTCAGAAGGTCACTAAGGATATCGGCCTGCAGCTATGATCGAATGACCTTGCATGCCGTTGGCTTAACTACAGCTCCTAGTATTCTTGACCTTACCTGATACTTTCCGTGCTAGGCCTAGCTAGCTCCAAGAGGCTAGGGCTTTGATTGGTTAATGTAGACTAAGAGAGCTTTCTGTCATGGCAACATGTCTGGCCTCTGTGTATTTCCATTGTTGTTACCACAAAATCCCAGCCCTGCTTATGAGGTGGGCTTCAATATGTGATGAATTATTCAGTCCAAGAGACCGTGATCTTGTCATTGCTGGTAGCTGTTTTAGTAAATGTTAACGAATCAAAGTCTTAGCCTCTTGGCGAAAGCAAGTCCTAGCACGTCAATTCAATTGGTTTGATTGAAATCGTCCATTTTGCTTGCGATAAGTCGTTACCAGGACTGAGGGAAACCAGGAAGAACGGTTGACGTTAAAAGTCCCTGCCTACCTGAAGCCTTCTGGAAGCACTGGTAAATGACATCACTACACTGGAACTAGCATTCAACGAATAATTACGATATTCATTTCCCTGACTTTGGAGAAAACTGGAAATCATCATCTCAATTCCAGAAATTATGATTCATCTATTTGTCCTCCAGGACCCGGCTCTTTTTATGAGTCGTGACGTAGACATTACGTGATTCTGTTTATTTTTATATACATCGGTAATACCTACGTCATGACTCATGATCTCTGGAGGATAATGAATGTAATAATAATTTCTGAAATTGAGATAAGGATTTCTATCTTTATCCAAAATTGGGGCAGTAAAATATCGTAATTATTCCTTGAAATCTGGTTTGAGGATTGTGATGTCCTTCAAAGTAGCTACCGTCTCAACCGACTTCCGGTGTTGTTCCAGTAAACAGGTCGCTCCAAATATCAACGTCAAGTAACTAAATCGTGTCTCGAGCCAAGGGTTATTGAGAAGATTGTTTTGTTTTGTATTGAACCCGGCCCCTCCACCGGGGCTTTAGACACCTCTGAATGCTGCCATGATCCTAGACCCGGCACCTCCATCAAAGCATGTGACACCTTTGAGCTCTGCTGTGTTCCGGGCCCAGCACCTCCACCAGGTCTTCACACACCTCTGAACGCTGTTATGTCCTTAGACCCGGCACCTACATCATGGATCAACACCTTTGAACGCTGCCATGTCCTTAGGCCCGGCACCTCCACCGGGCCTCATACACCTCTGAACGCTGTAATGTTCTCAGACCCAGCACCTCTATCAAGGATTAACACCTTTGAACGCTGCCATGTCCCTAGACCCGGCACCTCCACCGGGCCTCATACACCTCTGAACGCTGAAATGTTCTCAGACCCGGCACCTCCATCATGGATTAACACCTTTGAACGCTGCCATGTCCCTAGACCCGGCACCTCCACCGGGCCTCATACACCTCTGAACGCTGTTATGTCCTTAGACTCGGCACCTCCATCATGGATTAACACCTTTGAACGCTGCCATGTTCCTAAACCCGGCACCTCCACCAGGCTCATACACCTCTGAACGCTGTAATGTTCTCAAACCCGGCACCTCCATCATGGATTAACACCTTTGAACGCTGCCATGTCCCTAGACCCGGCACCTCCACCGGGCCTCATACACCTCTGAACGCTGTTATGTCCTTAGACTCGGCACCTCCATCATGGATTACCACCTTTGAACGCTGCCATGTCTCTAGACCCGGCACCTCCACCAGGCTCATACACCTCTGAACGCTGTAATGTTCTCAGACCCGGCACCTCCATCATGGATTAACACCTTTGAACGGTGCCATGTTCCTAGACCCGGCACCTCCACCAGGCTCATACACCTCTGAACGCTGTAATGTTCTCAGACCCGGCACCTCCATCATGGATTAACACCTTTGAACGCTGCCATGTCCCTAGACCCGGCACCTCCACCGGGCCTCATACACCTCTGAACGCTGTTATGTCCTTAGACCCGGCACCTCCATCATGGATTAACACCTCTGAACTCTGCCATGTCCCTAGACTCGGCACCTCCACCAGATCTTTCGACACTTCTGAGCTCTGCTGTGTTCCTGGACCCGGCACCTTCACCGGGCTTCAAACACCTCCTAGTGCTCATGTGTTCATATACCCGGCACCTCCACCATGGATATACACCTTTCTGAACGCTGTTGTGTTCCTATAAGATAATATAGCAGCATTTGCATTGTTCGATGTGCAAGATATATAAATGAAATATACTCGAAAGGTGTAGACACACCTTGATTCACAGAACAGTTTCTGTGAATCAAGGCATCAACTGCCAGTATCATACAAATCCAATTGAATACAGGGCCTATTACCTGTTGATCAGTTTATTGGAATCAGTCTTGGTTTAAAGCTATTGTCTCGTTACGCTGTCGTTATACGTCATTCAATTCAAGATTTATAAAATTTGAAAATTTGATTGTAATGTTTTTCTACCAAACGGCTAAAATACCGAATATTTATATCCAAAACCACCTTCCATTTACAAGAAAAAACAGCTTTGTTGTCATTATACAACAACGCAACATTCACTCATCTCGTATAAAAATGCTTTTCACTTTTGGTAACGTGTTATTCTTATGGTTTTGTTTTCTCCACATAATCAACAATTTGTTAAAATCTACCCGGGGGAATGTTACAAAAAGCCATATAGGCCTATATCTGAGTTAGAAAATGAGTCATGCCCAGATGAGATTAGTATTGTGACTCATGACGGAAAACAAATAAACAAACAAACAAACAGAGAAACAAAAAGAGAATCGATTTGGACCGAACAGAAGTTCTCGCTTATTGATTCAACCATGTTTCTTGAAGACTGCATGGAACTTTAAAAGAAATGATGAATACATACCATAGATTTATTTTACTTTACCGAGATACGTTACTCCTGCAGCCGTAAGCGACATATTATACTCGTACCAATCTCGGCAGTCAGTGTATAATTGATGAGCGTAGCGAAGTCTCCATCCCACTCTTATAGGGCTTTGTGTGGTTTTTTTTTTTTTTTTTTTTCGTTTTTTTTTTTTTTTTTTTTTTTTTGTAAGCACTCCACAGGTCGCAAGGGTTGACTGATCAACATGAAACTTCTTTTGTACACGCAAACTCATCCAACTTGGAACTGTATAGTTTTGAGGATAAATCGGTCGGAACGATTTTGAGAATCATCATCTCAAAGTTTCTAAAAACCCCATAAGATTTGGCTGGGCGGAAAATGTTGAAAAATAAAATCTCTCCAAATGGAATGAAATTTTCTCTAAATGTGTATACATGGATTTTACACATTATTGCGATTTTTTAAGCAATTCTGATCAGTCGTTTTGAAGAAAAAAAATAAAATGACTAATAATATTCATAAAATATATCATAAAAATTGTGACAAAATTAAGTTGTCGAGATTCACTGCTTTCTAGATTCAAGAGTTGACCAACAATGAAGTATTTTTTATATGCGTCAAGGTGTGTAGAATACCAGAGTCAATGAAGTGGCAAGAGTAGAACTACTTTAACGACTTTCATAGCTTATTCAGATATCAAGGTGTGTAGAATACCAGAGTCGATAAAGTAGCAAGGGTAGAACTACTTCAACGACTTTTATACCTTATTCAGATATCTCGCTCATCTTACAACGCATATTTCGCGTTTGACTAGTTACAAAAAGCACGGCATTCTAGATCATCAATATTAAAATTAGATGAGCGTAGCAAATATTCCATCCCACTCTTATAGAGCTTTGTCTGTGTTTTTTTTTTTTTGTAAGCACTGCACAGGTCACATGGCTAGACTGACCAACATGAAACTTTTTTTGTACGGGCCAACTTTTACAACTTAGAACTGTATAGTTTTTGGAATGAATCGGTCCAATGGATTTTGAGAAATATCATGTCAAAGTTTTTAAAAACCCCATAAGATTAGGCTGGGTGGGAGAATTTGAAAAAATGAAACCTCTCCGAAAAAATAAAACTTTCTCTGAGTGTTCAAACATGAATGATACACATAACCACCATTTTGTAAGCAATTCGAACCAGCCGTTTCGAAGAAACAAAATCAAATAACTGTTTTTATTCATCAAATATATGGAAATGAGCCAAGATTCACTGCTTCCTAGATTCGATATTTGCCCAATAATTACCTACCGGTATAGGTATGTTGCAAGAGGCAGACAACAATGTCCACCAGTTGGAATTGACCAATCAGAATGTTTGGTAGTCCACCAGTTCGCTGTATTGCTATGGTAACGATTGTTTGTCATTTGTTACGTGACAGAAGCCTATTCTTTATATTCGTCAAGGTGTGTAGAATACCAGAGAAGATAAAGTAGCAATTAAATGAAGGACAAAGTGTGTAGAATACCAGAGTCAATAAAGTAGCAAATGTAAGACTGTTATTAAACCTTATTCAGATATCTTGCTCACCTTACAACGCATATTTCGCGTTTGCCTATAGTTATGTCTAATATGGTGGAAACCTCCCGGTTGGCAAAGCTGTGTGAAGTTGTATTTGTATTCAATTCATTCAACACAGATTGTTCCTAAAACAAGTGTTAATGATTACTCTCATGAAATTAAAGGAAAACAAACAAAGATAGCCTACTTAATGAAATTATACATTGTTATATTTTCTTAGTTCTCTTCTTAAATCACTGATTTTCGTCATATTCTTTATAACTTCTTCCAATTAATTCCATTCCCGCGTCGTTCTTTGGATGAATCCATATTTCCCCACTTCTCTATCCACTCTCTCCACTTCCATTCTTATACCCCCTGCCTCGTATACTTCTTTGTAGTCCCTTTCCGAATCTATTGCTCAAATCCTCCCATCCTGCAGATTTCCCATTTCCTCAATCATTTTACCAGGTCTTTCTATAACTTTTTCCACCATATCCTTACCGTTCCTGATAATCTTCCAGCGCTTCTCTCTCCCCATCATGTTACTACCGAGACACAAATATGTACACCTTCTTGGCGTTGAGTCAAGTCGTACTAATATGTATCTAAGGCCCGGTATTACCACGGCCAGATAGTATTTATCTGACAGTTGGTGAAAACAAATAGCATGGGTAACCATGGTGATAACAAGTTTGAACTGTCATATAAAGGCCAACTGGACTTGGTAATACCGGGCCTAAGGACATACTGGAGACACAGCTAAGTACTTCCGGTATCGGAGTCTTCTTTGCACCACAGCCTCAACAAACTGCCAACAACTCATGAACAAACTTGACTCTGCATTTTAAAAATGATTTCCTATAATATTCGATTCATACTTATCACATTTCAGAAGTAGAAAAGAACGCATGTCAATGAATGTCATGAGGAAAACACAACTGTGAAGATGAACAAATTTTTTTTTTCGACTCTCCTACAGGATTTATTTTGTCATACGGATTTCTTTTTTATTCGTTTTCTCCTTTATTCATCAACTTTCAATGTCGAACATCTTTCACACTTTGTTCACACTAGGAAAACGTATAGCATACGCGTTGTAAGATGAGAGACATATTTGCATATGGAATGCAATGGAAAGCTATACACATAACTTGATTTTGAATTCATTTGACCCACTGCTCTCATTTCAAAACGATTTGAAACCAATCGTAGATTTTTTCCATATTTTCTCTCCCAGCTGATTATCCTAATGAGTTCTTCAAAATTTCAAAATTATTTTTCTCCAAAGTGGTTCGACCGATTGCGCCCCATAACTATATATACAGTATCGAGTTAGATGGTGACACATGTGTATGCCAGGTTTCATAAAAAAAATTGCTTTCGTTGGACCTGAGGAGTCCTCCAGAGACCATGAGTCATGACGTAGGCATTACCGATTCTGTATAGAAACATGAACAAAATCGAGTAATGTATACGTCACGACTAAAAAATCCGGGTCCTGGAGGACAAATGAATTAATCATAATTTCTGAAATTGAGTTGAGGATTTCTAGTTTTCTCTAAAATTAGGGAAATAAATATTGTAATTATTTTTTAAAATCTAGTTTCAGTGATGTGATGTCCTTTAAGTGAATGAGTGATCTTGTCGGAAGCATGTAGCGTTGGTATCCGGGTGGGGGGGGTGAGTCGCTCAGCAAACAGCCAGGTGGGGGGGAGGGAGGGGAGGGCAATTGCCTTGCTGCTCTCTGCGGTCCACGAGGGGTGGGAGGGGGAGCATCGCTTGTAGGGGGCGTGGCCTCATCTGGCCTATCGACTACTTGCTCTCCGCCCGACCGCTCGACCGGCTGTCCCGACACAAGCCAGCGCCGACGAGCGGCGGTCCCGGGCATTGACGTCATAGCTTCAAAGCCTACAGTCACTTCACGGTTATCAGCATGTATTCATGTTATGACTCGCATTTATATTGGGTTTAACGACGCATTGCACTGATGACTACGATCTATTGGCGTCGGTCAATGATGAATGCGATGATGGGATGATGAGATTAAAGGTTATTTTATTAGGTGTTTTTGGATAGTGTTAAGGAGTCAGTCGTGGCCTAAGCCATCCCAGTATTGACCTGAACGACAGAGGGAAACCACAAAAATTGTCAGGATAGTCGACCATGATGGGAATAAAACCCCGGTCTACTGAATGACGGTTCAGTGTGCTAGCCACTGGTCTACCTGTCTCAGTGATTTTTTGACTACACATGGGAGGTCATGAGGATGGGGGATTGTAACATGATTATTTTACTAGGAAAGCGCAACATAAGCGTTTTTGGATAAGCGATGGGCATATTTAAATAAGAGGTAATGGAAAATTTTATATATGTACCTTGAGTGAGTTCAAATAATTATGTCACTGCCCACCTGTTTTATTCATTACACTCATTCTAATCGTTGTTCAATTCAATTGGTTATACATTTGTAGCTCAAATTCTTAGTGGATTTCTCAATAGCTTTGATTGATGTAAGAAAATAGCATTAAAATTTCTGTTCAAATCACAACGGCTAATTCGATCTCTGAAACTTCGAAAAAACGTTCACCATATTATTATATGAAAATTCCGTGAAAATTTACATTTATTCGAAATAATTATTTTTCGAACTTCGAAATTAGTTTTCTCAGAAGTGCATGCATATAGTGTATGCGACCGATTGAGACTCAAAACTATACAGGATCTTATTAGATGACACTTATTTGTATGCCAAGTTCCAGCTGAACTTGTAGGCCTACTTTCTTAACGACATGTGAACCTTGAATAGAAAAAACGCTAGTTTTTCTTGAGTACGGTGAAATTGAGTCCTCGCTTCGCTCTTCCAATTGAAACGAAAGCGGCTGGTTAAGGCCATCTAAAAATGGGAAGATCCACTTCTGACAAATAACCATAGCTGATCAATGCAGAACCTTTGAATTAAATGAAATCAAACTGATAGGCCTACAAAAAATAGTTCACACTGTTTTGACCCGTTTTCTTCGTAAATCGGCAAAATGATCGAATAGGCGTCAAGGTGTGTAGAATTAGAATACCAGAGTCGATAAGGTAGCAAAGGTAGAACTACTTTAACGACTCTTATACCTTATCTTATTCATAGGTATCTCGCTCATCTAACAACGCATATGTTGCGTTTGTCTAGTAAAAATAAAGAGATCTTTACAAATTCATACCGATTTTTCCATGTTAACGAAATAGTGTAATTGCATATGAGTAAAAGCAAAGTAAACGCAGCGTGCGTTGTGAGATGAGAAACATATCTGAATATAAGGTTATAATCAAAGTCGTTAAAGTAGTTCTACCCTTGCTACTTTATCGACTCAGGAATAATCGAAAACTCTAAACACCTTGACGTATAGGCTACACAAAATATACTTCATTGTTGGGCAAATATTGAATCTTTAGGGTGTTTGCACGTGATCAAACGACAAACAATCGTTACTATAGCAATACAGCGAACTGGTAGACTGCCAAACATTCTGATTGGTCGATTCCAACTGATGGACATTGTTGTCTGTCTCTTTCAACAATGGGTGACGTCATTTGAGAATACCCTATAGGAAGCAGTGAATCTTGGCAGCATAATTCTGCTGTTATTTCTATCTATTTGATAATAAAAACAATTCATGAAATTATTTTCCTCAAAACGGCTGGTCCGAATTACACATTTTTGTAGTTTCATTTGTGTGCCACATTCGGGAAAAAATTGATTTATTTTTTTTTTGAGAGAGGTTTTATTTTCTCAAATTTTCTCGCCCAGCCTAATCTTATGTATTTTTTAGAAACTTTCAGATGATATTTCTCAAAACTGGTTCAACCGATTTAAACCTAAAACTATACAATTCTGAGTTGGATAAGTTTGACTGCACAGAAAAAGTTGCATGTTGATCAGCCAAACTCTGCGACCTGTGGAGTGCCCACAACAAACAAACATAAAAAAAACATCTTCAAAAATCTTTTATTGCAAAAATGTTTTCATAGTGTTGATGATTGTTTTAATGAAGAGCTTGAGTGATTTTTTTTTTTTTTTGACAATGTGTTCTCAATTCAGTTTTACCATATTATATTTTATCCATATATATTGTTTATTCAATTTGTACGACATTTCCGATATCATGTAATATGATCAAGATTGAAGGAATAAATGAATTATTATTATTATTATTATTATTATTATTATAAAGAAACACAGACAAAGCTCCATAAGAGTACGTAGGAAGGATAGTCTTCGCATTCGCTCATTTAATCATTCCAACCCCACGCTAATTTGATGCTCTATAATTAATAAGTAATTCTATCTTTGTAAATTCAACCAGTGTTTAGTTAGATCAGTGGTGACCAACCCATGGGCCATGGCCCGCGGGTCACATGTGGCCCACATGAGGAATTGTATGAATTATATTATACTATTCAACACGTGGAAATCAAATGGCTCGCGGGCCAAGACGTGAGTGCATTAAGAGTGTCAAAGACGGGGTAAAGGCCCATTCACAACCGAAATTAACAGTAAAATTAGAATTAGCAGTAATGTAACTATTTAGTAGCTGTTCACAACAATAATTTAGCATTAAGGATCAGCCAATGAGATGGCTTGTTTACATTAGCTGATGGCCGATGGGATTAACGATGCGCCTGCTCGACATCGTCTGAACGATAGAAGGCTGTGGCGCGCCAAACGTTTAGTCAAATCTGATTGGTCAGTGCTTACACCAAGCTGTAAAATTAACAGCAAGGTTTGGAGTTTGCAAACCTTGCGCTTACTGCTAATGCGTTACGGCTAATGCGTCGCATTGTGAACGGATTGCATGGGGGCCATAAGACAAATATTGCTGCTGATGCTAATTTTACTGCTAATTTCGGTTGTGAATGGGCCTTAATTCTCTAGCTAGCCACTACTACACTATTAAAAATAATAATCAACGTTATGTCGTGTAAATCAAAACAAAACAATGTATCAAAAACAGTACCACATGCGAGACCAAACACGCGCAAAAGGCTAGCTTGCTACCACTATACGCTACCGGTGAGATTGGAAATTGAAGCACAAAATCACATTCACAGTGAGTGAGTCATTGTCCCTTGGTCACTATTAGTTTGATTCCAAGTGTTGTGACGGCAAGACGTGTTTCGGAGCGAAATTAACATTATGTCAAAGCGCAAAGCAACCAATAATGAGTGTCGATTATTTCAGGAAAAGTGGACAAATATGTACTTTTTCACCTACTTCCAAGGCCAATCGGTGTGTTGTCAGTGATTTTGCATTTAAAAAAATCAAAATACTTTGAGCAAAAGCCTACACCATCAAAAACGTAATGTTTTTTTTCATTTGTTTTCTCATCTGAATCCATTCATATACGTTCCATCAAAAGTCGACAAAATGCACCTAAAATTAGGGTTTGAAAAAAATTCCATGCGGGGCTTAAAATGGCAAACCCTCTGCGGATCACCGGCTTCGCACATACTACCCTGTACGTGCTAATAGTTCTTATTAAGAGTGGCATACCCAGCAAAATAATCACCGCACGCCGCTGAATTATATATATATTTTTATATATATATATATATATATATATATATATATATATATATATATATATATATATATATATATATATATATATATATATATATATATATATATATACATGTATGATACATAATTTTTGGGGGGAGTGAACTTGTGTGGCTCGCGGTAATATTGGGAAAATTTAAATGGCCCCCTGCCCAAAAAGGTTGGTCACCACTGAGTTAGATAATAAGTCCATATAACCAAGAATGGGATGAAATTCATCGACGTATCATCTTGAAACTTATTCAAATCTCAAAATTAGATGTCATATAATTAAAGAGCATGAAATAATCTTGGGGTTGATATACTTTTGATTCAATCGCACTGGTTCGTTAAAGTACATTAGATATAGGCCTAACAAAGGGATTAAAAAACAGAGAGATAAAGGAATAGGGTGTGGAGACTGGACCAACCAGCTTATCTGGACAGAGCCGGCCATAAATTCAAGATCAAACTTATATATTAGTCTATGATTATAAACGCAAAGAATCTGCAAAAAACGCTGGAAAATTCTCATTCCTGAACAGAACTATTAGGAAATGGGATGGAAGCAAGGAGCTTCCCTAATCTGTAAAATCACTGAGGGAGATTTTGGAAAAAATGAGTTTCCATAAATTAAAATATTGGGTCAAAGTTAGTTTGGTAAGAACAATTTACCACACGTAATTGATTCCACAAAATGAAATAAATTAACTAGGCAAACGCAGTATTTGCGTTGTAAGATGAGCGAGATATCTGCATGAATAAGTTATAAAAGTCGTTAAAACCTTTGCTACATTATCGACTCTGGTATTCTATACACACCTTGACACATATAAAAAATACTTCATTGCTGGGCAAATATCGAATCTAGAAAGCAGTGAATCTTGACAACATAATTCTGCTATTATTTCCAAATATTTAATGAATAAAAACAGTCAATTATCGAATTTCTTTCTCCAAAACGACTGGTTCGAATTGCATTCAAAATGGTGATAATGTGTGTCATTCATATGTACACATTCGAAGAGAATTTCATTTCATTCGGAGAGATTTTATTTTTCAAATTTTCTTGAATTTTCGATGTTTTTTTTTATAAACTTTGAGATGATATTTCTCAAAATCGGTCCAACCGATCTATTCCAAAAACTATACATTTCTAATTTGGATAAGTTTGCGTGTACAAAAAAAGTTTCGTGTCGATTTGTCAAACGCTGCGACCTGTGGAGTGCTTACAATAAAAAAAAATAAAAAAAGACAATCTCTATATAAGAGTGGGATGGAGTCTTCGCTATCGCTTATCTAATTCTTATACTATTTTTAATTATCATCAGTTTTGTACATACAAATAAAATCACTGAACAGTCAAATACAATCCACAAAGTCTCCAAGGGAGACTTGACTGTGGGAAGAAAAACAAATTATATCATATCTGTATATTGCATATAGCTATCTATAGATTTTATACATCAGTTATGTATGGTGATTGAGAAAATATGAACATAATTGATAAATTTAGTGGCAATAAAGAATATGAGTGGTAAAAAAGAAGAAATATGATCTACACGATGGACTATTATTCATAAAAAAATGATACGAAATTACACTAATTAAGAGATTGACTATATAATATCACAAAAGATACAATAACAAATATACCAATGAGAAATAAATATGTGATCTAACAATAACATAGAATGCGAATGTGAGAAATTGACATAACCTTGAGGTGGCTTGGTTGGTGCAACATGTAGTGAAGAATATATAAATACAGTGGATGGTACAATGAAGCATAACATACAAAATGAAGTCTGTATAAATAATAAATATAATAAAAATATAAATAATAAATAACTGAACTGACAGAGAAAAATGGTGAAGACGAATGTCTCTATTTTTATAAGCGCCGTGCACGGCACCCCTTGATCCATTAAGCTCCTGTAATACGAACAATACATGTGATGATTGGCTAGCGATCAAGATGCATTGAGGGTTGCGTTTGCCAGTTTGAGATGGTGTCCTCACTTCCTATCCCTACCATGTTAAACATGTGTTCCAATTCACGGGCCACATCCTTAAAACTATCGATCGTGCGTAGGTAGTAGTGATAAAAGAAACTAACGTTTTACGTTCACGTCGGCCCAGCTAATAACAGCTGTCATCAAGTTTGTCAGCCTGTCAGCCGTTTCTACAAAACCACACTAGATAGAGCAGCGATCCATATTACACAGAAAAGTACTCAGGAAATGGAACGTGTTTTGAGGTGAGTGAAGTCACCATCTCAAACCCATGGCTGTAGTAACAAGCATGTATGACCTTGTCCCGATGTAGGCCTATTGTTTCATTTAAAGTAATTGACAATGATAGACATACACATAACTTATGTATTAGATCCATTCAATGCCGACAAGTTGAAAAAAAGGCCGACTTCTAGTATTTATTTTGATTTTTTTCTAAAGGTCTGCATACCCCATCTAGCATGCGGCGTGACGTCACACAGGCGTTCACCACTCGTACACTTGTATACTGCTAACCCGCGTTATCCCATCTGACAGCTCAACTATTTCTTCTAAACAAGTTGGACGAATGGAAAGGGTAGGGAGGGGGAGAGTTAATTTAAGATATAGGCATAAATGAGTTACTGGGAAATTCCAACTTACTGTACATATTGACACAATAAGACAAGAAAATACACGCAACAGTATCGCACTCCTCACATTGTTCTACGATAGTACAAGACGTTTATTACTAGTTTTTTAATAAAAGTAAAGAGTACTTTATCTCAATATTCAATAATACACATTTAAACACACATTTAAAAACACACTTCTCACTTGTTTACCCAACCACAAGTGTCAATGAACTAACCGTCTCTCTGACTGCTATAGCGGGCGGCCGACAGCCAGCATATACTTACCCTTACGGAATGCCTTTGTGACGTATAGCGCTCATTTAGCGCGGCTCGTATTAAAAAATTCAAAATAA
Organism: Brachyptera risi; assembly: GCA_964007535.1. NCBI lineage: Eukaryota > Metazoa > Arthropoda > Insecta > Plecoptera > Taeniopterygidae > Brachyptera > Brachyptera risi. Next base: position 15,691,600 of record OZ023335.1, on the reverse strand, counting down.
ATATAAGGATTTGAAAAAAATTAAAATTATATATATGTTACATGTGGTATTTTAACATTAACATCTATCGATAAAACAATATGTATGTGCATCATGTTCCCGTACTTTAACCACCACTTGAGGGCAGCATAGTCGCATCACTGCCTTCCAGATGTTGTGACTTACCGGCAAGCTAACACCTATGACTATCAACAACGTAACGGGATAAGCAACATGGCGTAAGTCCTATCCTTTTAACATTAGGCCGTTTTCACCATGATGGAATCAGCGCGCTTTCGTGTACATTTGTGAGATTCGCAATTTCAAATCAAATCGTACGTATGAGGCTCGTATTGCAATGCATAGCACATAGGTGTACAATTGCATTGATTTTAATCTTTCTCGTAGATGATGAGTAATTATCCAGTTATCAAATGGTAAATATAGTAGTAGGGCTCTTGACTAGGGGACTAAATGCTTTTACATACGTATTTTAAATTTAGATTGGCTAATTCAAATGGAATTTACTCCAATATTGCTTAATGCAGTTGGAAAGAGCTGGATTCATAGATTGCATTACATCTATTACTTGTATAGATCAACACACAATAATACCAGCAAATCATCATAGCATTTGTGAGGCGGCATCCCTTTGATATACGCATAGTGCGAAAAAAACCGCCATGTTGCTTATCCCGTTACGTTATTGATAGTCATAGCTAACACGTATAATTGCAATTTCTGCCAATAAATAACCGAATGATGATGTATTAAAATACTCTTTGAATTGTATTTTTTTGAAATCTTATCAATTTGGATAAAATCATATTCTGGTAAATATCAAGATATAGATAACGACTATGTTCTCCGATATCTTCTGAGCAGCCGGGGTCGTTTTGTGGAAGTATTTCATTCAATAACCACCCGCACCACTACAATCACCCTATTTAGAAGAGCATTTTTTTTTGTAATTTTGTGCGCGGCATACAGGTCAGGGGAAAATGCCTATCAACTTGACACTTTTTCTACATATTTCTGTCTACTCAAATAGGTTGGGATTGTTTTTTAGAGAAATAGGTCGGAAGGTTTTTCCGGAAAAAAATCGGAAAATTTGAGAAATCCTCATTAGAATAACACGGATGGTAAATACTTGAAATGTGGAAAATTTTCAAAAACTTCAAAATTTTCACTGAATATGGAAAACATAATTGCAGATATTTTCAGTGACTTTCATAACATTCGGACGTGAAATAACAAAAAAAACGCAATACAAGTATCCATTTTATTGAATGTTGGGATCAATTGGTTTTGAAAAGTGTATATGCGACAGGTTGCAGCTCTATGAATATCAACAAGTAGCAGGTAAGGTTTTTGAACGTTTTAAGTAATCCAAGGTCCATAGATGTGGATTGATCTGACAAATATTTTTCATTCTAGAGTTCTAAGCTCATCATACTTCTATACTTCTATACTTCTATATTCATCCATACTTCTAAGCTCATCTCAATACCGCGTTTTCCTATTTAAGGAACCATTCTTTTAACATTGCGTTGCCAGTCTTCCTTTATTAATAAGCTTTTTGCTGAAACCGGCAAACGCAACCCTCAATACATCTTGCTACCGATGTTAGTAATTCGCTTCCCTCAAGCAACATATCGCGAAGTGCGCAGTCTAAATCGAGTCGAGTGACGATAAGTCGCTGTTGCATGTACAATCGACAAGTGTTAGTCTAAACAGATCGTCGCCACGCGCCTCCTCGAGTGTCCTGGGCTCGAGCCTCGTGGCCCCCGTTAATAGCTGGTAATGCGTGACGCGTGTGAGGCGTGACGCAGCTCCCCCCCCCCCCCTACATGTGTGCGCTGACCCCTCGCCCTACATACAGCAGCCGGGCGGCAACCACTTGCATGGAGTCGTGCGTGCATGGGGTGAGTCACACTGGGTGAACTGACTTGCTGGCAGTAAACAATATATCTTTATTGAAGATTCGGTCTTGTACACCTGACTGAGTCCATGGGAGTCGATTTAGCGAAATATTATTTTTTTTTTGTGATAACTTTCGGACGGTATTGGATATTAAAATTCTAATAGCAAGAAACACATATTTTTAATAGCTTCAAGATGATATACTCAACTATTCAAGTCATGTCGCATACAACTGTCAAGCGTATACAGCTAAAAAATGTGTTTTTTCAGCTTGACAGCTATGCGACATGACTTGAATAGTTATAACTTATATCATCTTGATGCTATTATAATTATCTGTGTTTCTCGCGTGTTTAATTTTGATATCTCATACCATTCAAAAGTTATCACCAAAAAACTGATATTTTGCTAATTCGACTCCCAAGGACTCTCAAGATTGACAAAATGACAATGAAAATCAATTGATTGAATTATAAAAATTAACAATAATAACATATTTGAAAGAATAAACAAAAACAATAGAACGAGAAACAAAACATAAGTTGATTAAATCTAGAATAGGCCCAATAGTTGTGATCAGAATAGAATAATATAATAATAATGCCAACTTTTAAAAAAAATTAGTAAATCAATAATGCTTATAATGTGTGAATGTGAAAACGGAGAAAAAAAGGAAAAACTAATAATAATGATGATAAAAAAAAATCGTACGCAATTTACAAATAGAATGAAAAAATCAATGCTAATGAGACTGAGGATGATGTCTTGAAATTGAAACCATCCACGAAGGGCGTGTGAAACAATGTCCCATATAAATTTGTTGTCGGGTCTAAACGTATTACAAAATTGTACAAAGAAATTGTGAATCTATACTTGCAGACATGGGCGAGGAGGGCTGGAAACTGAGACGAGTGGCCGAGTGGCTAATACACTGAACCGTTATTCAAAGGAGATCGGGGCTCGATTCTCGCCATGGTCGATAATCCTGACGGGTCTTTTTTCGTGGTTTCCCTCTGTCGTTCAGGTCAGTACTGGGATGGTTCCTTAACGTACGGGCCACGACCGACACCTCCCCACTATCCAAAAACACCTGATTAAATAACCTTCTATCTCCTCATTCCATCACCTCACATCATTCACCGACGCCAATGAATCGTAGTCATCAGTACAGTGCGTCGTTAAACCCAACATGAAAAAATAAATAAATAACGGTTCAGCATGCTAGCCACTGGGAGCTTATCGCATATGTTTTGTAGACAACTGTACACAACTTGATTCTCTGATAAGAGTTAACTCAAGCATCGATAACGCGAAGACGTTGCCAGCTTTCACTAAATGATTCTTCTAATTAAACTGAATAAACAAACACAATTGTTTAAGAATTCTCATTTTTTTATCGTTCCTAATCTTGTTTGACGTAGAAACAGATTCATTTGGAATGACATTGTATTTTTTCCCGACGTTCTTCTGAATTGTCTTGTAAAGCGAAGAGCCTGAGACGACTGCTAATTGGTTTATCGCGAGAAGTAGTCGAGCGGTAGCTTGACATGCAGCCGAGCGAGGAGGCAATGCGGGCGAATCATTGATTGAGTCAGCAGAACAACAATGCTGATGAGTGTCGAAGCTGACAAAAGCAACACTCTGTTTTATCGACCCATAATCAGTCAATCAATCAGCTGTGAGGAGGATAGACCCTTTGCCTCGCTGCACGCCAGTTGTGCCAATAGCAGTGCACTGTGCCTCGCTGCACGCCAGTTGTGCCAATAGCAGTGCACTGTGCCTCGCTGCACGCCAGTTGTGCCAATAGCAGTGCACTGTGCCTCGCTGCACGCCAGTTGTGCCAATAGCAGTGCACTGTGCCTCGCTGCACGCCAGTTGTGCCAATAGCAGTGCATTGTGCCTCGCTGCACGCCAGTTGTGCCAATAGCAGTGCACTGTGCCTCGCTGCACGCCAGTTGTGTCAATAGCAGTGCATTGTGCCTCGCTGCACGCCAGTTGTGTCAATAGCAGTGCATTGTGCCTCGCTGCACGCCAGTTGTGTCAATAGCAGTGCATTGTGCCTCGCTGCACGCCAGTTGTGCCAATAGCAGTGCATTGTGCCTCGCTGCACGCCAGTTGTGCCAATAGCGGTGCATTGTGCCTCGCTGCACGCCAGTTGTGCCAATAGCGGTGCATTGTGCCTCGCTGCACGCCAGTTGTGTCAATAGCGGTGCATTGTGCCTCGCTGCACGCCAGTTGTGTCAATAGCAGTGCATTGTGCCTCGCTGCACGCCAGTTGTGCCAATAGCAGTGCATTATGCCTCGCTGCACGCCAGTTGTGCCAATAGCGGTGCATTGTGCCTCGCTGCACGCCAGTTGTGCCAATAGCAGTGCATTGTGCCTCGCTGCACGCCAGTTGTGCCAATAGCGGTGCATTGTGCCTCGCTGCACGCCAGTTGTGTCAATAGCGGTGCATTGTGCCTCGCTGCACGCCAGTTGTGTCAATAGCAGTGCATTGTGCCTCGCTGCACGCCAGTTGTGCCAATATCAGTGCATTGTGCCTCGCTGCACGCCAGTTGTGCCAATAGCAGTGCATTGTGCCTCGCTGCACGCCAGTTGTGCCAATAGCGATGCATTGTGCCTCGCTGCACGCCAGTCGTGCCAATAGCGGTGCATTGTGCCTCGCTGCACGCCAGTTGTGCCAATAGCAGTGCATTGTGCCTCGCTGCACGCCAGTTGTGCCAATAGCGGTGCATTGTGCCTCGCTGCACGCCAGTTGTGCCAATAGCAGTGCATTGTGCCTCGCTGCACGCCAGTTGTGCCAATAGCTTGGCGATTTCACTAATATAAGTGTGGTGTTGTCGAATGATAATCAGGACCAGGTGCGAACCTAATCCAGCTGATCCCAAACCTAAACTAGCCTAGCTTGAACCAGCTAGACCTGGCCCGATCTCATCCAGCTATTGATTCAATCTCAACTAACTTACCTAAAACCAACTAGACCAAACCTAAACTAGCCTAGCTCGAACCAGCTAGACCTGGCCCGATCTCATCCAGCTATTGATGCAATCTCAACTAACTTAACTCAAACCAACTAGACCAAACCTAAACTAATATAACTGAAACTAATTCAGCTGGGTTAGCTATAGGTTAGCTAGCTATGTTAGATTGGATTAGACAGATTAGATCAGCGAGCTAGATCATATATATATATATATATATATATATATATATATATATATATATATATATATATATATATATATATATATATATATATATATATATATATATACATATATATATAATGAATGAATATTAGAGTTTTAAGGCGCATCGACAGCGAGGTCATTTAGCGCCTGTCGAAATAAGTTGCAACAAAAGGTGAAAAGTGTGATATAAAGGTGGAAGTGAAATTTAGATGAGAACACCTTAATACATTAAACTAAGACTAAGACTAAACTATGTCTAAAGTGTCTAAAGACGTTATAAACTAATTTGTTAAAACCGAACATGTGTGTGCTGTAAAGGGTCACACCCATGGGACTAGTATGAGAACGTTCTATTACTTGTTCTCAGTTCAAACTCGCGCTCAAATAGGAGTGGAGGAACGACAAACCATAACAGATTGTGACATATCAAACTATCTAGGCCTATATTTGATATAAATTCTAAATCATGTTTCTAATGTCGTATGCAATTCATTTCGTTTCTACATTTATTTCATATTTCATATTAACCCAAAAGGTACCCCTAATTTTGATCAGTAAAAGTGTCTGGTATGTACTTCCTGTCGACAAGAGACGAGACACGTAGTCGCTCGAAGATATAGTTAGGCCGACATAACAAGATCCAAGAGCTACGTATGAAGCGTGGAGTTACTGTCACTGAGCGGGTGGAATTCGCCAGGGTGGTCAGACTATACACACCCTTGACTTCTAACAGCGTCAGAGGGCGATTTCATCATGTGGTGAAATCCACGCAGAAAAAGATCCAGAAGCTTCGAGAGGTTCGACCATATAAATAGGCTGAAATTCGTCGGGCCTCATCAGAAATTGTCTGACCGCCGTCGAAACCAGGAAACAGCCACCAGTCGTCCTCATCAGAAGTCTCTGGCTGGTCGACAAACACAGACGTGTCCCCGGGAGGGTGTACCAGTACGGTCAAGATATAACTTTCATCCAGTTCAACAAAAATAACACATAACAATCGGAACCACTATCAAGACTCAAGAACGACGCCGAGGCGGTTTGAAGAAGATGTGGTCGACGACAATTACGACAACGACGCAGTAGCGACGAGACGATGACGCACTAGCGACGACGAACCCAGTCGGCCGATAATAAGAGCATCCAGTGGCGAACACGCACCGACGTCATGGAGCAACATTAACTTTGTACACGGTACCGCCAATTCATTTTCTATTAAAAGGCCTATTTTTTTTGTAATAATTTTTAAATGAAAGATTTTTAAAGGTCACAATTAATTTTTAATTTTGATATGCTTGTTTGGTTAACCGACGGGTTAACTATCCAAGCAAATAACAATTTGATTATTTTTTATGTTTTCGATTTTTTCAGTGTAAGCTTGTTTTTTTTTGTTTCAAGTAAATTTTGAATTTTAATTTTATTTGAGTTACCACAAGTATTTTAAACCTTTTAATTTCCTAAAAACCTAATTTTTCAGTTCCTACCGACCTTCCTAGTCCACACAATTGTCCGCTAGGAAGTCGTTTTTCAATTTAATTTAATAATTTTTATTGAGTCTCATCTCTCTGGGAGTTGGTGGCGGGGGCAACACATGCGGCACCAGGTAAGCACCTGGGGTGTGTGATAATTTGGCGGCCCAACGTACAGGCTCGAGTCAAAATTATCATTCGACGATAATTTTGTGGCCCATCGGATAACTCGTGATTTTATTTCGAATTTCATGTAATTTTACGACTTCCTTGGCATTCCTTGAGATTTTTTCCCAGTGGTTAACTTTGTTTATTGCGGTCCTTTTTTTTGGTTTTCTATTGTTAACGGCGCCCAACAAAACATTTTTCATGTAACAAAATATTCATTTAGTTGTAAGATTTTTTTATTGTAAAATGGCTGAAGTCGGTTTGACAGCGGTAGAGGCGAGTATTTACGGTTTATTATCTGGGTTGTTTGTCCAGATGAGCAATCGCCTGGATCAGTTGCAAATGGACCGGTCCAAAGAGATGGACGGTTTGGGTGAAAAACTAGATCATATAGATGGAAGTGTCTATCGAATGTTCGACAGTGTAGCGAGTTTCGAGGCTAGTATTAGCGCCTTGGATAGTGGTATTGAAGTCGAGGTTAATTTTGAAGAAGACGTTCAGAAAGATTTAGTGAGTTTTGAATCTGGCGTATTAGTTGAAAATCTGGTTGACTGTTCCGATATTGGTGAGAAGGAAGATGATGATTTGATCGATTTTAGTGATTGTAACGAAACAATGAAGGAAATCGAGGATTTTTTGGGTTCAGGAATTGTTGAGACGAAAGATGTTAATTTGTTTGATTTTAGTGAGTGTCACGAAAAAGTGATAGAAATGGAGGATTTTTTTCCTGTGATTAATTTTGATGAGGAGAATTTCTGTTATATTGATTGTTTCTCTAGTATTGAGTTTGTTACTGGACCTAGTGAGGGTTTGCAGTGTGTGGAGAAGGAGGATTGTCCTCCAGATTTTAGGTTTGATCGAGTAATTTTCAATAAGCGTTTGTTTTCTAGTATGATGTTTGGTGTAGAAGCAGGTAGCGCATATTCTGCGTGTAGTTTAGTAGCATTGTTGTGTGAGCAGCGTGAGCAGCGGCGACGCGTGGATGGTCGGCCGAGCGAGGTGCCATGTGAAGAGACATGCGCAGAGCGTAGGGTAGGAGTGGGATAGAGATAGTTGATTGCAGTTACGGTTGAGCAGGTAGTTTCTTCACTTACAATTTATGACTTCGGGATTTTTAATTTTCTTGAATGATGTGGGAGAAACTTATCTGTTACCAATATATATTCTACCCTTAGATTATATGGAATTATTTCAAAGATTTTAGAGATAGGAAAAGTTATTGGAGTAGGAAAGGTTGATTTCGATATCATAATGCATTTGATTGTCCTAATTATTAACAAATAGTAATATTGATGAATGTTCAGGTGATTATTTCAGTCAACAATGGTATAGTGAAGTTAATCGTATTTGAAACTTGTTTTATCGTTCTATTACGAATTTAATGGAAGTTGGTTATTTTGGGATTTATTATGGTAATTGGAAGTACAGGAATTGAAGTGACATGTAAGCGGATGAGAGGATAACTGAACATTTTATTTTATTCAAGGTTGGTGATTTTCAATCGGAAGTTTAGTATTTCATGGTTTGGATTATTAGTTCATGACTTTTTATGAGATGTTGGAAGAAATTGACAGTTTGAAGTTTAGAAAGATTTAAGGGGTTTGATGAGAGGAATTTTGGATTTTGATTGAGATGTTGAAGGAATTTTATGTTTTAAGGCGAAAAATGAGAGTTTAAGATTGAAGGCGAAGGATGAGAGAATTCTAGATTTAAGAGAAGAATTGAAGGAATTTGAGATTGTCAGGCTGGGATTGAAGGAATTTGTGATTTCAAGACGGAGATTGGAGGAATTTTAGGTTTTAAGGCGTTCGATTGAAGAAAAGAGGAATTTGATAATTAGTTTCAAGGTGAAGTGGAAGTTTGAAGGAAACGTTGAGAGAATTCTAGGTTGTAAGAGGAGAATTGAAGAGTTTGAAGAAAGAAGAGGAGATTGATGAATATTAGAGTTTAAGGCGACTATGGAAGAGATTTCTTGATCTTAAGGCAAAATCGGAGTTTGAAGAGATGTTGGGAATAAATTTTAAGGCAAAGTGAAAGTTTGAAGAAGAAGATAAGAATTTTAAATGTCATGAAACGAGTTCAGAGAATGGGTGAGGCGAGTTTAGAGAATGGGTGAGGCAGACCCAAGTTTATTATTTGATTTTGTTATCAAGAAGGAAAGAAGTTACCAACAATTATAATTACTATTTTTATATTTTTTTCAAGTCAGTACCTCTTGCTCATGTTTTACCTGTAATGTTATGGAGCGATGAAGCGTTGTTTGAGTTTTGAGTTTAGATCGAGTATTATTGCGGCAGTTTCGCATATTTTGAGTAGTGAAGTTTGAATTTAGACGATTGTGCAGTTTCATGTGGAGATGTTGGTTCGTGGAAATGTTGGAATGGTTTTAATCATCACCTGTTACATCTTGATGGATTCGGTAGATTTGATTTTTGAAGGGAGTTGATCCCATTATTAGGACATTTTCTTATTTAATTTGATTTTGTATTCAACCTTGACCTCTGTCATATCTTTTCACTTATTGTCAGTATCTGTTAGTGTTTATAGTGAGTTAGAGGATTTGTTTAAGTTAAGTTTGTTCGTTCAATGGATGTGGTATTACCGGCGGTATTAGTGAGGTGATATGGAGATGAATAGGATGTCGCACTTAGATGACTTCATCTAGCCATAATATGTCATTTTTATTGTAATTAAAGTGTTCTCAGTTTAATTTCGCCACTTTAATTGGTGAGGCAATTGTGACATATCAAACTATCTAGGCCTATATTTGATATAAATTCTAAATCATGTTTCTAATGTCGTATGCAATTCATTTCGTTTCTACATTTATTTCATATTTCATATTAACCCAAAAGGTACCCCTAATTTTGATCAGTAAAAGTGTCTGGTATGTACTTCCTGTCGACAAGAGACGAGACACGTAGTCGCTCGAAGATATAGTTAGGCCGACATAACAAGATCCAGGAGCTACGTATGAAGCGTGGAGTTACTGTCACTGAGCGGGTGGAATTCGCCAGGGTGGTCAGACTATACACACCCTTGACTTCTAACAGCGTCAGAGGGCGATTTCATCATGTGGTGAAATCCACGCAGAAAAAGATCCAGAAGCTTCGAGAGGTTCGACCATATAAATAGGCTGAAATTCGTCGGGCCTCATCAGAAATTGTCTGACCGCCGTCGAAACCAGGAAACAGCCACCAGTCGTCCTCATCAGAAGTCTCTGGCTGGTCGACAAACACAGACGTGTCCCCGGGAGGGTGTACCAGTACGGTCAAGATATAACTTTCATCCAGTTCAACAAAAATAACACATAACAATCGGAACCACTATCAAGACTCAAGAACGACGCCGAGGCGGTTTGAAGAAGATGTGGTCGACGACAATTACGACAACGACGCAGTAGCGACGAGACGATGACGCACTAGCGACGACGAACCCAGTCGGCCGATAATAAGAGCATCCAGTGGCGAACACGCACCGACGTCATGGAGCAACATTAACTTTGTACACGGTACCGCCAATTCATTTTCTATTAAAAGGCCTATTTTTTTGTAATAATTTTTAAATGAAAGATTTTTAAAGGTCACAATTAATTTTTAATTTTGATATGCTTGTTTGGTTAACCGACGGGTTAACTATCCAAGCAAATAACAATTTGATTATTTTTTATGTTTTCGATTTTTTCAGTGTAAGCTTGTTTTTTTTTTTTGTTTCAAGTAAATTTTGAATTTTAATTTTATTTGAGTTACCACAAGTATTTTAAACCTTTTAATTTCCTAAAAACCTAATTTTTCAGTTCCTACCGACCTTCCTAGTCCACACAATTGTCCGCTAGGAAGTCGTTTTTCAATTTAATTTAATAATTTTTATTGAGTCTCATCTCTCTGGGAGTTGGTGGCGGGGGCAACACATGCGGCGCCAGGTAAGCACCTGGGGTGTGTGATAAGATATATGTTGGGATATGGTTTGATTTAAAATATTCCTGATGTCTATCCCAAGAGATCGGCATCAAGAATAAGTATCAAATGTCAAAAAGCAGTACACTGGTAAAAGATGATTGCACAAACCACGTCATCTTGAACGGACATGGAAATGTCCTAATTCGGGCAGTTTGAAAAATGATACTGGTAACAAGACGACTTTATCGTCTAACGCAGATCCACGAGCATGTCAAATGAAATCCAAAAGCTTCGATAATCTTAGAAAGCTGAATATGGTATCTATCGATTTTGAATTATTCCCTAAAATCTTTGACATTGTGTCTTCCATACGAAGCTGTCTCCGCAGAGCGGTATATTTCCGACACTCGAGCAATATGTGTCTAACAGTTAAAATCTCGTTACAAATTTCACATCTGGGAACGATTTTTTCGGGGGTGAAAAGATAGGAATGGGTTAAAAGTGTGTGTCCCACTCGCAGACGAGTGAGAGCCACTTCCTCCCTCCGTGAACCTCGGATTGAAGATTCCCAAGCACTAACAGTAGGCTTTATTTCTTTCAGCTTGTTGTTGGTCTCCCTGTCCCATTCTTTTGGAAACGAGATTTGAAAAGTAGTTTGAAATACGCATTGAAATCATTGAAAGGCACTCTCGGGTTATCAATATTTTCTTTCTCCGTCGCTTCTTTGGCAGCCCTGTCCGCTGACTCATTACCACCAATCCCCACGTGTCCAGGTACCCAGCAGAACACTACACTGACATCCTGCGAGGCAAGGTCGGTCAGGAGTGTCTGTACTTTCTGGACTAGATGGTGAGTTGGAAAGATTTGAGTTAAGGCTTGGAGTACACTCAAAGAATCAGAACAGATCAGGAAGCTCTTCTCAGATCGTTGTTGAATGTGCTGTAGAGAGGTGACAATTGCAAACAACTCGGCTGTATATACGCTACTCATCGAACCTAATCTGATACTGACAGTGGCGGATTCGCAAACGAATGCGCAGCCAACTTTTCCGTTCAGTTTTGATCCGTCCGTGTAGTATTTTACATGTCCGGAGTAGTGTGTGCAGAGCTCTAGATATTTTTGCTTATACTCTTCTGCACTCGTGGTTGCCTTCGTGCTTGATGACAAGTTCATCAAGCACTCCGGACGTGGAGCTAACCAATGAGCGGTATCACTAGATTGAATTGGATAGACTTGAGGGTAAACAAATGACTCCTCGACCAAAATATGATTCAAACGAATCCCAGTTGGAATGGTGGCGAATGGTTTCGATTCATAGAGAGCATGAAATCTAGGATTGATAACTGATTGGTAGGTAGGATGACGCTTACAGCAAAATAACTTTGATGCGTATGAGCAAAGGAGATATGCTCGTCGACTCTTCAACGAGGGCTCACCAGCCTCACAATACAAGCTCTCCACCCGACTGGTACGGAGTGCTCCTATGGCCAGTCGGATGCCCGTGTTGTGAACTGTATTGAGTGGCTTCACGTAGCTCTCTCGTGCCGAGTCGTACACAACACTACCATAATCCTATTTGGAACGTATTAATGCTCGGTAAAGCCGCAGCATCGTAGTGCGATCCACTCCTCATTTGGTACCACTAAGATAACGGAGAAGGTTGAGTGACTTGAAGCACATGATTTTGAGTTGCGAAATGTGAGATTTCCAGTTCAACTTCACGTCAAACGTCAGCCCTAGGAACTTTGTCGATTCTGCGAATGGAAGGAGTTCTCTACGAAGATATATATCTGGGTCAGGGTGCAGGCCTCTCAGACGAGAGAAACGCATGCACGTTGATTTTGATGTAGAAAACCTGAACCCAGTTTCATCTTCCCATGCTTCTAGTTTCCTAATTGCGAGTTGGATTTGGCGAGAGGCCGTAGCACTTCTCGCTGACTTACTGAATATAGCCAAGTCGTCGACAAATAAGGAAGAAGTGATTGAAGATGGAACGCTTCGAATTATACCATTTATTGCGATGGCGAACAAAGTAACACTGAGGACAGAACCCTGTGGTACACCGTTCTCTTGGATGAAATCATCCGACAGCACATTACCAACTCGTACATTGAAACGTCGGTTGGTCATGAAATTACAGATAAAATTAGGAAGATGGCCTCTGAAACCCCATTGTGATAAGGTGTTCAATATGTTGAAGCGCCAGGTAGTATCGAATGCCTTCTCAAGGTCGAAAAATACAGCTATCACTTCCTGCTTCGTAAGAAAAGCTTCTTGTATGAAGCTTTCCATACGAATAAGATGATCCGAAGTATTTCTATTTTTTCTAAATCCAGACTGTACTGTGCAAAGGAGGTTTCTCCGCTCCAACCACCAGACGAGGCGGTTGTTCAACATCCTTTCCATCACTTTACACAGACAGCTGGTCAGTGATATAGGTCTATAGCTTGATGGTGAATATATATATATATATATATATATATATATATATATATATATATATATATATATATATACACATATATATATATATATATATATATATATATATATATATATATATACACATATATATATATATATATATATATATATATATATATATATATATATATATATATATATACACATATATATACATATATATATATATATATATATATATATATATATATATATATATATATATATATATATACATATATACATATATATGTATATATATATATATATATATATATATATATATATATATATATCTCTATATATATATATATATATATAAATATATATATATATATATATATATATATATATATATGTATATATATATATATTTATATATATGCACGGTCTGTCTCACCAACCTATAGCTGTAGTAAGTGTCGAAGATCTTTGTACTTTGCTAATCCATTCTCCAGCGAGAAGATAGATATCCAAACATGTCAATCATCTCCACAGACTTCATTAGACTCATACAATATTGAACTTTCTTCAAAATATATTATATATACTCAAGTTAGGTAACATTTGAAAATAATCTATTGAAGTTGAAAGTTCAAATAATCTATACAAACGTGAGAATTCAGAATGAAAACGACTTTTGCAATTATTTATACTGTCATCTTCGATAAAATGTAAATATCAAAATTGAGTATGAGTTCTGGTAAGGGGATAAAACACTGAAAATCACGATTTTTTCCCTTTTTTTCCTGTTATTTTTATTCACACTCTATTAAAGAACTTTAATTAGTTTTATCATATAGTTGGAGACTTCCTTATTACGATAAATAATTCTTGTATAATTATATATACTATAGTCACACTATATCAACCGTGAAAATAAATGTTATATTTCAATCAATTGTAGTGAATAAAGACCAACAATTTGTATTGCCTGTAACTCCTTTCAGTATTTTCATACGCATGCGATACTGAAAATCGCTACTCCTTTTTAGTGGTGATACTTGAAGAACTGATTTTTTCAATGTGAATCCAATGTGATATTGTTGGTAATAAATGGTGAGCACTTTTTCAGTTCAGGCCAAATTTTCCTTCGAATAAATTTTCAAATTGAATTATTTTGTTGAAAACTGAGATGGAATATATTTGTGTAATCCCAGTTATGAAAAACAAATCAATTTTGGAATAAATTCCAAATTGTGCTCCCCATTCACCTGTTATACATTCGTGCTGAAAAATATATATAAAAAAACAAACATGAAAAGTGTGGGATGAGTAGTATTTTTTAAGAGTCAAATTTTCTATCCAAAAAATTAAAAACCCAAAAAATTGTCAACAATTTTTTTTCTCTACATATTCTGTTTTGAGCAGGAATTAAGACATCATGTGCAAAAATTTCATCACCCAGACCCCTTATCCAGGAAGATCGCAATTTCAATGGCTTTGTCCCCTTCCAATAGATTTCTGGAGCGAGTTAGCAGCTACGCATCACAATTCACAACCCTTACCTAATTACAAACTTGTCCTCAAAATGCAGGACAGAAGATTTCCTCTGTTATACTGCTCAGTTATGATTGACATTTTTACCTTTTAAGTACGGTAATTAAGCTGATCGAATAGATATGAACACGTAATTGCTACAGATTGGTGTGACAGTTACTACACCGCTTATTCGTGATACACTCGCAGTCACGAGAGAAGCCAGTCGTCATACCAACGTTACAAACATAAAAATCACTATTTCTAGAGCTGCATTCCTATTTCTTTTCTAGGGTATTGCGATTTTTCAGATGGAGATTTGAGATAAGAAACTCAACTGCATCTTTCAAAAGCTTCAAATCCTGAAAGTTGCAACGAGAATGAGATAATTTTATCGCCGTGCTCATAATTATTCTGTTGGTATAACTTCAATATTTTTTCAAGTTTTGATAAATATTACTAGGTCTATTCATCCATGATGTTCTCTGTTGGCTGCTATGCATTTCAGATTATTATCTTCAACTTATTCATGTTATGAATAGTTAATTGAATTATAGATAATTGTTAACGCCGACTCTCTTTTGAGACCAACCAACTCGTTTTCTCTAGCTGGTTGTCGGACTATGGAGTCATGTTCGATTGCGTCATGGAATGTTACGTTTCTGCTGCGAGCACTTGTTGACCCACATTACTGGAACCGGTCCTATGACGTTTTGGTCCGCATTCCACTTTCTTGTTAGCTAGCCGGCCTGCCTAATTCACCCTCTCGCCAGTGAGATGTATCAAACCCCATCTTGCCAGTCTCGCGTATGCGTGGATTGCAGCCAGGCTTTGCTGGCCAGTTGGTATCTCTCCTTGCTCGAGCTCAGACGTGCTCTGACGTCTCTCGTTCAAGTGGGTTCATTCGGTCAGTCTGCTTCCAGCTCTCGTTGTGTGAGCATCTCCAGTTGGTCTCTCTCCTTGCTTGAGTTCAGACGTGCTGTGACGTCTCTCGTATTTACGCAGTTGTTGTTTCTCCATTCTGCGTTCAGCTCTGGTCGTTATAGGACCTATCTTTCCGGCCTTTCTCGCTTCTAGTTCTTTACACTTGTGTTCGTAAGCATCTACAGCGTTGGGTGTTTTGTTTTCTGTCAAGCTTTTGTTTCTTGTTCATTTATTCTGATGATGTGTGAGGACATCACCCCAGGTCTAAATATTCTATTTCTGTTTGTTAGGCTTA
>OZ023335.1:15665813-15670813 GCA_964007535.1 Brachyptera risi | reverse complement strand
TTGACTACCCCGAACTTGACGCCCTCTTGCCACCTTTCTCTTGGTCTTCCAACTCTTCTCTTAGCTCCATTGTTTTCCGCTATCTCAAACATTGCTCTCGGTATTCTCTCCATTTCCATTCTCCGCATATGCCCGTACCACCTAAGTCTCTCTTTCCAATTTAAATGATAACCTTTCCACTCCCACTTCCTTCCTTATATTACTGCTTCTCTTCTTCTCCAACTTTGACACTCCTGCTAAGCTCCTTACAAACTTTATTTCTGCTGCCTCTATATTCATATTTATATACATATATATATATATTTATATATATGTAAATATATATATATATAAATACATATACATATATTTATATATATAAATTATATATATATATATATTTATATATATATATATTATATTTGTATATATATATATATATATATATATATATATATATATATATATATATATATATATATATATATATATGTATCTATATATACATATATAAATATATATATATATATATATATATATATATATATATATATATATATATATATATATATATATATATATATAAGCTGCCAACAAGTCTCACTGGTGTATCACCATTATACCCAGTGGTGAACGACCGTCTCAACACAGCACCCTCACAGTCATAGCACTCAGTTGTACGACCAGGCCTCATATGTCACGTCAGGACGAAACATATTGAGGCCTGTGCGGGTCGAACTAGAGACTGTGCAGGGAGGTAAGTGAGGCCAACGCTTTCGAAAGTTATTATGAGTTAGTATGAGTCAGTTTGATTTGGTGTGAGTTAGTTTGAGTTCCCAACAGACGGTAGCCGGAATGGGCCCGGCGCTCATACACGAGGTTTTGTTGGTGGTGGTGGTGGTCTTAAAGAGACTCTTTCTTGCTCAATCGGAGGTCCGATGCTGTGGCGGCTCGCGGTAGTTGGTTGTCGGCATGGTCCTGGTGCTCGGTTCCGAGGTGTTGTTGACTGCATTAGCAATCTTGATTAGGACTTTTTCTCGTCCGACCGGTGGTCCAATGCTGCGGCATGTACCAGCAGTTGAACAAATGGTTGCCAGGATAATACCGGCACTCGGACTTGAGGTGTCAGTGGAGTTCGTTGAGGTCTTCAAAAAGGCCGTTTTCCGCTCAATCGGTAGTACGATGCCGCGGCGGGTCCCGGCAGTTGGATGGATGCTCGCCAGCATGGTCCTGGCGCCCGTAGTCGAGGTGATGGTGTCAGTGGCCCTCAAAAGAGCCGTTTCTCTCTCGGTCGGTAGTCCGATGCTGTGATGAGTCCCAGCAGTTGGACGTGTGGTCACGGGCATGGTTATTGCGCTCGAAGCCGAGGTGATGATGGGTGAGCCACGTTCATAGATATAGAGCTGTTCTGGTGAACTTCAGTTTTCTGCATCGCCACGGGCCACCCTCCTGCGTCGAAGTAGTGTTGGGCACTTTTTGTGAGCCACACTTGATGGTATAGAGCGATCGTATTATCTACTTGGTGATTGGCTGCGCGTTTATTTAGTTGCACTGCAACTAAAACCGACGCAGTTGAGCGGACCGCTTCGAAAACGGTTGAAGATTGGCCAATGACTGCCGTGCGATGCGGTGATTGGCCACACAAGATTCCAGTGGTTGTATTTAATGACCACCACTCTGGCCTGGACTGCCATTACACCTTCAACCACCGTCGGAGACAGTCGCAGCCTGCAGGAGCCAAGATCGCTGTATCGACTGCCGCCTTAGGATCCACTTCACCGAAGCAACAGATTGGGCCGAACACGTGGAGTGTTCGGCAGCCTTCTGAGTTCTGGGCCTATCCAAACTCTCCTATAAACGGAGTAGGGAGGAGAAAGCTGCCAACTTCTCCGATGCAACAGACTGGGTCGAACACAGGGAGTGTTCGATTTATTAACTGTCCATGAACGATAAAATTATACCCCCAATACATTTCAGACTCTGTTACATGAGTTGTTGTGTTATAATCAGTTATATCCTTTGTTATACGAGCTTCAGCTAGGATTCAATGTGACATTCTGAAAAAAATTGGTGTTCGTTTTCATGTTTTTTTTTTCATGTTTTTTTGTCGGTTCTCCACAGGTCAAACGGCTACAGCTATTAACTTCAAATTTTTTCTCATTATGGTTCCTCATCTAGCTTAGATCTGTATAGTTTTGTGGCATTATCGAATGGTAACTTTTATTTTTATGAATTTTAGAAATTTCAAAAATTCTCCTTAGAATAACACGGAGGAAAAAAAATTTAAAAAATTTTATTTTCAAAAAAATTGAAATTCCTTGTGAAGTTGAATAACATCTTGATACACATCTGGAAATTCTCAGCTTGATCGGGTCAGCCATTTTGAAGAAAACGCATGAAATGTGCTAAATTTATACCACTCGAAGCCGTTTTTACCCATTTATAACTAAAATGTTACCCAATTGGCGAATTTAGGCTAAAGTTTGACAATGAAGTCGACATACTATCACTTTCCGCTCGTCTAACAACGCGTATATAGCGTTTTCCTAGTTGTAAATAGAATAGGTTGATGCTTCCTTAGCGCGGCTACGTGTCAAGTCAGCAGCGAAATCCCAATTCATCGACTCGTAAGATTAGGCCCAATTGAAAGTCCGATTCAGTGTAATTCCGATTAGTCGACTGACTCAATTAATCGAAATCCAGATTCGTTCAATTCCCAATTCGTCGACATTTAGCCATTTACTCAGCTGTTCAATTCGTCGACTAATTCTACCGCATTTCAAGCAAGTCGACGAATAGGGATTTCACTAAATTAGGACGATACCTGGCGTGAGTTCCCAGTTGGATTATACTCTCCCCTCCCTTAACTTCTCTCTCAATCCCCTCTCCACCCCTCTGTAGCCGGCACGTGACCAAGACGTTTGCAACGATTAAACAAACCGTGTTGTAATCCCGGCTGTAATGTCATACTCCACGTCCCACCTAACGTCAACACTGCCTTTAAAACCGTGACGTCATAACTCCGAGTCCTCATTAGACGAGCATTAGCGAGGATTCAATTTGACATACTGAAAAGAATTGATGTTCGTTTTTACGTTTTTTTTGTTTTTTTTTATGTTTTTATGTCGGTTCTCCACAGGTCAAACGGCCACAGCTATCAACTTTAAACTTTTTTTCATAATGGTTCCTCATCTAGCTCAGATCTGTATAGTTGTGTGGCATTATCGGATGGTAACTTTTTTTTTATGAATTTAAGAAATTTCAAAAATGCCCATTAAAATGACACGGCTGAAAAAAAAGATAATATTTTTATTTTCAAAAAAAAATGAAATTCCGCGTGAAATTGATTCACATTTTGATACACATTTCTGAAATTTTTCAGCTTGATCGGGTGAGCCATTTCGAAGATAAACCATAAAATGTGCTAAATTGGTACCACTCGAAGCAGTTTTTTACCCATTTCTAACTTAATGTCACCCAATTGGCGAATGTAGGCAAAAGTTTGGCAAAGAAGTCGACACACTATTAATTTCCGCTCGTCTAACAACGCGTATATAGCGTTTTCCTAGTATAATGTCAACACTGCCTTTAAGACTGTACTCGCGGGACGGTGTCGTCAGAGGACGAGTACTAGAGCCAATCACTGCCTTCAAAACCGTTTCATCACCAAGCGTGTTGGAGCAAAGCACCGCTGATTGGAAACCCTGTCTCCTGAAAGACACTTCAGCGTGCCAGCCACTAGACCACCCGTCTCTGCAAGATGGCGACAGACGGGACTGGAAACGGGTCGCGACTTTTACAATATCCCGTATATCCCACGCAAGGCACATTTCTCACATTTCTTGGTTGATATATGCTTATATGTAGCTCAAGACTAAATGTTGTCTCCGTGGTTCTACGCTAGTGTGTTCGCTTTCGGTCTGGAAGGTCACCGGTTCGAATTTCACTATTGCAATACTCTTTTGTTTTCAAGAAATACTTTTTTTAGTAATTTTCTATTGTCCAATTCTTTGTTTACCTGAAAAAATGTTTTTTCAGATATATTGGGTTTTAACGACGCACTATAATGATGACTAAGATCTATTGGCGTCGAGTGAATGATTGATGAGATGATGTAATGATGAGATGAAGATTTCTTAGATAATGGGAATGATGGTGGGAAGGAAGCGGTCGTGACCTATATTGTAGGAACCATCCCAGCATTAGCATAGACTACAGAGCGAAACCATGAAAACCCCCTGTAAAAGTGGACGGTGGCGGGGATGGAACCAGGTCCGATATGTCCCTTCACCTCCCGGATCACATGAAGCGAGTGCGTTAACCACTCAGCTACATCTGCCGGTGAAAACAAAATGTATATATGAAATTATATTGCCGTAAGAATTATTATTACACGTAATTGGTGAGGGCACAGAGAAGCTATATGGTTAGGGTTAGTTGGGTTGAGTTTGTGTATTTTTACATGTTTTCTTCGTGTATTCTGCTCGTGTTTGGTTGAAGAAGGTTCACACTTCATCTTCTTCGAAGAAAAAGTCATATTCTACTGTTTATTCTGCAATAATTGAAGCGAATGTAGCTCTTGCGTTGAGGCATGTACGGGATTGGAAGCAACAGTAGGATTTTGAAGTAGCAACTCGAAATTCTTGTGCCCGGTTCAACGTGCTAGCCACCGGTCAGCAACACGATACTGGCTGTGTAATAGGTTGGTTGCCCCGGCAACTCGACGCTTTGTCATGTAAATACAGGCCCTGTTGTTGTTGTTGTTGTGTGTTTACACGCAGCCAAAACGAGGCATGTTAACAAAACACTATCTCATACAACCCCATCCACATGGCTCCGTACAAACACCCTGCACGGCGTACAGCCTGCGCCAGGAGCGACAGTTCTTCTCTACCAGGCAGGTATCAGCCTGACAGGAACCTGTCTCTGTCTTTCACTCTGGGTTCAAGCAACAACTGCTAGGAAAACGCTACACATGATCGCGTTGAGGGACGAGCTCGAGAAACTGGATTGAAAGTGAA
>OZ023335.1:15584258-15664258 GCA_964007535.1 Brachyptera risi | reverse complement strand
AAAATGAAAATAATTATATAAATGATGAATAATAGGAACCAAAAAACAGATTCTCATGAAGGAAAACACATCTCCAATGAATGTCTTGAAGGGTTTAATGAAAATAACAATAAAAATAAGAATAAAAATAAGCTTGATGCACATCTATGAATCTATATGGCTATATCACAGTGTCCTATATCACAAATGCTGGGCTAGGTTATCAGATTGATCCTACTTCTCGAATAGTATGGTCCCCTTCCTTCATTCATGGTTCCATCTGCTTCGAGAACAATCCTGTCTGTTAGTCTGGGCTGATATCGCAATTCACCAAGTGCAGTGGTCCAGCTGGGCGATAGGGTATATCCACAATCATCGCCATTGAAATTATGTGGATGTTTCATAATTTCAATGGCTTCGCTTATCGCCCTCGGCCACCGCTTTTCTTGGCGATCCAATACTACAGATTCTTCGTATAAAATATTGTGTTTCTCTTCTATATGATGTTTAGCAATGGCAGACAATCTTGAATTCTTGGTCCGTTCATGGTACTCATGTTGTTTGAGTCGATCGGAAGTGGGTTTTTCAGTTTGACCAATGTAAACAAGGCCACACTCATATCAGATATCAGCCCAGACTAACAGACAGAATTGTTCTCGAAGCAGATGAAACCATGAATGAAGGAAGGGGACCATACTATTTGAGAAGTAGGATCAATCTGATAACCTAGCCCAGCATGTGTGATCCAGGACACTGTGATATAGCCATCTAGATTCATAGATGTGCATCAAGCTTATTTTTTTTTATTTTTATTGTTATTTTTATTACTCCTTTCAAGACATTCATTGAAGATGTGTTTTTCTCCATATGAATCTGTTTTTTGGCTCATATTATTTATCATTCATATAATTATTTTCATTTTTAGCCCTCGAAAATGACCACTATATTGTAGTCGAAACGTCGGGCAATTAAATAAATATTTATTCGTCAACGCGACTTTTAACTATCCATAAAGATTTGATTTTCAATTATATATATTTATATATATATATATATATATATATATATATATATATATATATATATATATATATATATATATATATATATATATATATATATATATATATATAGAGAGAGAGAGAGAGAGAGAGAGAGAGAGAGAGTACTGAACCCTGCGTTTGTATTCTTTTTCATTGTATTTTCTTGTCACTTTTTTTCTCATCTATCGTCTTCCTCTTATTTTATATCATCTTCTCTTATTTCTCTCTCTCTTTCACGCTTCCTTTGTATGCATAAAACATCTACAAACGTTGACAACAATGTCAGATAACGAGGTCATGAACATGAGCGCAAAATGACCTCGCTGTTGACGTGCCTTCAAACTCTAATACCAACTTTGAACTTCTGATTTACATCCAGCTGTAAGCCACGGCCAATCGGGTCTCTATAATTGGCAACAATGTGATGAGTCAGCAGTCAATTGGTCAGCTGCTGCCAGAAACGAGCCATCTCATTGGCAGAAACAGTTGCTAGTTTTGTGTTAATAATGGTAAATATATTAATAATCTCTTGGAATATATCGAACAAGTGGCGATAACGGATGGTCCTGAACCTGGCGGAAAACCGTGCCACTATTAGGGAATGTGACAACATGAAACCAAGGCGCAACCGAACCGGGCAAACATTTCTAGCTCGTATCAATATTCGTTGTTTTTTAACGCAATTGTATGCCTCCTATAGATGCTAAGACATTTACATTTTCAGTTGGTATTCAAAGTTGTATTGCACATCACAAGTCACGCAGTCGATGGAGTAGTAATTTCCGTCTTGAAATGCATAATGCACGCTTAACCGCTATGGTGCTTATAAGCTCCGTGTATTCTAACAGCTGTTACTATATTAGATGATAACTAGGTAAAATTACTTCTATAGGTTAGCCACCGACAGTTATCGATATACGATATCGTATAGCTAGAATCCTGAAGGTTAATCTTACCAAATATATATATTTTTTAATAACATCGAAACTTGATACAAAATCATTGATCCCCAATTAAGGCTGTGGATTGAAGATACAATCTAAAGAGAATAATCTACCAGCCAATCTTGGACCTGGCACTGTAGTTACATATGCGGATGACACAAGCCACTCAATATCAGCTAGCAACATGCAGACTCTCACTGACTACTCCAACCATGCCACCAGGAATATAGAACTGTGGTGCAGAGAAGCGCAATTGACTATAAACGATAGTAAATCCACTTTTTTAAACTTTCGCACAAGCCAGAAATTAATCAACGCCAGTCCGCTAATACGTCTTCAGAATCGCAGTCTTGTAGAGAGCTTAGAAGTGAAGTTTCTGGGTATATATATATATATATATATATATATATATATATATATATATATATATATATATATATATATATATATATAAATATATATCAACAATACACTCGACTTTTCATTGCACATGAACAGCGTTGCAAAGAAGATATCACCCACCCCCTACCTTCTGAGTAACCTGAGGAAGGTCACTACAACAGCCGTCCTGAAGATAGTCTACTATGCAACAATATATTCTCACCTCTCGTATGGAGTTATATTTTTGGGGGGATCTCCAAAAGTGTCTAGACTTTCCACTCTACAGAAGAGCTGTACGAATTATGTTAGGAGCCCAAAGAAGAACATCTTGCAGACCATTATTCAAAGAACTTCAACTACTCACTGTGATAAGCATATACATTTTCCATTCGATCCTAACAGTACACTGAAAAAATTCAAATCTCATTCAAAACAATCAAATCCATAGCCACCTCACTAGAAACAACGACGATTACCACCTGCCGTCAACCAATCTATCAATGTCGAATAACAATCCCAACTACAACGGGCCATACTTATTCAACTGCCTGCCCTTTTGGATTAAGAAAGGAAATAATATTGTGCGCTTCAAGCTGATTTTAAAAACATTCCTAATTGACAATGTGTTCTACAGTGTTCAGGAATTCAAATCATTCAAAACAACATTTTAAACTGTATTGACGAAGAGTATTTATAATTGAATGAATGAATATTAGGGTTTTAAGGCGCATCGACAGCGAGGTCATTTAGCGCCTGTCAAGATAAGTTGCTGAACCAAAAGGTAAGTAGTGATAGTTGAAGGTGCACGTGAAATTTAGATGAGAACACCATGTGAAACCAAGACTAAACTATTACTAAAGACGTTATACACTAATTTGTTAAAACCGAACATGTGTGTGCTGTAAAGGGTCACACCCATGGGACTAGGATGAGAACGTTTTACTACTTGTTCTCAGTTCAAACTCGCGCTCAAATAGGAGTGGAGGAACAACAAACCATAATCGATATATGTTGAAATATGGTTTGATTTAAAATATTCCTGATGTCTATCCCATGAGATCGACATCAAGAATAAGTATCGAATATCAAAATACCGAAAAAAGATGATTAAATAACCAACGTCATCTTAATCAGACATAAGTAGCCTAATCGCAGAAGTTTGGAAAATGATACTGTTGACATGACAACTTTGTCGTCACACGCATACAACGGCGCAGATACACGAGCATGTCAAATGAGATCCAATAGGCTCGATAATCTTAAAAAGATGAATATGGTTTCTATCGATTTTGAATTATTTCCTAAAATCTTTGATATTATGTCTTCCATACGAATCTGTCTCCGCAGAGCGGTATATTTCCGACACTCGAGCAATATGTGTCTAACAGTTAAAATCTCGTTACAAATTTCACATCTGGGGATGATTTTTTCGGGAGTGAAAAGATAGGAATGGGTTAAAAGTGTGTGTCCCACTCGCAGACGAGTGAGAACCACTTCCTCCCTCCGTGAACCTCGGATTGAAGATTCCAAAGTACTAACAGTAGGCTTTATTTCTTGCAGCTTGTTGTTGGTCTCCCCGTCCCATTCTTTTTGGAGACGAGATTTGAAAAGTTGTTTGAAATACGCCTTGAAATCATTGAAAGGCACTCTCGGGTTATCAATATCTTCTTTCTCTGTCGCCTCTTTGGCAGCAGTGTCCGCTAACTCATTACCACCAATCCCCACGTGTCCAGGTACCCAGCAGAACACTACACTGACATCCTGCGAGGCAAGGGCGGTCAGGAGTGTCTGCACTTTCTGGACTAGATGGTGAGTTGAAAAGATCTGAGTAAGGGCTTGGAGTACACTCAAAGAATCAGAACAGATCAGGAAGCTCATCTCAGATCGTTGTTGAATGTGCTGTAGAGAGGTGACAATTGCAAACAACTCGGCTGTATATACGCTACTCATCGAACCTAATCTGATACTAACAGTGGCGGATTCGCAAACGAATGCGCAGCCAACTTTTCCGTTCAGATTTGATCCGTCCGTGTAGTATTTTACATGTCCGGAGTAGTGAGTGCAGAGCTCCAGATATTTTTGCTTATACTCTCCTGCACTCGTGGTTGCCTTCGTGCTTGATGACAAGTTCATCAAGCACTCCGGACGTGGAGCCAACCAAGGAGCGGTATCACTAGATTGAATTGGATAGACTCGAGGGTAAACAAATGACTCCTCGACTAAAATATGATTCGAACGAATCCCAGTTGGTATGGTGGCGAATGGTTTCGATTCATAGAGAGCATGAAATCTAGGATTGATAACTGATTGGTAGGTAGGATGACGCCTACAGCAGAAACTCTTTGAAGCGTATGAGCAGAGGAGATATGCACGTTGACTCTTCAACGAGGGCTCACCAGCTTCACAATACAGGCTCTCCACCCGACTGGTACGGAGTGCTCCTATGGCCAGTCGGATGCCCGTGTTGTGAACTGTATTGAGTGACTTCACGTAGCTCTCTCGTGCCGAGTCGTACACAACACTACCATAATCCAATTTGGAACGTATTAATGCTCGGTAAAGCCGCAGCATCGTGGTGCGATCAGCTCCCCATTTGGTACCACTAAGATAACGGAGAAGGTTGAGTGACTTGAAGCACTTGAGTCTGAGTTGCGAAATGTGAGATTTCCAGTTCAACTTCACGTCAAACGTCAGCCCAAGGAACTTTGTCGATTCTGCGAATGGGAGGAGTTCTCTACGAAGATATATTTCTGGGTCAGGGTGCAGGCCTCTCAGACGAGAGAAACGCATGCACGTTGATTTTGATGTAGAAAACCTGAACCCAGTTTCTTCTTCCCATGCTTCTAGTGTCCTAATTGCGAGTTGGATTTGGCGAGAGGCCGTAGCACTTCTCGCTGACTCACTGAATATAGCCAAGTCGTCGACAAATAAGGAGGAAGTGATTGAAGATGGAACGCTTCGAACAATACCATTTATTGCGATGGCGAACAAAGTAACACTGAGGACAGAACCCTGTGGTACACCGTTCTCTTGAATGAACTCATCCGACAACACATTACCAACTCGTACATTGAAACGTCGGTTGGTCATGAAATTACAGATAAAATTAGGAAGATGGCCTCTGAAACCCCATTGCGATAAGGTGTTCAATATGTTGAAGCGCCAGGTAGTATCGAATGCCTTCTCAAGGTCGAAAAATACAGCTATCACTTCCTGCTTCGTGAGAAAAGCTTCTTGTATGAAGCTTTCCATACGAATAAGATGATCCAAGGCATTTCTATTTTTTCTAAATCCAGACTGAACTGTGCAAAGGAGGTTTCTCCACTCCAACCACCAAACGAGGCGGTTGTTCAGCATCCTTTCCATCACTTTACACAGACAGCTGGTCAGAGATATAGGTCTATAGCTTGATGGTGAATGCTTATCCTTGGATGGTTTCAAGATTGGTACCTGGATAGCTTGTCTCCAAGAATCAGGGAAAGTATCGGTTGAATAGATATGGTTGAACAGGTTGAGAAGGTCATTTAAAGCGGCAACTGGCAGGTGTTTCAAGAACTGATTGTGTATTCCATCGATCCCCGGTGCTGTGTCTCTTGCGCACGTTATCGCGTTCTCCAACTCCCATACACTAAACGGCAGGTTATACACCTCGTTGTTCGCAGAAGAGAAATCTAATCTTCTACATTCTGCAGCACGTTTGTGTATTTGGAACGATGCCGAGTAGTGGTGAGAGCTAGAGACGTCCGAGAAATAGGACCCAATAGCATTAGCTATTTCCTGGGGCTCGGTAATCAGACCACCATCTTTGTTCAGCCCAGATATATAGGATGTTTTAAATTTGCCGTCTATCTTCCTAACTCTATTCCACACCTTGGTGAGGGGTGTGTGAACATTAATGGATGAAATGTAAGAATTCCATGATGCTTTTTTCGACGTCTTGATTATATAACGAGCCCTTGCTCGGAGTTTTCGGAATGCCATAAGGTTGATGTTGGTTGGGTATTTCCGGAAAATTCTAAGGGCACGTTTTCTCTTACGGATCGCTACTTTACATTCCTCGTTCCACCAGGGAACGGGTATGTGGCGTTGGTTGGTCGACGTAAGAGGAATGCTCTCTTCTGCTGCGGCAATGATCACCTCTGTCACATGCTCAGTCCTCCTATCAGTCTCATGTATGTTATTAGAGTTCTTCAAATCAACATGCTTTGTAAAAAGACTCCAGTTCGCGCGGCGCAAGTTCCACTGCGCACACCGCAAGGGCCGTTTATGAGAATCTACTCTCAAGATGAGTGGGTAGTGATCGCTACCACCCAGATCTGAGTGAATGGAGAAATTGAGAAGAGGTGCGACAGATGGGGTGCAGACACAAAGATCGATCGCTGAAAACTCACCGTTGAAAGCATTAAACCTTGTTTTCTCTCCATTGTTGAGAATAATTAAGTCGTTGCCATTGAAGAATTGTTCAAAAAGACGTCCTCTGCGGTGACTATTCACCATTGTGTCACCCCTCAAGTTATTGTGAGCATTTAGGTCGCCTAGAAGAACATAGGGACGTGGGAGCTGTGACACAAGGTTATCCAGATTTATTCTCGTAACTGGAGCCCATTCGGGTAAGAAAATGTTCCAGAAGGTAACAGGCTGAGGGAGAGCAACTCTAACTGCCACTGCTTGTAGTGGTGTTGTAAGCGGCAGTAGACTCACGTGACAGCTGTCATGGACAGCTGTGGCTACTCCCCAATGGGCTCTGTTACCTGTCAAGTCATCGAAACGATAGAAACTATAATTACGCATCAATGGAGAGTCACAAGGTTTGAAGTGCGTTTCTTGAAGAAAGAAACATATCGGTTTGAGGTTCGATGTTAAGAGCTTGATTTCTTCTTTGTGTCTGTTGAAACCATTGCAGTTCCATTGTATTAGAGCCATATTGTGAAGATTATACTCCAATACAATGTGTGTGGTTATGTCAGTTATATGCAACCTTCATTCTCTCTTTTTTACCAGTAGGTGGTATCTTTCGACCCAAATCAACAGCTTTTTCTGTTGGGTCCACTTCCATTCCGTCATCCACTTGTGTTTCAAGTGATGTGGAAGATGTATTCCGGGGTTCTTTTGATTGAGAATCACGAACTTGTGTAGTTTTCTCAGTTGCGGTTGTAGGTGTTTGAGTTACATGAGTTACAGGAGGTTTAGTTACTGTAACTATTTCTGTTGTTTGCGCCTTAGATTTACTCGACTTCAAAAGCAGTCTTACTTGATGTTTGAGTTGAAAAATTTCAACGTCTTTTGCTTCAAGTTTCGAAGCAATATTTTTTTTCTCTTCTTCATGACGTTGACGTTCTGCTTCAAATCGTAGTTTATCTTCGTCGTGTATTTGCTTCTGTGTTTCCACTTGCTTCACTAGTGTTTCTACCATAGCTTGAAGTTTAATGAGATCCGTTGCAGATGTAGTAACCGGTTTATCGTTCAAGACTACTTCAGAAAATGATTTTGTTGGAGTGGAACGAGAGTATAATTCTTCGTATCTCTTCTTAGCTTCATAAACGGATATGTTATCCAGAGTTTTGATTTCCATTATCTTCTTTTCCTTAATCCATTGGGGACAACTTCGTGACCAGGCTGAGTGGTCACCATCACAATTGGCACAATGAAGTTTAGAAGTACAAGCGGCAGGAGCGTGAGAGATTTCAGAACAATTTCCACATATTTCGACACCTTTACATCCAGAGCTGTGATGGCCAAATCTCTGGCATTTAAAGCATCTCAACGGGTTTGGAACATGCTTCCTTACATTCAAACAGATGTAGCCTGCGTATATGTGCTCAGGAACAGTTGGAGATGAAAAAGTTAGAATTAGTAATGGTGTCGGTTGGATAATTCCGTTGCGGCGGCCAAGCATGCGGTACACATCAACTACATTTTGCGATGCCAGTTCCCTCTTGATCTCATCGATCTCAACATTCAGGAGATCGTGTGAGAACACGACACCCTTCGATATATTGAGTATCTCATGGGGGAGTACTTCGACAGCAAGAGAACACAATTTCTGACATTGAAGGAGAGTTTTAGACTGTTCGGGGTTGGCTGTTTCTACAAGAAGTGTCCCGTCCCGTAAGCGTTTACAGGTCTTGACCCTTCCTAACAGAACTTCAATACCTTGACAGTAAGAAAAAGGTGATAAATCTGAGAAAGTCTTATTTTCAGTTTTAATTGTAACAACAAGGAAACATGGTTCCGGCGTCTTGACAGCTAGGTCTTCAGTAGAAATAAGGTCATCCATCAGGCGGGGCATTTGTTTCTTCGAATAAGGGGGGGAAGGTTTTGCTTTGGGAATTCTTGCATAGAATTTCTGTTTCATCTCCTGGAGCCCCACCCACCACGGAGCCCAACGAGGGGACGCTGAAAGTCAGCGCCAGGGTTGTCCAGGAGATATAGAAGATGCAACACAGGCCGACAAGAGTGAACACACGCCTAACTGGAACAGTTGGTGTGTGCCATCGTGCCTCCTGTGTCCATTATCTCATCCGTGTTGTTGTTTTAACGCAGACGAGCGAGCCGATTGACAAGAGGTGGATTAGCCCCTAGCCTCCTGTTTTGAATGAAGCGGAAGCCAAAGAAGTGTTTTAGCTACTCTAGTTTTATATGCTGTTTCGCCTCAACTGCCAGGATCGTCTTTTCCATCCTTACGGGTCACCACGCACGGCAAACACGCAGGTGGGCGTTCTAAGTGCACAAAGGGAGCCGGCAAGAAGAAATAAAGGTAAATGAAGAAAAATTCAAAAGAAGATGGATTGTAAGTATAGAAGTGAGAAGAGATGGACAAATGCACAGTACTCCCTCTGCATACTCCGGTCACCAAAATGGAACCCACTCGACCGAGGCGGTCCGAACTTTGTCTGGACCCTCACTCCAGACCCTATCGCCATGGGTAACCCTTCTGGGAGCAAATTAATTGCTCCCGACGATATGGCTCCAGAGATCACGGGGCCACGCAAGCCCCCACACCACGTCAAGGTATTCGGATCCTTCGAGGGGGATATTTATAATTATATTACAAACTATTTTAATCCAACTATAGGCCATAGCACAGATTGACTCATTCTATAAACATGTATATCTCATGCACAAATGTTTCAATAAATAAATGAATTATTATTATTATTATTAATATTATTATTATTATTGTTTTTATTTAATCAATTCTCGGTTTCCCGGTGGAAGGTTCAGTGGAGCGGGTACACATGCGGACCAAACTGCCACTGAACTTATATTCAATTACAACTATAAATACAATGAATTACTTCAATGGATATTCAAAAATTTCCTTACAGTGCGACAAGAGTTCAATATGACCGCTTTCTGCATTTCGATGAATGTATTATCTAAAATATCAAGAGTTTTTAGACTTGTATGGATTCCGGTCGGTATCACTCCAGTTACTGAGATTATATTACAGGAACTATGGTCACTCTCTTCAGCCCATACAGTTCTTTCAATTCTTGAGAAAGCTCAACATATTTAGCAATTTTTTCTTCATGAGTTTTCATCAGGTTCTGACTTAGTGGTACAGCTATATCAATCACAAAACCAACTTTTGCCATTTTGTCGATGTGGACGATATCAGGTCTATTGTAGTGTATAGTTTTGTCCGTGATGATAGCTCGGTCATAATACAACTTACAGCGTTCGTTCTCCAATATAGAGCTCGGATTATATTTATTAAATGGTGTGAGAGCGTCAGTAAAGTGATACTTATATGCGATTTTCTGGTGAACAATATTTGCTACCTGATTATGCCTATGCAAATAATCAGTCTGACATAACATTTTGCAGCCTCCAATAATGTGGTCCATAGTTTCTGCTGTGATGTGACATTGTCTGCATGTGTCATCCATAATATCTTCGTTCCTAATGATGAATTTGTTGTAATTTCTGGTATTGATAACTTGGTCCTGAATGGCACACATGAATCCTTCTGTTTCCCCAAACAACCCACCAACTGTCAGCCACTTGTTCGATGCAGTCTTATCGACGTGTTGTTGATTCAACTGGTAGATATGTCGCCCATGCAGTACTTTTCTACCCCAATCTTCATTTTTCTGGCCGGTGTCGATTATTTTTCACTCGGTTTGATCTCCCTGTCATTGAGATTGAGTGGTGTGATATTTTTATCAGCAGCAACAATCGCTGTATGTAAAACTGTCTCCTTGGAGTAGAAATATTTTCGTAAGTATCTATTTGTTTGTATCTCATGTTGGAAAGATCAACGAGTCCTCTACCTCCTTCAATACGCGGAAGTGATATCCTTTCCACCGCAGATTTGGGATGATGTTTTCTAAATTTTGTCATCAACACTCTCACTTTAGTTTCCAAAGACTGTATTTCCGTGTGAGACCAGTTTATTACTCCAAAAGAATGAGTCAGTATGGGTATAGCGTATGTGTTTATAGCTTTAATCATATTTCTTCCATTGAGGCTTGTTTTCGATATTTCTTTTACTCTGCTTACAAATTTGGATGTGAGATTTTTCCTGATAGTTTTATTATCTATCTGTCGTGATTGAACGAATCCCAAATATTTATAACATTCGCCTTCAGTCATATTTTCAATATTCTCATCATTTACAACGTGAAACTTCTCCTCATCATGAATCTTACCCTTCGTTATGTTCAGTACTTTGCACTTGTCGATACCAAACGCCATGTGAATACTTTCGCTAAATGCAAGTGTGATACCTAGTAAACTTTTCATCTGAGAGTCTGTAGCTGCATACAATTTCAAGTCATCCATATAGATCAAGTGAGACAATGTATGTACTTCTCGTCGGTCGGATCTTATTTTGAATCCGTACTTTATTTCATTCAGTAAACTTGAGAGTGGATTCAATGCCATGCAGAACCACAATGGACTAAGTGAGTCACCCTGGAATATACCCCTTTTTATTCTCAAAAATTCCGTATTTATCACTTCACCATCTACTTTGAGGTGGATAGTTGTCTTCCACATCGCCATCAACTTCTGAAGAAACTGTACAATTTTTGGATGAATTTTATATATCTCGAGAACTTTGATAGGCCACGAATGAGGCACAGAGTCATACGCTTTTTTATAATCAATATAAGCAGTATGAATATTTCTTTTGCTCTTCATTGCTTGTCCCATTACAGTCTCATCGATAATCAATTGCTCTTTACAGCCCTGAGATTGGCGTCTGCCACCCTTTTGTTCTTCAGCAAGGATATTGTTAGCAGAACAATGCGCATATATCTTGTTGGTGATGCACGAAGTGATTATCTTATAGAATGTGGGCAAACACGTTATTGGCCGATACTTAGCTGGATTATTCGTCTCTTGATCTCTAGCTAACAGTGTAGTTCTCCATTCAGTCAAAAATGCAGGAATCTTTTTTGGATTCTGGATCATGTCTGTCACAGTTTTAGCTAATAGCTCAAACAGATAATCAAATCTTTCGTACCAAAAGTTCTGAACTTTATCCACTCCAGGTGCTTTCCAATTTTGAGTAGCTTTTATTGTTAAACCTATGTCTGCTCTTGAAATGACATGAAATTGCATCCTCTCAATGTTATCCATCCTTCTTTCTTCATACCCAACCCATGGAGCACTTTCATCATGTTGAACAGGACGGCTCCATATATTTGACCAAAAGTACGTCACTTCGTCACATGATGGTATACCTCTGGGGGTATCAATCGTGTTGTTCGTTTCACTCAATTTACAGTTATTATCACGTCATTTGCCAGATTGTTCTGCTATGTACTACAAAATTAATTGGAGGAATTCATTTATCAGTCTGTTCTGCGAATGGAGAAGGGACTGGAAATGACGACTGGTATGAAATTTTAAACATTTTTCAAAACATTTTCTAAATATTTTCAAACATTAACAAATAGTTCAAGTCTCCCAGGAATCCATACCCATTTCTTGTTATTGATACAATAATGTATTCATTAACATTTTCAATTGTTTGATTTTTATATTCAATATCGATCGTTACTTAATACATTGGTGATTTTACTCTACATCAATTCGCTATGCACCAAATTTGTTCTGTGCAAAATGCATCAATTTTGCTATGCTCGATGCTTGCTATCTGATTACTAATGTTACTCGACGACCCCACCATCAGCTAGGTTATATGGGGGTATACAATCAATTCACTTCGGTTATAAGTGAAGGTTATACAAACCAGCTGAGATATTTTAGTGTTATTTTGACAAACAAATTGCAACAAGGGAACAACTTGATTATTATCTACAGCTCTCATGTTTACAGCAAACAGAGTATTTCATATTATTTTCAACATATTGTCAATATGTATTGCTAATTATCATCACTGATATTAATAATGATTGTATCAATATTAGTTTCTACTCACAACTTGGAAGATTCTGTGACTTCAGTAGTTTCTTATACGAATAGAGGAGAGACTGGAAATGACGACTGTTCAAGAGTGACATTTGAATATCTTCCAACGGCTTCAAGTTTCCTAGGAAACAATCGTTTATTTCTTGTTATTATCACAATTATTTGTTTATTATTATTTCCATCTGTTGTTTCCATGAATATGTAATCAATTGTTACTAAAATAATATGCATTGGCAATTTTGCCATGCTCGATCATGCTGTCCGATTACTATAATGATGCTTGACGACCCCACCATGAGCTAGGTTATATGGGGGTATCCATCAAACACGGTTATATGTGAAGATTGAACGAACCAGCCTCAATCTCAATTAGTCTCAATTAGTCTCAATTAGTCTCAGTTTGACAATCAAATAGCAACAAGGAAACAACTTGATCTCATCTACAGCTCTCATGTTGACAGCTAACAGAGTATAGGAACCACGGACGAGTTTACTATAGCCCACCATATTTTTTTTTTTTTTTTTTTTTTTTTTTTTTGTGAGGAGGGGAAATCTTGCATAAGACCCCCACAGGTTGAATTGTGGGGAGTGTCGTATTCTTACCGACTAAAACCCCTCCTCATTTGTGGGTGACCCCGACAACGTGGTCATTTCATCACCCATTTTCATTCTGATTGTTTCGGATATAATTACTCGAAATTAATGTTAATAAATTACTATGTCAGTTCGATCAAATTTTAAATTTTATCTATCAAATCAGTTTGATTTAGGAAAATGAATACTTTGTTGATAGCATCACTATCATCGGCCAAAACTTTGGGAATTGAGTCTTCAAATGCTAGTTGTTGTCTGATATTGTTATATTTGGTACATTTCAATAATATATGTTTTATGGTCAACACCTCATCACAAGTGTCGCAAATAGGTAGAATTTTTTCTGGTGTGAACAAAAAAGCATGCGTGAGCAGTGAATGCCCAATTCGCATACGTGCGAGAACTACTTCTTCTCTTCGGGACCCTCGAATCGAGGAATCCCAAAGTTCGATAGTAGGTTTGATATCCCGAAGCTTGTTGTTTATTTCTCTGTTCCATTCTGATTGCCATTTATTTTTGAATAACAGTTTGAAATGGGATTTCAAATCAAAAAATGGAACGAGTGGTTCATCGACAAAATTTCTCGACGTAGCATCTTTAGCTGCCTTATCAGCGATCTCATTGCCCTGAATGCCCACATGACCAGGAATCCAACAAAACACTATTTTGACGTCCCGTAATGCCAGGCTGGTCAGTAGGTTTTGCGCCTTCTGTATCAAGTAGTTATCAGGAAATATTTTGGTGATGGCTTGTAAAGTACTGAGTGAATCTGAACAGATGAAAAAATTCTTCTCTTGGCGGCAAGATATGTGTTCCAGAGATTTGATAATGGCTATAATTTCGGAAGTAAAAACACTACACATTGAATTGAGTTTAAAACAGCATTGAATATTTGGAGACCAAAACGCACTCCCTACAGAGTCGTTCAGTTTTGATCCATCCGTAAAGTAATGAACAAAGTTTTGGAAGTGTGAGCATATTTCGTAAAATTTCTGACGATAAATGAGTGAACTGGTATCTTCTTTTCTGTGGATTGTTAGTTGAGTATTGACTTCGGGCCGTGGCACCATCCAGGGAGCAGTTATGCTGAATCTGGTTGGGTAAACAGCGGGTAGAATCAATTCAAAGTCAACTAAAAGACGAGACAAACGAATACCCGTAGGTGTGGTGGCGAAAGGTTTCGCATCATAGATGGGTTGGAATTTCGGTTCAAACATGTGTTCGTATGATGGATGATTTCGCATGGACTTCAATTTAGACGTATAAGCAGCGAGAAGATATTGACGACGGTGTGCAAGTGATGGTTCACCAGATTCACAATACAGACTTTCTACACGACTGGTACGGAGAGCTCCGATAGCCAGTCGAATGCCAGTATTATGAATAGTGTTCAGAGGTTTGAGATAGCTGACACGAGCAGAGTCGTACACCATACAGCCATAGTCCAATTTGGATCTAACAAGTGCTCTGTATAGCATCATCATTGTTGTTCGATCTGCTCCCCATGTAGTCCCACTCAAGTATCGTAATAAATTCAGAGATTTGTAACATTTGTTCTTGATGTAAGCAATGTGATTTTTCCAGTTTAATTTTGAATCAAAGTTGAGGCCCAGGAATTTGGCATTGTTAGAATATGATAAAAGCTCTCCTTTCATGAAGAGGTCCGGATTGGGGTGCAAGCCTCTCAGACGTGAGAAATGCATGCACTTGGTCTTGGATGTTGAAAATTTGAAACCAGTTTTGTCAGACCATTTATCAAGGTTATTAATGGTCAATTGAATTTGTCGTGCAGCTGTTGTTAATCTTGCTGACTTGCAAAAAATTGCTAAATCGTCAACAAATAAGGATGACGTTACAGTGGCTGGGATACAGTTTGCTATGTCATTAATGGCAATAGCAAATAGAGTCACACTCAGGACTGAGCCTTGTGGCACACCATTCTCTTGGATAAATGATCGCGACAGTACGTTACCCACGCGTACGGAGAATCGACGATTAGATAGAAAATTGGTTATAAAAATAGGGAGGTGACCTTTCAGGCCCCAATTATGTAATATATTCAAAATGCTATATTTCCACGACGTATCGTATGCTTTTTCCAGATCGAAGAAAACAGATATAGTGTGTTGTCTGTTGAGGAAAGCATCTTGGATAAAACTCTCCATGCGAATAAGATGATCAAGTGTATTTCTGTTTCTCCGAAAACCAAACTGTACTGCACAAAGGAGGTTCCGGTCTTCCAACAACCACACTAGTCTGTTGTTGATCATTCTCTCCATCACCTTGCACAGGCAGCTTGTCAAGGATATAGGTCTATATGAAGACGTACTTTTCTTATCTTTTTCGGGTTTCAGTATAGGGATCAATATTGCATGTCTCCAAGAGTCTGGGAAAGTGTCCGACGTCCAAATCGAATTGTATGCGTTCAATAGATGTTCTTTTGAAAGTAGAGAAAGGTGTTTGATAAATTGGTTATGGATTCGATCACCTCCAGGCGCTGTGTCCTTAGAACGCATGATTGCGTTCTCCAACTCCCAATCACTAAACGGTACGTTGTACTCCTCGTTGTTAGCAGAAGTGAAGTCGAGCTTTCGTCTTTCAGCTCGACGCTTATGAATTTGAAACTGTACCGAATAATGCTGGGAGCTAGAGACGTCACAAAAATATTCTCCAAGGGCTTCCGCTATTCCCAAAGGGGATTCAACCAAGTCTCCATTTATATTCAGGCCAGGAATGATTGTTGATTTATGTTTACCGTCTATCTTCTTTATTCTACTCCATACTTTAGCAGGAGGTGTTTGGTGATTGATCGAAGAAATGTAATTATTCCAAGATGATTTTTTCGATTGTTTGATAATGAATCGGGCCTTCGCACGAAGTTGTTTGAAGGTCATCAAATTATGATTTGTTGGATATTGTCTGAAAATTTGCATTGCTTTTTTTCTGTTGTGGATGGCCTTCTTGCATTCCACGTTCCACCATGGCACAGGAATGTGTCGTGGGTTAGTGGATGTAAGAGGTATATGTTTTGTGGCTGCATCTATGATTATATCAGTCACTTTTTGAATTCTCAATTCCGCATCATCGATGTGTTGTATCTCTTCGAGATGAGCCAGATTGGTATAACCAATCCAGTTTCCCCGTCGCAAATTCCATTGCGCACAACGAGAAACAGATTGAGGTTTTGCGACTAGATTCAAAATTAGAGGATAGTGATCGCTCCCACACAGATCTGTATGAATTGAGAAGTTGAATAGAGGTGATATAGACGGTGTGCATGCACATAAATCGATGGCCGAAAATTCACCGTTGTATGCATTGAATCTTGTTTTCCCACCATTGTTCAAAATGACCAAATCATTATCATTGAAAAAATTTTCGAAAAGACGTCCTCTATTATTCCCATCCGCCATCGTATCACCCCACAATTGGTTGTGGGCATTGAAGTCGCCAAGAATTACATAGGGACGTGGGAGTTGTGATACAAGTTGTTGAATGTTATTTTTCGTGACCGGTGCCCATTCAGGCAAATAAATGTTACAGAATGTGATTTTTTGCGGAAGAGCTAGTTGAACAGCAACGGCCTGCAAAGGCGTTGTGAGGGTGATGGTGTTAACATATATACTGTCGGCAACAGCTGTTGCAACTCCTCCATGGGCTCTGTCACCCGTCAAATCATCGAATCGATATAAACTATACCCACGAAGTTGTGGATTGTCGGTTATTTTGAAATGGGTTTCTTGAAAGAAGATACATACGGGTTTAAATGTGGACATTAGAAGCTTTATCTCTTCTCTCTGTCTGTTGAATCCATTACAATTCCATTGTAACAACGCCATATTGAAATATAAATATATAAAAATATAGAAAAAATGAAATTTATATTCACGTTTTGAATTTGATTTCAAATATCGTATTGTTCAATATTATGAATCAAATGGGTGAATGTCTACCTTTTTTTCTGAAATGTTTTCTCAAGATTTCACTTTCCACACTCTCATCGGACAGCTCTTCCCGAGTTCACTCAGGGATCTAGCTCCATCCGGAAGTGCAATACGATCAATCTTGATTTTACTGTTTCTCGATTTGCCATCTTTCGAGGTCATTGCCCTCTCAGATGATTTGACTGGTGTCTTCTCCAGTCCATTCGAATTTTGTATATGTTTTTCAATTTGCTGAGGTACCAGTACTGTTGAAATTGGAGTACTTTTCTCAGCGGTGTTCCTGAGAGATTTTATCTCACATTTCAATTCATTGATAATTTTTGTTAAATCATTTAATTGTCGATTAGTCAGCTCCTGTGCAGCGCTCATTTTGGAAACTTTTTCTTTGAGCTCAAGATTTTCTTTCTCTAATGCTGAAATAGTTGTTGTATCCTTTGAATTTGTGTTTGAACCAGCAACCAACGCGAAGGAAAAGGGTTGCTTGGGCGGATTCAATTCTTTCAATCGTTTCCAAGCGTCTCTGGGTTTCAGTTTTTCGGTGATTCCGATCTCCAATACTCTTTTCTCTTCTATCCAACGAGGGCAGTTTCTGGACGAAGCTTCATGAGGGCCTTTGCAGTTGGCACAACAGATTGCTGTTGTGCATGCGTTTGGCTCATGTTTTATTGAAGCACATTGATTGCATATAGGATTGTTTTTACAGTGTGTCCTAGTGTGTCCGAACCTTTGACATGTGAAGCAGCGCATTGGATTGGGTATATATGGTCTCACATTAAGAACATGAAAACCGGCAATAATTTTTGAAGGCAGAGTT
Organism: Brachyptera risi; assembly: GCA_964007535.1. Classification (NCBI taxonomy): domain Eukaryota; kingdom Metazoa; phylum Arthropoda; class Insecta; order Plecoptera; family Taeniopterygidae; genus Brachyptera; species Brachyptera risi. The sequence goes on along the minus strand of OZ023335.1, from coordinate 15,646,176 downwards.
GGTGTTCCGAAAGTAAGTATTAAAGTAGGAGTTTCTTCGAGTTTACCGTTTACACGTCTATTGATCCTATATACGTCTGTGACATTTTGATCAGCCAGTTCTTCTTTAATTTCTTCAACTTTGCTGTTCAATAGATCAAAACAAGATACGACTCCTTTTGAACTGTTGAGAAATGAGTGTGGTGTTATTTTCACAGGGAATATGGTTATCAGTTTGGTGCAGTTTAAAAAAGTTTCTGTCTGTTTGGCATTCTGGGTTTCGATGAGTAATGTACCATCTCGTTGTTTCTGTATATTTTTCACGTCCTTGGACACATTGTCAATAGCCTTCCTTATCACAAAAGGAGAAACATTGGTGAAATTTTTTCCTTCTTCATTTCCTGTAATGATAAGATACTTTGGAGGTGTTGGAGAGCTTCCAACAACATCCTCAAGAGTGATTATCGTTTCGAAAAGACCTCTCTGTCTTTTCTTGGGGTTGGCAGGTACAAATCCATTTGAATTGTTTTTCTTGGGAGGGAGATTTGGACAATTTAGGGTATACATAAATGTGGGGACAACCAATCACTATTACTTGGCTTACCATTATATATAGTAAGGGACTCAACTAACCCATGTCGGTTCTACCGCATAGGGCCTTGTAAACAATACCGGGTCCACACCATGCTAGTAGCATGAAGTGGAGCCAGTAAATGATTTCCCATTCAACAAGTGGCGAATTGGAAAGTGCCAATTTTACGTCCGGATGCTTATAAACGCTATTAATCTTTTCGCAGAATAGTCAGAAATGCTATTGTCATACAAGTCCTCCTATTAGGTTATTACAATTAACGCAATTCATTCACAAGCTCAAGTACAAACAAAATCGAATAGTAGGATAGTATCATGTCCTGTTCATAGCCAGTGTTGTCAACAGTCGTGGGCGATTTAAGTGAGTGAAAGGAGCTGGTAAGAAAAAGAAAAATGAAAGAAGGAGAATGAAATGAGTTGAGAGATAAGGAAAGAAATGAGAAGAATGATTTCAATGCTCAGCACTCCATTCACAAACTTCGGTCACCAAAAGGAACCCACTCGACCGACGGTCCGAACTTCGTCTAGACCCTCACTCCAGACCTTATCGCCATGGGTGACCCTGCTGGGAGCAAATAATTTGCTCCCGACGATATTGCTCTGGAGATCATTGGGCCATGCAAGCCCCCACACCACGTCAAGGTGTTCGGATCCTTTGAGGGGGCCCCACCATATTCTCCTAATATCCTGTCAATATTTCTTGCTAATTATCATCACTCATATTAAAGTAGTAGGTTGTTTATTATTATCATCATTCATTTACATAAAACATCAGGTTCACTCGTCCACAAAGCCTAGCACAAGGCTTATCTGTGGATTATACAAAGAATAATGAAACGATGAAAGAAAACACTACATCTGCATATAAAAAATAGCATTGCGCTTAATTAAATTAGAAAGATAGAATAATGGGAAAAAATAGGATAATGGTGGATACGAATTACACATTAGGAGACAAAAAAAATCAATCCGCAAATAATTACAGAGTACCAATCAAGGAGTCTTAAAGCCAGCACTTAATTTCTTTTTTGACAGAACTTGAGTTTTGAAGTTTCAATAGATGTTGAGGAATAGAATCAAAAAAAGATTGCATGGCGTACATCAACCGCCTTTCACCATGCTCATTATTATAGCGGGGAATTACATAGCCAATTAGGTCATTTGATCTGGTGTTTGAGGTGTTTGTATAGAGAATTTTGAAATCATCTGAAAAATAGAACTTTGTTATAAATTTAGACAAGAATAGACTTTGTACAGGCAGTAGCATAAAATAGTGATACAAAGATTGAATTTTATTATTCAATTTCAATTTTAAATCAAGTGGTGCAATAGAAATGATCATATTATTCCGAAGTGAAGCTATTTTATTTAAATAGTTGGATGAAGCATTGCCCCATGCAAGTAAGCCGTACGAAATCAGAGACTCAGCCATAGCAGTATATATTGAACGATTTACATGAGATGGTAAAACAAATTTTAGATTAAATAATTGAAGAGCACAAGCCCTTAATCTTTTACACAAGCTGTCTATATGATCCTTCCAAGTGAAATATTCATCAATTGTAATACCCAAATATACGTGACTGCCCACAACATTTATTTTATCAGTACAAGAATCACACCTCAGCTCACTTAGTTCTATTGAATTGTGAAGACAGCCATAATTATGATGAATGATATCAACAGATTCAAGTCTGAATTCATTGAATGGGGAACAAATATGGATAATTTTAGTTTTACTTGAATTTATCACTAAGTTATGGTCGTGAGTCCATATTAAAATATGGTGGATATCTGCTTGCATATTGCACTCTGCAATCTTTAAATTTTTATGAACAGACAATAAGACAGTGTCATCGGCATACAAAAAAACCTTACAATTCACAAGACAATTTATCATATCATTAACATAAATTAAATAAAGAATTGGTCCCAAAATTGAACCTTGTGGCACGCCACTTTGACAAGTTTTAATATCACTAAATTCATTGTTGACTTTCACTAAAGAAGTTCTATTCGTTAAATAACTCTTAAACCAATCCAACATATATATATATATATATATATATATATATATATATATATATATATATATATATATATATATATATATATATGTATATATATATATATATATATATATATATATATATATATATATATATATGTATATATATATATATATATATATGTATATATATATATATATATGTATATATATATATATATATATATATATATATATATATATATATATATATATATATATATATATATATATATATATATATATATATATATATATAGTAATGAGCGATAGTTGCGATACCAGCAATCGGGAACATGGACGCAGATTCTGTATGACCCCGGGTATACTTCACTTTGGACTTTGGACAAGACACGAGTGGGTACGTCTCCTTTATTAGATGAGCGTAGCGCGAACTCCATCCCACTCTTATAGAGCTTTGTCTGTGTTTTTTTGTTCGTTTGTTTGTTTGTTTGTTTTTTTGTTTGTAAGCACTGCACTGGTCGCAGGGTTTGACTGGTCAGCATGAAACTTTTTTTGTACGGGCAAACTTGTACATCTTAGAACTGTATAGTTTTTGGAATTAATCGGTTCGACCGATTTTGAGAAATCTCATGTAAAAATTAAAAAAAATGAACATGAGATTAGGCTGGGCAAGAAAATTTGAAAAATAAAAACTCACCAAATGAAATAAAGATTTCTGTAAATGTGTATACATGAATGATACACATTAACACCATTTTGTTATCACACTACCCCGGGTGAAGAGACGTGCGATGCCCGCTACTCAGTCTGTAGAGATGAGACTCAAAAAAAAAAAAATTCTAAATAATAAACTAATTTGAAGATTAAAAACGACTTCCTAGCGGAAACAAATTGTTGGACTAGGAAGGTCGGGGAGGAACTATAAATCAGGTTCTTAGGAATTAAAGAGCGTGAAAATACTTGTGGTTAAACTCGATTGAAATGAGTCAAAATTTACTTCACTGAAAAATTTACAGGGCACAATGAAACCAAAATAGAAAAAGAAAACAAAAGAAACTATGTATTTTTAGTTATGTTATTTGCGTCTCCAACCCGTCGGTTAGGGAAGCAAATACTCGATGAATTCCGTTAAATTATTGAATTGTGATATTATTTATATGTGAAAATAGGCCTTTAGATATGATAAGTTGCGGTACCGTGGTTTACTGCTGCGTGTTTAGCTGCCGTTGATGCGTCGTCGATTTGTCGTTGATGCGTCGTCGGTACGTCGTCGGTGCGTCGTCGGTGCGCCACCACTGATTCAACAGGCCATGTTCTTGGTTCTTGACTATTCTTGTTTCCTAATGAACTATGTATGAGTGTACCCCTCCCGGGGTCACGAACCGGAGACTTCTGGTGAGGACGGCTGGTAGCTGTTTCCTGGTTTCGACGGCTGTCAGACAATTTCTGATGAGGCTCGACGAATTTCGGCCTATTTATATGTGGATCCTTCTAGATCTTTCTGCCATGTTTCGAAATGTGGTGAAACAGTCCTTGACATTGAGAGTGAAAGGGTGTATAGTCGGATCGACTACGCGAACTACCCTGCTCGGCGACAATGGCTAGCTTCTTCATAATTATGTCTAGTTCTTGAGTTTTGCGATAATGTCCTGATTATACATCCGCGCCGTCTACGTGTCTATTCTTTCGTGAACGGAAATACATTCCAGAGACTTAGGGGTTCTTTCTGGGTGGAATATTAGAATGTGTCGTTGTATAGAATATTACAAACACGACCAAGACCAAATTAACAAGACCAATTAATATGATGGAATGTAAAACCAGAAAAATAGTTATATAAAACATTGGAACATGATTGAGAATTTATATGGAATATAGGCCTAGATACTTCGATGTCACATTGTAAGCAATTCTGATCAGCCGTTTTGAAGAAAAAAATTAAATCAACTGTTTTTATTCGTCAAATATATCATGGAAATAAAAGCAGAATTAGGTTGCCGAGATTCACTTCTTTCTAGATTCGATATTTGTCGAACAATGAAGTATTTTTTATATGGGTCAAGGTGTGTAGAATACCATGGAGTCGATAAAGCAGCAAAAGTAGAACTACTTCAACTTATTCAGATATCTCGCTCATCTTACAACGCTTATGCTGCATTTGACTAGTATGATAAAGCACGGTATATAATTATAGGTCACCGAGACGCGTGGCCGAGTGGTAACACACTGAACCGTCATTCGGGAGACCGGGGTTCGATTCCCGCCATGGTCGACCATCCTGACAGGGGTTTTTCGTGGTTTCCCTCTGTCATTCAGGTCAATACTGGGATGGTTCCTTAATAACAGGCCACGACCGGTCTCCTTTCCACCATCCAAAATACCTAATAAAATAAGCTTTAATCTCATCTTCCCATCATCTCATTGATCATCCACCGACGCCAATAGATCGTAGCCATCAGTATAGTGCGTTGTTAAAACCCAATATAAAATATATATATATATAATTATAGGTCTTGTATCGAAGCTATTTCGGCCAAAATCCGTGCGGAACGCTAGGTGACAGGAGGCCAGCGGGCCACGATCCACGCATGCGCGCACCAAATGTACGTCATTGTTGGCGGAAAGACGTCAACTGGACCACGTGACTGGCCTCTACACCTAGCGTTCCACACGGATTTTGGTGGAACTAGCAACTGTTGGTATCAGCCTTCCAACGCACAGAGATAGCACGATACATCACCTCTCTAGTCTTCTGTCTAGTGACGTCACTCATTGTTGCAAGAGGCAGCAACAATGTTTACCAGTTGATATTAACCAATCACAATCTTCGATACTGATCTTTGGTATTGCTATGGCAACGATTGTTTGTCATTTGTTCGTTTTAATTTGTTTTGCCATTGTTTGCGCCAATCCTATTATGACGACCAACTAGGTCTTTCCCCTTGTGTTTTGTTTTCGCATCCCTTACCCCTAGTTGTAATACGCAATATGCCTCCAGTTATTATGTCGTCATCCGTTGACCTTTAGATACCACAAACAGGCACATCATGTACCTGTCATTGCAGTTCGATCTCAGGTCACTTATTTGTCGTCTCTCGTGTCGTATGGTTGGGCCTATATTGCCTGCATAAGTCGTCATTTCGGACACCCGTTCGTCAGTGTCTTTTCTCGTGTATGCAAGTTGCATAGTGTATCTCCTCGTAAAGCAGTGAAGTTTATTTAGTTAAATCAAGCCTTACTATTCCTTTTCTATCATTTATTCATCACCAATTCCCAAACCATTTCGTTAGTTTCCAAATCCAACCTCCAATACGTACGTACTTCTTTCTCCCACCCAACGTCTTCACAAAGTGCATTCTCTCAAACATCGTCGCGACGCTTCAAGACGCTTCAAGACGAATACCTCAGGGGAAACACAGGTATCGTGCTATTTATTACAAACTTTTTCCCAATTACCCTACATACAGTCCACTCATCAAATTCACTCGTCGATAGTCGTAAGATTATCATCCCGCGTCACAAATAAATCCTATTGGAATTATAACGGCGCCAACATTTTGGTCCCTCGAGTCGGAGTCTTGCATCAGCTAGTTTTCGCCGTGGAAGTTTAGTTTCGTGATACATGCTCCCCTTGACTTGTGTTTTCATTCCCTGTGGAATTATTTCGGTGCATTCTCATCATGCACATTTTCGTACTAGCTATGTTCTCTGATCTCCTGATCATCTCAGCTTATTTTCGACGCTAGTGAATAAGTCTCGGTAGGTCTAGCGTCGTTGTAGCCGTGTCTAGCCTCGTTTTAGTCCGTCATTTCACATTGCTGTGCCATTTCTTGTATGTACCACGTCATTCTCGTTGGTTTTTCGCTAGGTGACCTCGTGATAGTCACTACCCGCATTCCCTCTCGCTTGGGACGCTCGACCGTTTCGAGTTGGTTGTCCTTTGCCCTATTCTCGTGCATTTTTGCATTAACGTTGATTCACGTGTCTGTTTCAATATACGCTCTGTTATTATTAAGAAAGAAATTCTTTCATTTCGGTTTTCGTCATGGATGAACAAATCCGTGCACAAAGGTTGTTCATAGTTCAGCGTGAAGAACTGTTTGCTGAAATTCAGCGAACCTATGACAAATTCAAGTCGTTGAAGCCGGACGATGTAAACGCAGTGCGGGATAGGTTCGAACGTCTTGCCGTGATTCGAACCGAATTCAACGCCGTGCAGCAAAAAATAATGCAGCACAACGTTTCGCTGGACTCAACCGTGAAGCCACTCGACGTAGTACAGGTTAATGCCAGCTTCGACGATTTGATATACGCTGCTCAATCAGCCTTCAGGAAAGCTGAATCCAAGGTTATTCCAGTGGTTAGTCAGGCCATGCCAGACCTTCACGCAAGCACGGCAATGCAAGCAGTCTCTTTGCCTAGCATCAACATTCCTAGCTTCTCTGGTGATATTGTTGAGTGGACCGAATATTATTCCTTATTCAAGTCTCTAATAGACGAGAATGAGTCACTGAATGCCATTCAAAAGTTTCATTACTTGAGGTCCACGCTTCAGGGAACTGCGTTAGCTGTTATTTCTGGTCTCCCAATAACTCCAGTGAATTATCCACTTGCTCTTCAAGCACTGGTAACTCGCTATCAAAACCCTCGCGTGATAGCAAGTTTGTACATTCGTCAGATTTTAGAATTTACGTCTCTAAAGTCAAATTCACACTCTGGCTTTCAAAGCTTTCTACGAGTTCATAAAAACTCGATTAATGCGCTCAAAGCGCTAGCTCTCCCCGATTTAGCGGATTATATCCTGCTTTCGTTGACAGCCAGAAATCTCGATGTTTCTACGAGTAAGGCTTTTGAAGCCAAGCATTCGTCGCAAAGTGTTCCTACGTACGCTTCTTTGATCGAGTTCATTGAAGATCACTCTCGGACATTAGAACTGTGTGGCCTCGACGTGCCAACTTCAAGCCAGCATCAGGCTGGTACCTCATCGCCCGTCAAACGGGTCAATTCATTGCTTGCATCTCACTCGAAGATGACGTCACCTCACTCTGGTCAACAGCAGAAGTCATGTCCGTTATGCTCGCAAAGCCACACCCTTTACAACTGTGACATGTTTCTCAATCAAACTCGTGATGAGAAATACCAAACTTTAAGGCGTCTTCACCGATGTTTTAATTGTTTAGGCGCACATACACGTGAGCAGTGCAAGTCAAAACGGGCTTGTACAAGTTGTCAGAGCAATCAACATCACTCGCTATTGCACTCCCCTCGAGTGAAACCCCTCCCTACCCCGAGTGTCAGTGCCGCAACCGCCGTGGCCACCCCCGCTGCGCACGCGAACCCTCTAGTGTTAACCTGTCAATCGAATGACACCCCAGTTGTCAAGACTGTGCTATTAGGTACTGTCCGCGCATTTATCAGTGACGCGGAAGGAAACCTCCAACCCTTTCGTGCCGTAATCGATTCTGGATCTCAGATCTCGGCGGTCACTCACTCTTTAATCAAGAAGCTTGGCCTGAAATTTGAATCTAAGCAATCTGAATTGGTCGGCATCGGAAACTCGGCTGCGCGTGTCTTTGGCACGGTTAACTGCAAGATCACCTCTCGCGTCCTCCCCCACGAACCTATATGCGTTCAAGCTGTAGTGTTATCATCAATCTCGACCGAACTTCCCAACAGCGATGTTCCTATCGATGTCTACAACCAGTATCGTGGTCTAACTCTAGCCGATCATCAGTTTCACCTTCCCGGCAAGGTTGATTTTCTCATAGGCGCTGATCTCTACCCGAGCATTTTGATGAGATCAGGCGACACGCTGATAGGACACGCCCCCTCAGCTCTCAACACCCTATTCGGCTGGGTGGTGCTTGGTCCTATTCACTCTGAGAAGCCCACCTCACCCCCTCTCACTCTTCTCGCGTGTTCGACTCCGACGTTGGACCGAACACTTCGTCTTTTTTGGGAATCCGAGGAAGTTCAACGTCCTCCCCAGCAAAGTCCTGAGGATGAATGGTGCGAAGAACATTTTGTCGCTACGCACGAACGTGACGCCACCGGACGGTATTCGGTAGCGCTTCCGTTTACATCATCCCCCCCTCCCCTCGGCGATAATCGGGACGTTGCTATGCAGAACTTTCTTGCGCTAGAACGTCGTTTGAAACGCACTCCTGACCATGCTGACGCCTATCAGCAATTCATGACTGATTATTGCCAGGCTCGACACATGCAACTCGCCACCACTTCGTCGTCGTATGTGATACCTCACCACTGTGTGCACAAAGTTGCCAGCACCAGTACGAAGCTTCGAGTCGTTTACAATGCCTCCGCTCCCGATAAAGCGGGAGTTTCGCTCAATCAGCTCTTGTTGAGTGGTCCGAAGCTTCAACGTGACTTGTCCAATATTCTCACCGGTTTTCGCACTCATCCCGTCGCCGTCTGCGCGGACATACGTCAAATGTACCGCCAGATTTGCATCCAGCCGTCTGATCGCCATTATCAACACATATTCTGGCGCCCTACGCCTGACTCACCCGTTCAGGAGTACGAACTGAACACAGTCACGTACGGTCTTACTCCTTCCGCATTTCTCGCTCAGAGAGTTCTGCGCCAACTCGTCGCCGACGAAGGAACCCGGTTTCCGCTCGCATCCCTCGCTTTAACTGCACACACGTACATCGATGACGTCGTGTCTGGTGCTGAAACCCTCGAGCAATCACATACCTTGCAAGAAGAACTGACAGCTCTCCTCTCCTTAGGAGGTTTCGAGCTACGAAAATGGTCTAGCAATGATCCTAACGCACTGCGCAACCTTCCGGCCGATCATCTGGAAACTCCCCTCGTATTTTCCAACGACGACCTGGGCATCAAAATCCTCGGTCTTCTATGGGACCCTCGTGCGGACTCCTTCTCGTTTAATACTCAATCCTTTGAAGGAGCCGTCACCAAACGTTCAGTGCTATCATACATAGCCCGAATCGTCGACCCGCTCGGCTTTCTTACGCCTTTCGTGTGCTGGATGAAGATGTTCCTCCAGCAGCTATGGCTCACTCCTCTCACGTGGGACGACACTCTACCTCCGCATCTCTGTGACGCCTGGTTGCGTGCCGTCGCCGAAGTGCACGAACTATCCCTCTTCAGGATTCCGCGCATCTTCTCCAACGGCACAGGACTCCGTCGACTGATCGGGTTTTGCGACGCCTCCGAGAAAGCCTATGCAGCTGTGTTGTACGTGCTCATCGAAGCCTCGCCAACCTCTTCGTCTTCAGTCAGCATCTTGCGTGCCCGAAGTAAGGTAGCCCCTGTCAAACCATTGGCAATACCCAAGTTGGAACTCTCTGCCGCCGTGCTGCTCACTCGGCTGTTAAAGGATGTCTCCAACTCTGAAATCGATTTGTCCATCTCTTCGGTGCATTTATTCACGGATTCCACTATTGTTTTAGCCTGGTTGGCCACCCCTCCTTACCGGCTCAAAACATTTGTCGCCAACCGTGTAGTGGAAATCACCGAAGATTCGTCTCCCGACTCCTGGGCCCATGTACCTTCGGCTGACAACCCAGCTGATTGTGCTTCTCGTGGTTTGACACCCGCAGAATTGATGAACCACCGCCTGTGGATGTCCGGCCCCGCTTTCTTGCACGACTCATCGGCGTCGTGGCCACGCTTTTCTCCTTCACTCGTATCGGACACTGCGCTGCCGGAGGTCAAACCTGCTACGGTCAGCCTCAACGCTCACGTCCCCGTCGACACTCTACTTGACAATCTCTGCAAGTTTTCAAGCCTACGCAAGACCCAACGCGTTTATGGTCACGTAGTCCGTTTTGCTCGTATCCTACTGGCGACGCGTTCGCGAACAGCTGTTCCAACCGGCCCGCTGTCGCCTCCGGAACTGAATGATGCCCTCGACCTGTTCATTCGCGCAACTCAACGACGTTACTACCTCACCGAGCTGCGTCAACTAGAACACCATCAGCCAGTCAAATCCAGCCTTGCAGCTCTCAAGCCTTTTCTCGACCCCTCCGGGTTTCTCAGGGTAGGCGGCCGGCTACGTCACTCGTCTCTACCCGCTGACGCTCGTCACCCTCTCCTCCTTCCAAAGGAAGCGCATCTTTCAGGCACTTCTCTGCTCGCACCCCCTGAATCGCACTTTTCTGTTGACAAGTCGATCTTGACTCGTTGGGACCGCGTTCGTCATTTGCACCAAACGTTCTGGACCCGCTGGTCCCGAGAGTATTTGAACTCCCAAATGCAACGTGGGAAGTGGTTGCGCGGCTCCCCCAATCTTCAAATAGGCGACGTCGTTTTCCTTTTTGAACCCCAACGCTCCCCTCTTTCATGGCCTATCGGTCGGGTAACTCATGTACATCCCGGCCCGGACGAAGTAGTCCGTGTGGTGACCTTGCGCACTCCTACCGGAGTGTACAAGAGACCAGTGAACAAACTGGTCTCTCTCCCCGTCGATTGTTAATTTGGGTGCTTTTCCCAAGTTTTTTTTCGTATCATTTTCGTTTTCTTTATGCAAAACATTGTTTTCCATGGTAGGCGGTATGTTTGCGCCAATCCTATTATGACGACCAACTAGGTCTTTCCCCTTGTGTTTTGTTTTCGCATCCCTTACCCCTAGTTGTAATACGCAATATGCCTCCAGTTATTATGTCGTCATCCGTTGACCTTTAGATACCACAAACAGGCACATCATGTACCTGTCATTGCAGTTCGATCTCAGGTCACTTATTTGTCGTCTCTCGTGTCGTATGGTTGGGCCTATATTGCCTGCATAAGTCGTCATTTCGGACACCCGTTCGTCAGTGTCTTTTCTCGTGTATGCAAGTTGCATAGTGTATCTCCTCGTAAAGCAGTGAAGTTTATTTAGTTAAATCAAGCCTTACTATTCCTTTTCTATCATTTATTCATCACCAATTCCCAAACCATTTCGTTAGTTTCCAAATCCAACCTCCAATACGTACGTACTTCTTTCTCCCACCCAACGTCTTCACAAAGTGCATTCTCTCAAACATCGTCGCGACGCTTCAAGACGCTTCAAGACGAATACCTCAGGGGAAACACAGGTATCGTGCTATTTATTACAAACTTCTTCCCAATTACCCTACATACAGTCCACTCATCAAATTCACTCGTCGATAGTCGTAAGATTATCATCCCGCGTCACAAATAAATCCTATTGGAATTATAACGGCGCCAACAGCCATTTTTAGCGTGATGTCACGCGGGAACTATGAATACTCATAGACGGTGTGATGAAATCTGTTGGTATCACTACATCGTGTCTGTGACACAATGTAGTGATACCAACAGATTTTATCTTATCAGACGAGCTTCAGCGAGGATTCAATTTGACATACTGGAAAAAATTGGTGATCGTTTTGATGTTGTTTTTTTTTATATGTTTTTTTGTCGGTTCTCCACAGATCAAACGGCCACAGCTATCAACTTAAAACTTTATTTTGTCATGCTTCCTCATCTAACTTAGATCTGTATAGTTGTGTGGCATTATCGTATGATAACTTTTTTTTATGAATTTCAGAAATTTCAAAAATATCCATTAGAATAACACGTCGGAAAAAAGAGAATATTTTTATTTTCAAAAAAAATCAAATTTTGCGTGAAGTTGAGTTACATTATGGTACACATATCTGAAAACTTTCAGCTTGATCGGGTGAGCCATTTCGAAGAAAAAGCATAAAATGTGCTCAATTGGTACCACTCGAAGCAGTTTTTACTCATTTCTAACTTGAATGTCCCCCAATTGGCGAATGTAGGCAAAAGTTTGGCGAAAAAGTCGACATACTATTACTATCCGCTCGTCCAACAACGCATATATGGCGTTTTCCTAGTTCAATATAAAGAAGGTGCTTCAACTCGGGTCTTGAAAGTGAAATAAACCCGGGGTCAGTTCACGAGTCCAAGGTCCCGATTGCCTCCAGCGCAACTATCGCTTCTATATTGAACTATATAGAACAACAATGCTATACAATGCTATACACGACTCAGTAGAATTATTATGTTAGCATCAGTTGCATTTGTTTTGCACGAAAATGATAGATTTTGTAAGTTGAACAATGCCACCGGTATCGTATAGTTACTTTTATCTACATCCAGCTCTCAAGCGAATCCTCTAAATCGTGACAGGCAATCGGGACGATTGGCTCTGAACTGACCGCAAGAAACCACAAATGCCTTCCGTATGTTATATAGTATGGGAGTCGGAGCATCTTCTTTATATTATGATAAAATAGGTTGGTTGATGAGCATAGCGAAGTCTCCATCCCACTCTTATAGGGCTTTGTCTGTGTGTTTTTTTTGTTGTTTGTTTTTTTGTTTGTTTGTAAGCACTCCACAGGTCGCAAGGGTTGACTGATCAACATGAAACTTTTTTTGTACACGCAAACTCATCCAACTTAGAACTGTATAGTTTTTGGGATGAATCGGTCGGACCGATTTTGAGAATCATCATCTCAAAGTTTCTAAAAACCCCATAAGATTTGGCTGGGCGGAAAATGTTGAAAAATAAAATCTCTCCAAATGGGATGAAATTTTCTCTAAATGTGTATACATGGATTTTACACATTATTACGATTTTTTAAGCAATTTTGATCAGTCGTTTTGAAGAAAAAAAATAAAATGACTGATAATATTCATAAAATATATCATAAAAATTGTGACAGAATTAAGTTGTCAAGATTCACTGCTTTCTAGATTCAAGAGTTGACCAACAATGAAGTATTTTTTATATGCGTCAAGGTGTGTAGAACACCAGAGTCAATGAAGTGGCAAGAGTAGAACTACTTTAACGACTTTAATAGCTTATTCAGAAATCAAGGTGTGTAGAATACCAGAGTCGATAAAGTAGCAAGGGTAGAACTACTTCAAGGACTTTTATACCTTATTCAGATATCTCGCTCATCTTACAACGCATATTTCGCGTTTGACTAGTATCACTACATCGTATCTGTGAGTCACTATTCATGCCAGTAGTGTCTAGAAGGCCGTGTTGGCAGCCCACATGTGTCTAGCTCACTGCCAGGTGGACTGATTCCCATTGAGTCAGCAAGGCTTATGTCGCTCACGCCACGCCGCGCCGACTCGAGCGCCCGTCCCGCCCACAGCTAGGGCGCGACGGTCGGACGTGTCGAGCCGCCAGGCAGCAGGCGGCATGGCTGAATGGTGATAACGAGGATTAACACGCTTACTTCATGGTGTACACTCTCTCCCCGTTATCCAGACAACTGCTGCATCCTGTTCCTGTAGGCGCTACCTGCTTCTTAGAGGGTTGTCATGCGATAGCGATAACGATTGTAGCTCGATTATCTGTGATTGTAGCTGAAATGAAAAAAAAACGGAACCAACATCACCATCCTGAAATGATAAATTCTCCAGACTATTGGCGTAGCCTCTAGGGGACACTGAAGGGCGTATACAGGAATAAAGTCGACTCGACTTCGGGTTAGGCCTAATTTTCAATGGATGGTCGTAAAATGTGGTTATGGTTCAGGTCAGGTGGGATACCCAAATCCATGACACAACCGAGTCAACTTTATTCCGGTACATGCTTTTAAGGCGCCACAAATATCATAAATTGTTTGACATAATAGTAATAAGTATTTGCTCTCGTGTGTAACTTGTATTCTTGAGAGATGAAGGTTCCGAGCGACCGTCCCTCCTATCCCACATCACTAGCGCACGGGTGGTTCGAGCCTTCATATCTCTTGTGTAACTTGTATTCTTGAGAGATGAAGGTTCCGAGCGACCGTCCCTCCTATCCCACATCACTAGCGCACGGGTGGTTCGAGCCTTCATCTCACGTGTGTAACTTGTATTCTTGAGAGATGAAGGTTCCTAGCGACCGTCCCTCCTATCCCACATCACTAGCGCACGGGTGGTTCGAGCCTTCATCTCACGTGTGTAACTTGTATTCTTGAGAGATGAAGGTTCCTAGCGACCGTCCCTCCTATCCCACATCACTAGCGCACGGGTGGTTCGAGCCTTCATCTCTAGTGTGAAACTTGTATCCACTAGGCAAACGCAGCATATGCGTTGTAAGATAGGCGAGATATCTGGTAAGTGATAAGGTATGATAAGAATTCTACCTTTGCTAACTTATCGACTCTGGTATTCTACACATCTTGACACATATAAAAAATACTTCATTGTTGGGCAAATATCGAATTTAGTAAGCAGTGAATATTGGCAACATAATTCTGCTATCATTTTTATATATTTGATGAATAAAAACAGCTGATTGATTTTTTTTTTAACGGTTGATTCAAATTGCATACAAAATGGTGATAATGTGTACACATTCACAGGAAATGTTATTTAATTTTAAAAGATATTATTTTCAAACTTTTTTGCCCATCCTAATCTTATGTATGATATTTTTCAAAATCAGTCGAACCAATTCATTCCAAAAACCATACATTTCTAAATTGGATAAGTTTGCGTGTACAAAAAATGTGCATGTTGATCAGTCAAACCCTGCGACCTGCGCAGTGCTTACAAACAGAAAGAAACAAACAAAAGACAGACAAAATCCTGTAAGAGTGGAATGGAGTCTTCGCTATCGTTCATCTGATAATAATCAGTTTATTTAAAAATGGAATTCACTATAATTTCTATGATACCAATAATCAAGGTAGAGAAATATCCAAGTAATAAACATTGCCTTATTCACAAATAAGAGTTTTGAGCGAGTTGTTCGATCACAGCTCGTTTGGCGGCCTGCGAGTGTACTTCACTTGTACCTGTGACGTCACGCAGTACAAGTGGCGCCCCTGGTGATAAATATCAGCAGATCATCATCATCTAACGCTCCTAATCCGATGTTTCACGAGCACTGAGCCGAGAGGAGCCGATTCTGAGTACAGTCAAGTCTAACAACTGTGGGCCACGGAATTATCGTGGATTGAAGTAAGCCGATAGTCGAACGCACGGAATAGCTCCGATCATTGCCGAATACAGTCGAACTTTGCCGAATACAGTCTGACATCGCCGAATACATATGTACATTGCCGAATCTAGTTGAACATTGCCGAATACATATGAACATTGTCGAATAAGTCCAGTGGTTCATTCGGTGTTGAGAATACGTCGTGTATGGAACGTTGTACAGTGAATCATCATCAGCTACTTTATTATAATACTTCACATTCCTAGTCTAGTTTAGTGTACAGTAGGTATACTCGTGTTGTGGTAAACCAAGTTAAATATAGTATCACTTAATAAAATAGTATAGTGTAACTAATCTTAGGTATATGCTGCATTTATGTAAGTAGTATAACATATTTATAATTAATATATAGTATATAATAGTATTAGACAATAAGGTGATGGGAAAAAACTCGGTGAGTAGGTTCATAGATTTGGGTGATCCTGAAATCGTCAGGAATAAATAGGCCTCGATTCCTCTGAATTCGAAAGGGCCATTAGTTCAATCACCCAGCAGGATAATCATGAGCAAGGCTAACATCCGGTTTCATTGAGAGTTCTGTTCAATGACAAAGACATACCCAATGAAATGGAGGTGGAAGTAGAGACTGAATATGACAATGACAGATATTGATCATCTAAACGAAGGGTTAGTGAAGGGGAATCGAATAGCCAATAAGAAAATGACCACAGAAAACCCAGAGATAATTCAGCCCAACTCGAAAGCATACATACATAAATCCAAAGGGACAGATGCCAGTCAAGATAGGGCTAGTCAAAGTTACCCTAACATGAATATGCCATCTAATAGACCTAAAAGCAACAATACATAATTATCATGAACAAGATTTAGGCCCCTACACGGTATTTGTGGAAAGAAAACAGGACAATATAGGCTCCAGAATGTTTACGGACCCGATGTTATTAGATAAATGTCTTACCGAATCATTAGTCAAAATCAAGAACAAAATTACCAAATTAGGAAGATTAGGAAATTACCAAATTAGACAACTCAATACGGCAGTAGAAGCAAACAACTTAACTTCAAATCCCCGTATAGCTTTAGCAGGATACAACGTATATATCCCCACTCATCTTATTCATAGACAGGAAGTGATCAAGGGAATAGATACTTCATTCACGGAGGAGGAAATCATCCAAGAACTCAAATCCCCAGTCAACATACTAACAGTAAGAAGATTAACAAAAAGAGGAGATAACAATACCAGAGTACCGATTCGCAGTATTGTAGTTACATTACGGGGTCAAGTTCTACCAAAAAAGGCTTACATTTACCATAATGCCATTGAAGTAACACCATATGTCTATAATGTTATTTACTGCAGTAAATGTATCAGATTTGGGCACAGCGCGCAGGTTTGCAGAAGTAAGAGGAGATGCGTAAAATGCAGCGAGGAGCACTTTACAGAAACATGCTCAATTAAGAACGATAGCTACAAATGCCTTCACTTTGGAGGCAATCATTCGGCTTTAGATAGGTCTTGTCGTGAGTGGATCAAGCAAAAAAACATCAAACTAAAAATGGCCACAGAGAACTTGACCTATCAGGAAGCTAACAGTAGTATTCCTAAAACAGATAACCCAACCTCTGAAAGGTTATATTCGGAGGCACTTTCGATCGTGAACACTGGCACACACTTCTGTGAACAAAAACCTCGAGCACAGGCAACTATCTACAGTTCCCCATCTTATAGAGCATCAAATCAAACTTCCAAGCCAGTAGCAAATACTCACAATTTGCAATCTAACCCCAGAGGACCAAAACCAACATTAATATGTTCAGACAAACCTTACGGAATGACATACAATTTACATAGGAAGAGAACTGAAAATAACGGCCCTCAGAAACCAATAACCCTTCCCTCTCCTACATCTTACCAACCTGTAGAAGAATGGGTCCCAATCATCAACAGAACAACATGGGAGACACACAATTATGCATTAGAGGAGGAAACTGAAGAGGGACACAAACTTTTCTCACAGCTCAAGGAAGTCATCCTTAAATTACTTAAACAGACCATGCAAAATATGCAAATGCCTAACAATGACATGATAGACTCTCTTATTAAAGGCCTCTTAACCATCAGGGGAGGTGACTCAGTAGAGACAATATGAGAATCATGCAATGCAAGAAGTGCTATACACAATAAATCCGAACTAATTAATATATTATACAATAAATTTATTGGCATCGCTATAATAGCTGAAACATGGTTCAAACCACACATCATCATTAACTTTCCTATGTATCACACAGTAAGAAGAGATCGGGATGATGGAAAAGGAGGAGTTGCTATCCTCATTATCAACGAGATACCTATACAAGTAATGAATGAACAAAACAATTTTCAAGATTTGCAAATAATAGGAGTTCAATTGAATACAGGCGACAATAATATTCACTTATATTCAATATACTGTAAACCTAATCATGTCATGACCAATAGGAATTGGATTCAACTGTCATCACGACTAGTCAAATCATACATAATTGCAGGAGATTTCAATGCTCATCATATAGCTTGGGGGAGTGGTTATAACGATATCCAAGGTAGGGAATTGATGGAATGCATAGACGATCAGAACTTAATGGTTCTTAATGACGGATCGGCCACACTAATTGATACGCCGAGAAGAAGAAAGAGTGCAGTGGACTTGACAATTTGCTCACCGGATATGTGTAACATCAATTTAACTTGGCAAATAGGCAAGGACTCTATGGGGAGCGATCATTACCCAATATTCATATCGACTCAGCAGGAGCTTCCATTTTCGGGGTTCACACCTAGAAAATGGTTGACCCACAAAGTGGATTGGATCAAGTACAGGTCTATAATAAACGACCTTATTGGCCAAAACACTGAGGAAATACAAAAAAGATCAGCCAACGAACAATTTGGGAATTTCATTAACATTATAAACAAAGCAGCGGACAAGGCTATTCCCAAGAGGGAGAATATTATAAACAAGAACACACAGGATCCAAGAAAAACAATGTACAGACCTTATAATACTCCTACCCCTTAGTGGGATCAGGAGTGCACCAAAGCAGTAGCAATGCGAAGACTATCTTTGTCCCAATATAGAAGATCTATGACTACTGAGAATTTTATCAGATTTCGTCAAGTGCAAGCTAAAGTGAAGAAGTACCTGAAAGAAAGAAAGAGGGAAGGCTGGAAAAACTTCTGCTCAGCAATCAACTCAAATTTCTATCACTCAAGTCTGGAATATGATCAGAAGATATAGATTCTCCAGAGCCCCTAAGTATCCGAATCAGCTGGATACAGGATGGATAGTTTCATTTCCAGATAATCTATCACCTAGCATGGCTCACCAGAAAACAACATCTTTCGGTAGTCGTCAAGACAATGAGGAATGTCATTTTCTGACGAAACATTTCACATTGGAAGAATCAGAAGTTATCTTAAATAACATTAAAGACTCATCCCCTGGATTATATGGAATAACCTATATCATGATAAAGCAACTATCAGACGAAGGTGAAGTTGAGATGGTTAGAGTATTCAACCTGCTGATAGAAAGAGGTGATGCGCTTCCAGATTTACAAACACAGGTGGTGATCCCCATCTTAAAACCTTGTGAACCAGGGAATGAAGCTAAATCATACCGACCTATATCGTTACTATCGTGCCTAAACAAGATCTTAGAGAGACTAGTCAAGAAGAGACTGGAGTGGTGGCTTGAAAACAAGGAAATTATCTCCAATACACAGTATGGATTTAGGCGCGGAAAAGCCACTATAGATCATCTCGCGATATTTAACACAGATATTCAATCAACATATTCGAATAACAATTTTGTGGTTGCTGCAGCGCTAGATATAGCCAGTGCGTACGATAATGTTATCATATCAGTCCTTGTGAGTAAACTTCTAGCTTGCGGAGTAGCGAAGAGATTGGCTGCCTGGGTGCAAATGTTCTATTCGGATACAGTGATCTACGTTACGTTTCAAGGACAATTTCATGGACCTCGAACCGTACGGCAAGGTATACCACAGGGCTCCTCTCTTAGTCCACTTCTCTACATTGTATATACTATTGATTTATTCCGGGTAATCGATCCAGCAAGTAGAATACTACAGTTTGCAGATGATATAATTGTATACAATAAATCTAAATCCCTAGAGGAATCAACAGAGTCTATCAACTATTCCCTACAGAACATCAAAGAATGGACCAATAGTCATGGATTAACTTTGTCAACAGAAAAATGCAAGACTATCTTGTTCACAAAGAAGAGGATCATACCAAACTTCCAAGTTGCTGTTAACGACATCGTCCTTCCCGTAGTATCAAATATTAAAATATTGGGAGTTACATTCGACAGTAAATCTGCATGGTTACCACATATTAAAGATTTAATCAATAGATGTGAAAAGTTACTAAACGTACTGCGATCTCTTACCACTATATGGTGGGAGGCAGACCCGAGTACCCTGTTGTTACTCCATAAATCTTTAGTCAGATCAAAAATTGATTATGCTTGCAATATATACTCATCAGCATCCAAAACAATTCTTGCCAAGCTCGATAGAATACAATGAGAGTTGCGCTAGGATGTATGAGCTCTACGCCATGCCTGGCCATGGAAATGGAGTCCGGTTTACAACCCCTGACAGTAAGAGGAGAGTAGTTAAACAAGAAGTACATTCTTAAAAGTATGGCTCATCAATCACACAGATTAATCCCAAAATTACAACTTATGTCGGAGCTAAAGATAAAGGGGAAACTCAATATTACCAGTTCAAAGTATAAATTACTGGAATGTTATGATTCATGCAAGCATTATTTAAGAAAAATTATCAGAACAAAAAATCACGTGATATACTCGCATGGGTATATGTATATTGGCTTTAATAACAATATTTAAATTAACGATACAGCCAAGTTCAAAAAAAGATTGATACAAGATGATGCTAATAACGTTTATATGGAATATATCACTAGCAAAATATGGCCTAGTCACATACAGATTCATATGGATGGCTCCAAACATAATAGTGGATATGTAGGTGCAGCAATATATATACCAACGAGCAACACTAGAATTAAATATTTGTTATCACCTTACTCATCGATATTCACGGCAGAGGCTACCGCAATTCTGCAGACCCTACGATATATTATGGAGCACTTGGAGGGATTCAGAAGCAAACAATTTATTATTGCTACAGACTCCCTAAGCACACTAATGGCAATAAAAGGAGCTGCAAATAATAGCAAAGTATCCCCAATAATAGTGATGATAAGAGAAAGCATAATCCAATTACAAACGGTTGAGACCAATCTAATAATTACATGGGTACCCAGTCATCTAGGGATAATAGGCAATGAGATGGCAGACCAATTAGCAAACCAAGCAACATCAGAAGATAAATTAAACATTAAGGTACCCTACACAAACATTTTCAAGCAGATTAAACAAAACATGAGTGAAAAAGGAGACCATCTGTGGAGAGAGCATGTAAGGACACACCATAGCCATTATAATGGAATACAGCCAGCAACGAGGAAGGATCCGTGGTTCTACAAATCTAAACTTGGGAAATCAGCTATTACTACATTCATTAGAATGCGACCAGGACATTGCAGTAGCAATCAACATTTACACAGAATAGGAGTTAGCGAAACAGAGCTATGTCCATGTCCAGACATGAAAATTCAGTCTCTCAATCACATCATTTTAGAATGTGAGCTTCTGAATGAAAATATAAATTTATTTCTAAAGAAATTAGGGAGTCCAGGATATCAAAGACCCTTTTGCATTAATGAGTTTCTAAGTATAATTAATCCCAAGGCAGTGGCACTGATATTCAGTTTTCTTAAGGATAACAAGGTCAAGTTATAATATTTCATATGAATAGAAGTAGATGAAGTATAAAGCGATATATATTAATAGTAATATCGTAGAAGTATTGTACGATTAGTTTTGCTAGTATTAGCATAGGTTAAGTTGAAATAAGTTGGGATAAGATAAATTAGGATAAGGTAGAAATTCCTTGGCTCGAGGGATATACCTACATCCATGACTCTATTCTAATTTTCGGGTAGAACCTGATGAGTCTCAGGAAAGAAGATATGGTAATCCTATGTGTCCACATCTTTTATATGTATTTCATCAGAAACCAGTATTCCTTAAAGTATTTCCAGTATCCAAACGTCAAAAGAAGCACACATACATGAACATAATATTATCTTCCAGTGGCGGTTCCTCCACTAGGGCAAACAGGGCAGTGCCCTGGTTGTATTTATTGACAATCTGTCTGTACAAATATTTCCTTATTCTCAATAATTATTTCATGTTATATTATTTTCTCAATTCATTCAGAATACCTCGTCATTCGTCATGTGGAATATCTTAGAGTAGCCCTATGAAACGGTCTCTGCTACGTGTGGAAACACAGTAGTTTCTACGTCACAGGCAGGGCTAGCCCCGTCTGTGACGTCACACGGGCCATGGGAACAATGTTATTTCTCTGATAGAGTGAGAGGGAAGATGCGACTTTCAACGTTGCTACCGGGGCAGTTTTATATTTGCCCGTGGCTTGACGAACTTGAGCGGAGATCAACGAATGTTCATCGCAGTCGTCTCTACACCTGTCTTCATCCCTGTCAACTAGACAATGCCTTTGTGCAGTATAACATTTGTGATTCTAGGAAAATAAGGGTAGGAATGCAGATTGTATCTTGTGAATACAGAAATAAATGACCAGTGCACTGCTTGTTTTAGTTTTTCACATACGGTTGCCACGGGAAGAGCTCGGAACTCTCTGCGGAGTGTTGTCCATTGAATATTTCTTTTTTCGAATATGTGTGGGGCCTATACTGTCGAGTTTTAAAATTCAAATCAATCATTTTCAATAATCGTGTCAAATGTGTACAAGTGTGAGTGTGACACCAATGAACACAGTTGAATCCGAAAGGTGTTTTTCTCTCTCTCAATTAAAACAGAAACAGAAGAATGGACTTTTTATACAAATAGGCTGTTCTATGGTGGTGAGTTGATGATCAACATATGAATAGGTTAGTAATTGTACACGAACAAATCAATTAGGTGAAAAGATTGATCATTCTACATTTACAGTTTACTTTACAGTTATACTATTACTTACATCTTCAATTTAGCGGGTAATAAAGTGGATGGTGATGGGAAAATTCATCCAACAACATAAAATATCGCGAAAATAGGAATAAACACGAATAATTATGAGAATATTAAATAGTATAAAACAATATCTTGATATTCTGCCCCGGCCTGGGGAGAAGTCACGCGCCGCCGCTGTTCTCTTCTATATATAATATAGTCTACAACAAGTACACATAATACCCATCCATTCATCAAATTATATTCTATAGTAATGTCATATAATAATCAAGTAGCCTTAATAAGCAGTAAGGTGAAAATGAACTAGCACAAACACTTGTATGATTGTAATATTTTTATAATTGCAGCAGGATTATTTAATCTCAAACAGAATCTCTTGGCCAATAAGGAAACACATATATCCAAGGCCAATTAAAAAAAAATCAGATCAGAAGTCCAGTGGCGGCTGGTGACTTTAACAATAGGGGGTACTGCAGTTGATAAAAAACAATTGTTTTCACCCCCCCCCTCCCCCTCCCCCCCGGGCAGGTAGCCCTGTGGGGTGAAATATTTAACTCCCATAAAATTTACGCAATTTCCTCATTCAACATCCACATTTAGATCTCAACATTAATTTTCTTCCCAACTCAAATTGAATCTGTTAACCTTGTCTGTGTGGATTTATTGAGAAAAATATATCTTGAATTTATTGCTGCCATAAGTCAAATATTTCGATATATCAATTTGGAAAGTATAATTTAAAAATTGAGTTTTCATGAAATTAAAAGTTTCACTGAAAATATTATGTCCGTTTGTTCATAATTGACCTTTTTTGTTTTATAATTCATTCATTTTATATCTCGTTTTCGAGCTACTGAAGAAATTATGTGAATTATTCCACTGGTATTTTTTACATTGATCTTTTAACCATTGTGAAGAACCAAAATCGCTTTAGGACGGACTGATGGAATACAGTTGAATGCTTGATGGCTGTTTCCTTGTCATTTTTTTCAACATATTTTGGACTGGAGAAGTGAATAACATGTATTCTACTTTTTTTTTTTTTTTTTTTTAATAACATCGAAACTTGATACAAAATCATTGTTCCCCAATTAAGGCTAAGGATGAAAAGTAGGATCGTTTGGACGGGGCACCACAAGGGCGATCTTACCACCCCATTTTAATTATTTAAAACCAATTAACTTTAACACCAGGACTGCGCTGTTGGTGACCATAACTTTCCGCCACAGATAACAGTCTTTCAGTTTCCGAAAGTCCGGAACACATTATAAGTAAAAACCGTTTCTGTGATATATATTCGGACATTATCAGCATTCAGTATTCTACTGGATGTGTTTGCACATTTTTTGTGTGTGTATTTCATGAACTGGATAATAAATGAAGTTGTGCATTAAAATCAGTAAATCTTGGAAATATCATGCATAAACTAGTTGTTGAATAAAAAAATTATTGAATAACTTCGATTAGAAAATATGTGTAAGATTAATCAATGAGTCATTTGTGGAAAAAAAAATATATATTACGTCATGAAAGAAACTATTTATTCGAGATAAATTAATTGAAAAATAGCATGAATTGGGAAAATCGTAGGGAGTGCTGCCTTTCACCAGTACTTACACACGAGCCGCCACTGAATAAGTCGAATGAATGAATGAATATTAGGGTTTTAAGGCGCATCGACAGCGAGGTCATTCAGCGCCTTAATAAGTCGAATATTGCCGAATAAAATTGAACATTGTCGAATACAGATTGACATAGCCGACATACAATCGGATATATTGCCAAATTCAAGAATTGTTAACTCATCAAACCTCGCCTGGCGAAATGTCCAACTCTTTAAATCTCGCCTGGCGAAATTTCCAACTCGTAAACCTCGCCTGGCGAATTCTCCAACTCTTTAAACCTCGCCTGGCGAAATGTCCAACTCTTTAAACCTCGCCTGGCGAAATGTCCAACTCTTTAAACCTCGCCTGGCGAACTGTCCAGCTCTTTAAACCTCGCCTGGCGAAATGTCCAACTCTTTAAACCTCGCCTGGCGAAATGTCAAACTCTTAAAACCTCGCCTGGCGAAATTTCCAACTCTTTAAACCTCGCCTGGCGAAATGTCCAACTCTTAAAACCTCGCCTGGCGAAATGTCCAACTCTTAAAACCTCGCCTGGCGAAATGTCCAACTCTTTAAACCTCGCCTGGCGAAATGTCCAACTCTTTAAACCTCGCCTGGCGAAATGTCCAACTCTTTAAACCTCGCCTGGCGAAATGTCCAGCTCTTAAAACCTCGCCTGGCGAAATGTCCAACTCTTAAAACCTCGCCTGGCGAAATGTCCAACTCTTTAAACCTCGCCTGGCGAAATGTCCAACTCTTTAAACCTCGCCTGGCTAAATGTCCAACTCTTTAAACCTCGCCTGGCGAAATGTCCAACTCTTTAAAACGTCGCCTGGCGAAATGTCCAACTCTTTAAACCTCGCTTGGCGAAATGTCCAACTCTTTAAACCTCGCCTGGCGAAATGTCCAACTCTTAAAACCTCGCCTGGCGAAATGTCCAACTCCTAAAACCTCGCCTGGCGAAATGTCCAACTCTTAAAACCTCGCCTGGCGAAATGTCCAACTCATCAAACCTCGCCTGGCGAAATGTCCAACTCTTAAAACATCGCCTGGCGAAATGTCCAACTCTTAAAACCTCGCCTGGCGAAATGTCCAACTCATCAAACCTCGCCTGGCGAAATGTCCAACTCTTAAAACCTCGCCTGGCGAAATGTCCAACTCTTAAAACCTCGCCTGGCGAAATGTCAAACTCTTTAAACCTCGTCTGGCGAAATGTCCAACTCTTAAAACCTCGCCTGGCGAAATGTCCAACTCATCAAACCTCGCCTGGCGAAATGTCCAACTCATCAAACCTCGCCTGGCGAAATGTCCAACTCTTAAAACCTCGCCTGGCGAAATGTCCAACTCTTAAAACCTCGCCTGGCGAAATGTCCAACTCTTTAAACCTCGCCTGGCGAAATGTCCAACTCTTTAAACCTCGCCTGGCGAAATGTCCAGCTCTTAAAACCTCGCCAGAAGATGAGTCCGCTTCTTCTGGCGGACAGCAACTTAAGCCAGCCGAGTAGGCATTCTGTTAACCTCAACTCCGAAGGCACTCTGCTAGTCGAGCGTATAGCGAAGACTTTCATTCCACGTATCTTTCTTCTTCTGGTTTTCATTCTTCTTTTGAATTTACCATTGCAGATCGTCCGCCATCGCGATGTCACAAAATATAAAAACCAATCAAGTGGACAGTGAAGCAGGGGAAATAGGGAAATAAGCAATCAAGGTAACCAAAATTTCCCCCGCTTCCTATAAGTGACGCCCATCTACAATGGTCAATTAGGGGGGGCCTACTATATTTTCTGAACAACTTCAAAAATTATGATTTGGTATTGAAACTCTCTATACTTTCACTAATCACTTTGCAATGAAGCTATATTTTGTGGCTTCGCCCACCACCCTGGAGACAACATTAGTTCTGTTCAAAACCCCAAATCAAGTTTAAGCTATATTTTCTTGGTGCTAAACCATGCACAAATATAGTAAACTAGGAAAACGCGGGGTTTGCGTTGCGAGATGAGCTTAGAAGTATGGAAATCTAGAATGAAAAGTATTTCGTCAGATCTATTCACAACTACGGGCCTTGGATTACTTCAAACAAACAAAAACCCTACCTGCATTTTGTTAATATTTTAGTGCTACAATCTGTCGCATATAGGCCTATACTTTGCAAAACCAATTGATCCAAACCTTCAATATAATGGATACTTTTATTGCGTTTTCTTTGTCACTTCCCATCCGAATGTTGTGAAAGTCACTGAAAATATCCGTATTTATGTTTTCCATATTCAGTAAAAATTTTGAAGTTTTTGAAAATTGTCCACATTTCAAGTATTTTCTATCCGTGTTATTCTTGTGAGGATTTCTCAAACTTTCCGATTTTTTTCAGGAAAAACCTGCCAATCAATTTTTCTGAAAAAAAATCCCAGACTATCCTGGTAGGCCTATGACAGAAATATGTAGAAAAAGTTTCAAGTCGATAGGTATTTTTTCCTGAACTGTATGCCGCGCACAAAATTACAGAAAAAAAAAATTAATTAATTACTTAATTTAAAAAAAAAACGAAGCCCATTTTTTTCGGTATGTAGAATGTAATCTTCGCTACGCTCATCTAACTAGGAAAACGCGGGATGCGCGTTGTGAGATGAGCTTATTTAGTGAGTATGGAAATTTAGAATGAAAAAAATTATGTCAGTTCAATCCACATTTACGGACCTTGGATTACTTCAAACGTTCAAAAACCTTACCTGCAATTTGTTGATATTTATAGTGATGCAACCTGTCGCATATACACTTTACAAAACCAATTGATCCAAATATTCAATAAAATGTACACTTTTATTGCATTTTCTTTGTTATTTCTCATCCGATTGTTGCAAAAATCCCTGAAAAAGTGTATAATAGTATGTGTTCATATTCGGTGAAAATTTGAGAGCTTTTGAAGAATTCTTGTTTTTCAAGTATTTTTCCTCCGGGCTATTCTTACGAGAATTTTTCAAACTTCACGATTCTTTCCGGAAAAACCTTCCGACCGATTTTTCTGAAAAACAATATCAGTCTATTCTGGTATGACAGAAGTATTTTTAAAAAAGTTTCAAGTCGATAGGTATTCTTTCCTGATCTGTATGCCGCGCACAAAATTACAAAAAAAAACCAAGCCCATTTTTTGGTATGTGAATCTTCGCTACGCTCATCTAATTATGTTAGCAGTTGCATTTGTTTTGCATGAAGATTATAGATTTTGTAAGTTCAACAATGCCACCGGTACCGTAAGCCTACCGTAGCCACTCTTATCTACATCTAGTTCACAAGGGAATCCGCTAAATCGCGACTGGCAATCGGGACTTTTGGCTCTGATTTTTCCCTAAGTAAGCACAAATGCCAGCCTTGTTATTATAGTATGGGAGTCCGTACACCTTTTTTATATTATGATAAAGTCTGTTAGTATCACATATACATCGTGATGTATCTGCCGTCTGCTACAATTTATTTTTACTGATTTCTAAACTTTAAAGCAATCTTCATAGACTATAATTGAACTTTCCGACTACACTCTGATGCATGCAGTAGCAGAACGGTGTGTTCTTTGCTTTAAAAACTCGCGATAAGCAAATGTAATGTTTTCGTTGTTGTATTACTAATGTCCTCGAGGCATCCACTGCCTTGTATATTTTACATCTCGAAGGCTGTGCATGTTTGCTCACACCGCCCTCTTTATTATTCTTCTGTTATTAGACTTTTCGTTCGCCGTGATACGTCTCTATTATGCAAATATTCACCAAATGGTTTTTAATTTGTTTTAAGCTACTTCATAGTCGGCTCGTCTCGGCTTGGCTCGGCTTCGTACGGCTCGGGGTCGCGTTTGTTTACATTAGCCTATACTCGCAGACTTTATCAAAATATTATCTAGGAGAAATGGATTGGAAAAGACTGAACACTGCAAATAAGTCAAGTTACAGCCAGACAAGTGGCCTTGGAAAGTTGGAATTACCGATAGCTAATAATACCACGATGTAGTGATACCCATCTTTTTTTTTATCACAATATGAAGAAGATGTACCGATTCCCAAACTAATAACATGTACGCTATTTGTGGTTCCTTGTGGTAAATTCAGCGTCAAAGGTCCCGATTGCCTGTCGCGATTTAGCGGTTTTCCTTGTGAACTGGATGTAAATTAGAGTGAATGGTACTGGTGGCATTATTGGATTTATAAAATCTATCATTTTCGTAAAAAACAAATGCAACTGCTAACATTATAATCCTACTGAGCCGCGCGTGTATAGCATTGTTATTATTTCATTTTGTTATTGTATAACTATATTAAATACTCTAGTTTAAAACCACGTCGCTCTCCCAGTACTCAACGCTGTTATATGCGTATGTGCAGACGAAGATGCATTAAGGGTTGCGTTTGTTTGCGGCCGGGAGATGGTGCCTTCACTTATCTTGAAAACACGTACCATACCGTGAGGAATTTTCTGTAATATGAAAATCATTGTAATATGGATCGCTGCTCTATCTGGTGTGTTTTGTAGAAACGACTGATAGGCTGGCAAACTTGATGCCAGCGAGCCGGCTTTGAACGTAACGTTAGTTCCTTCTATTATCACTTATCTACGCACGGTCAATAGTAGGCCCTACTTTGAACGTGGACCATGAATCGGAACATATTTTTAACATGGGAGGGATAAGAAGTGAGGACACCATTTTATCCAACGAGCAAACGTAACCCTCAATGCATCTTGGGGCAGACCTTGTTTACCAAGAATGGGCTTGTGACAACAGGCCCATTCAGCAACCTTGTGAGCTTCCCCGCTTGCGCCATATCAGTAACATAGACATGAAAATTAAAAGTCGAGAATTGCAATTTATGTAATTGAATTTTGATTCACTAGGCAAACGCGAAATATGCGTTGTAAGATGAGCGAGATATCTGAATAAGGTAATAGTCGTTGAAGTAGTTTTACCCTTGCTATATTATCGAATCTGGTATTCTACACACCTTGATGCATATAAAGAAGACTTCATTGTTGGGCAAATATCGAATCTAGAAAGCAGTGAATCTCGGCAACCTGAATCTGCTTTAATTTCTATAATAATATTTGATGAATGAAAACAGATAATTTAATAATTATTTTCTTCAAAACGGCTGATCCGAATTGCATACAAAATTGTGATAATGTGTATCAATCATGTTTACACATTTACAAAAAATTCCATCTCATTTGAAGAGATTGTATTTTTCAAATTTTTTCACTCGGCCTAATCTTATGGGGTTTTTAGAAACTTTGAGATGATATTTCTTCAAAATCTGTCCAACCGATTCATACCAAAAACTATACAGTTCTAAGTTGGATAAGTTTGCGTCTCAAAAAAAAGTTTCATGTTGATCAGTCAAACCCTGCGACCTGTGCAGTGACCACAAACGAAAAAAAAAAAAAAAAAAAAACACACACAGACAAAGCCCTATAAGAGTGGGATGGAGACTTCGCTACGCTCATCTAATAAAAAATGGGTTCAGGTGTAAAAATCTTGGATATGCGTGTATTAAAATTTAATGATATGATTTTTGTATACCGGCGTACCATATTGAAAGCAAGTGAAAAATTATTGAAAATCTTTGGAAAAATTATTAACTGTGTGGCCCAAATCAACTTTTCCCATAAAAAAAAGTGACCCTCTGAGATACCTAGTTGGCAAACTGCACTGAAACAACAGTGAAATTTTAATAGGCATGCATTTATGCACTAGAAAAGGTCAAAATATGCCTAAAACCCCAAAAATGTCCTGAATATACTCGATCATTTTCAACATGTGTACAGTAGACCTACTCAGAATATGAATTTGTAATGTTGGATAGGTTCGAAAAAGTAAGTGTATACAGTTCCATCTTATCAATGTGAATATACATAGATTTATGTGTTACATGAAGTAGACTTGCACAGTGGCTACATAAAATAATGATCCCATAATATTATGAGCCTACAGAATATTAAAGGACATCACAACCTTGAAGCAGATATTAATTAATTATGACGATATTTATTCCCTAAATTCAGAGAATACCAGAAATCGTCATCTGATTTTCAGATATTCTTATTTTAATATTAAAATTATTAATAACATTATATTATTATAATTTGTTGGTCTTCCAGAAATCATGAGTCATGACGTACGCACGACGGATTCTTTATAGAAATATAGACAGAATCGAGTGATGTCTACGTCAAGATTCAGAAATCATGAGTCATGACTTACGCACGTCCGATTCTTTATAGGAATATAGAGAGAATCGAGTGATGTCTGCGTCAAGATTCAGAAATAAGACCGCGGGTCCTGGAGGACAAATGAATTAAAATTCATTTTTTGAAATTGAGATGGTGATTTCTAGTTTCCTCTGAAATAAGGAGAAAAAAATATCGTCATAATTCATTAAAATCTTGTTTCAGCGTTGTAATGTCCTTCAATAATGTCGAAAAAAAAAGAAAACGATATGCACTAAAACATCCAGATACGCAACAATTTTCGAAACATCATTCAAATATGCATTATGGATGTGTTTTTAGGAAAAACATACCAAATTATCCAAATATTCAAAAGGAAGTTCGATATTTTTAAAATCGTAGAAATATGAACGGTTTTGTATTATTATTTAACTCTTGCAATTGCACATAAATGCGCGGTGGCAAGTTCCCTAACTACCCCTATCCTACCATCTCCCTAACCCTCTGACGGAATAACTTTAATCCTAATTTCATCCCCTTCAATAACACTTCTTCTAAGCCCATTCCAGTCCCTACCTGTCCTGTCCTACAACGGCTTATAGACAGAGTCGAAAAAGTAGTTCTACTCTCTGCTGTAGGCCTACTATAGTGGACGTCCATTAATTACGTCACAACTCAAAGGGGGGAGGGGGGTTGTCAAGATTTATGACAAGGTGTTACAAGGGGGGGGGGGGGCAACTGTCTGACGTCTACCATTTTTTTGTTTCATGTATTTGGCATCATTTTTATAGATTTTTATATTCATACCCACCCTAGAAACAACAGATGGATATCAAATAATTATTAAGTTTGACTACTCAAAAAGCAAACATAAAGATATCAATATTTTGATTTTATTACTTTATTGTACCTTTGCCGCCTGTTAGTATAGATTCATTCCTTAATATTATTTTTCTGACTTATATAAAACACCAGTTGACACTCCATTTAATACCAGGCTCCAAAAACTTGAATTATTACGATTACCTCTTTTCAATAACAAAAATGGTAAAAGTAGATTGGAATATGCAATACCTTCAATATTCAATGACATACCTGTTGAGTTAAGAAAAATGAATAGATATGCTCAAATTAGAAAAGAAATTAAAGCTTTCATCATAAATTCAGTCAATTTCACATAATTTAGTGTCTACGTTAATTACTTATGGTACCGCATATTTTTTGTCATTAATTTTATTTTTTTGTTAGGGTCAATCACAGCATATGTTGATACAATATGGAAATTCTAGAATTAGTTTCCAATTGGTTGCCTTATTTTCATTTTCATGCTCATTATCATTTAACCTATCGAAGTGAATTATGTTTTGATATGAGCTTATTAAATATTAGCATAGTAAATCACAGTGTATTTTAGTGTTTTGTTTTTCATCGTTTAAACCACAGATAAGCCATTTATGGCTTAGTGGACGAGAGTTCAAACTGTATTACTTTAATGTATAATTTAATTTGTGACAATAAAAAAAAAAAAATTCAATTTTTTGTCAGAGAGGGGAGGGGGTATGAGAATTTGTGGCGTATTTAAAGGGGGGAGGGTAATAGGTTTTGTGACCAACTGCGACAAGGGAGGGAGGGGGGGGGGGGGTTCAAAGTGGCCTAAAAAAGTGTGACTTAATTTATGGACGTCCCCAATACTGTATTGACTCTGCTATATAGATATAATTTATTCTGGTTGTTCTATCAGTTTTTATAAGAAACATGTATTTGCATATCACTATACTGTCCCTATAGTCATCACCTAAATTATGTATAACTTATGCCCGATTTTACCAATCTTAGTTAAGGTGCTAATCCACTAACTATTAATTAAAGGTACAAAAATAACATATGTAACCAATGGTGATAACAAGTTAATCCACTAACTATTGCCTGGTCCAGTTTCGTAAAACCGGGCCTTATAGTTAATTAGTTATGAGTCAAATTATATTGAACGACTTTAAAAACTCAAATGGAAGCAACAAAATGATGCATACGTTATAAAATATTTAGATGAGCGTAGCGAAGTCTCCATTCCACTCTTATAGGGCTTTGTCTGTTTTTTTTGTTCTTTTTGTGCACTCCACAGGTCGCAGGGTTTGACCGATCGACATGAAACTTTTATTGTACGGGCACACTTTCACAACTTAGAACTGTATAGTTTTTGGAATGAATCGGTTCAACCGATTTTGAGAAATATCATGTCAAAATTTCTAAAAACTCCATAAGATTAGGCTGGGCAAGAAAATGTGAAAAATAAAATCTCTGCAAATAGAATAAAATTTTCTGTGAATGTGTATGCATGAATGACACACATTATCACCGTTTTGTAAGCAATTCGAACCAGCCGTTTTGGAGAAAAAAATTAAATTAGCTGTTTTTATCCATCAAATATATTATAGAAGTGGAAGCAGAATTAAGTTGTCGAGATTCACTGCTTTCTAGATTCAAGAGTTGACCAACAATAAAGTATTTTTATATGCATCAAGGTGTGTAGAATACCAGGGTCAATAAAGTGGCGAAGGTAGAACTACTTGAACGGCTTTTACAGCTCATTCATATATCAAGGTGTGTAGAATACCAGAGTCGATAAAGTAGCAAGGGTAGAACTACTTCATATACCTTATTCGGGGGCGCCTGAAGAGCGAATACTGGAATGATGATACTACCAAGAGTGAAAGGGGCTTGTGCGTGTGTACTGAGACAGAGGATGTGTCTAGTGAGAAAGATGATGTGTCTATTGGAAGAGAAGATGAGAGTGAGTGGAGAGGTTTTGCCTATTCCAGGTAGCCCCACCTCTAAATTATGCTTCTTTCCGGATCTAGGATTTTTCAGTATGAACATATTTTTATTTCAAATTATAATCACATTTTCGCAAAATGAGCTCAATAAAGTATGAATTGATCAGGTATTCGTTTTTCCGAATATGGGCAAATCTTTTCTGAAATGTCCAAATCCTGAAGAGCGTATACCGTGAAAAGATATACCATACCACTGTTATATATATATAGATCCGATGTTGGGATTTTCTCTCGAAAATGTCCTAAACCTGATTAAAGTATACCATCTACGAGTATACATTGATCAGGTATTCACTCTTTCGAATGTGGGTAAATATGTTCTCAAATGTCCAAGTCCTGAAGAGCGTAAACAGATAACAGTGGTACGGTATACGCTCTTCAAGACTTGGACAATTCGGAAAAGATTTGCCCATATTCGGAAAAACGAATACCTGATCAATTCATACTTTATTGAGCTCGTTTTGCGAAAATGTGATTATAATTTGAAATAAAAATGTTCATACTGAAAAATCCTAGATCCTGAAAGATGCATAATTTAGAGGTGGGGCTACCTCGGATTGGTGCAAACTCTCCACTCACATTCACATCCTCTTTTTCAGTGGACACTCCCAAGCCACCTTCAACCTTAGTAGTATCTTTATTCCAGTATTCGCTCTTCAGCGCCCCCCTTATTCGGATATCTCGCTCATCTTACAACGCATATTTCGCGTTCGACTAGTAAGATGAGCGTAAGGGAAGATTCCATCCCACTCTTATAGGGCTTTGTCTGTGTGTGTTTTTTTTTTTTTTGTGGGCACTGCACAGGTCGCAAGGGTTGACTGATTGACATGAAACTTTTTTTGTGCACCCAAACTCATCCAACTTAGAACTGTATAGTTTTTGGAATGAATCGGTTGGACCAATTTTGAGAAATTTCATCTCAAAGTTTCTAAAAACCTCATAAGATTTGTCTGGGCGGAAAATGTTGAAAAATAAAATCTCTCCAAATGAGATGAAATTTCCTGTGGATGTGTATACACGCATGATACACATTATCACGATTTTGTATGCAACTCGAACCAGCCGTTTTGAAGAAAATAATTAAATTATCTGTTTTTATTCATCAAATATTATTAGATGAGCGTAGCGAAGATTCCATCCCACTCTTATAGAGCTTTATCTGTGTGTTTTTTTGTTTGTTTGTTTGTTTGTTCTTTTTTTTTGTAAGCACTGCACAGGTCACATGGGTATAGATTGATCAACATGAAACTTTTTTTGTACGGGCCAACTTTTACAAATTAGAACTGTATAGTTTTTGGAATGAATCGATCGAATAGATTTTGAGAAATATCATGTCAAAGTTTTTAAAATCCCCATAAGATTAGGCTGGGTGAGAAAATTTGAAAAAATGAAACCTCTCCGAAAAGAATAAAATTTTCTCTGAGTGTTCAAACATGAATGATACACATAACCATCATTTTGTAAGCAATTCGAACCAGCCGTTTTGATGAAAAAAATTCAAATAACTGTTTTTATACATCAAATATATGGAAATGAGCTAAAATTCACTGCTTCCTAGATTCGATATATGCCCAAGAATCAACAATTCTTTAGATTCGTCAAGGTGTGTAGAATACCATGAGAAGATGAAGTAGCAATTAAATGAAGTACAAAGTGTGTAGAATACCAGAGTCAATAAAGTAGCAAATGTAGGACTGTTATTATACCTTATTCAGATATCTCGCTCATCTCACAACGCATATTTCGCGTTTGCCTAGTTATAGAAATTAGAGCAGATTCAGGTTGCCGAGATTTACTGCTTTCTAGATTCAACATTTGCCCAACAATGAAGTCTTCTTTATATGCATCAAGGTGTGTAGAATACCAGAGTTGATAAAATAGCAAGGGTAAAACTACTTTAAGGACTATTATACCAGATATCTCGATCATCTTACAACGCTTGTGTTGCGTTTGGCTAGTTATATGGATGAGCGTAATTGCGAAGATTCCATTTCACTCTTATGGGGCTAATTTTTTTGTCTTGTTGTTGTTGTTTTTTTGTGGGCACTGCACAGGTCGCAGGAGTTGACTGATCGAAATGAAACTTTTTTCGTACACTTAAACTTATCCAACTCAGAACTGTATAGTTTTTGGGATGAATCGGTCGGACCGATTTTGAGTAATATCATCTCAAAGTTTCTAAAAACCCCATAAGATTAGGCTGGGCAAGAAAATTTGAAAAATAAAAACGCTCTAAATGAAATACAATTTTCTGTGAATGTGTAAACATAAATGATACACATTATCACGATTTTGTATGCAATTCCAACCAGCCGTTTTGAAGAAAATAATTTAATCAACTGTTTTTATTCATAAAATATTATAAAATCTATGACTATCAATAACGTAACGGGATAAGCAACATGGCGCTTTCCTCTCGCACCATGCGTATATCAAAGGTTGCCGCCTCACAAATGTTATGATGATTTGCTGGTATTGTTGTATGTTGATCTCTACAAGTAATATATGTAATGCAATCTGTGAATCCAGCTCTTTCCAACAGCATTAAGCAATATTGGAATAAATTTCATTTGAATTGGCCAATCTAAATTTAAAATACGTCTGTAAAAGCATTTAGTCCCCTAGTCAAGAGCCATACTGCTATATTCACCATTTGATAAAAGAATAATTACTCATCATCTACGAGAAAGGTCAGAAACAATGCAATTATACAACTATGTACTATACATTGGAATACTATTCCAATACGTACGATTTGATTTGAAATTGCGAATCTCACAAATGTACACGAAAGCGCGCTGATTCCATCATGGTGAAAACGGCCTAATGTTAAAAGGATAGGACTTACGCCATGTTGCTTATCCCGTCATAGATGAAATTAAAGCAGATTCAGGTTGCTGAGATTCACTGCTTTCTAGATTCGATATTTGCCCAACAATGAAGAACTTTCTTCATACGTCATGGTGTGTAGAATACCAGAATCGATAAAGTAGCGAGGGTAGAACTACTTTAACTACTATTATACCTCATTCAGATATCTCGCTCATCTTACAACGCTCATGTTGCGTTTGCCTAGTGCAATAATAGCTAGATTTCTGTTCCAGTAATCAATAGGCGGAGGCCTATTCATGATGGTGATTAAATATGCGTAATTAAATACCTACGTGATTGTATTATCTTGTAAAGTTCACCCAAGTCTTTGCACCTGAGGATGTCAAGGTGAACCCCACGAAGGTCACAAGGGCGACCTTATCACCCTACCATGATCTTTACGGCCCCATCAACAGCTAGCTTATACGGGGGTACGAATGAGGTTTATAACCCCATTTTTCTTGTAAATTATTAACTTGTAATTATTTTAACATTGTATATTATTCAATTGTAAATACTAGTCAAACGCGAAATATGCGTTGTAAGATGAGCGAGATATCCGAATATGGTATAAAAGTCGTTGAAGTAGTTCTACCCCTGCTACTTTATCGACTCTGGTATTCTACACACCTTGATATCTGAATAAGGTACATTAGTCGTTAAAGTAGTTCTGCCCTTGCTACTTTATCGACTCCGGTATTCTACACACTTTGACGCATATAAAAATACTTCATTGTTGGGCAAATATTGAATCCAGAAAGCACTGAAACTCGGCAACCCAAGACTGTCATCATTTGTATGATATATTTGATAAATAAATCCAGTTATTTTAATTTTTTTCTCAAAAACGGCTGGTTAGAATTGCATACAACATGGTGATAATGTGTAAAATCTATGTATACACATTCAGAGTGAATTTCATCCCATTTGGAGGTATTTTATTTTTGAATGAATGAATGAATATTAGGGTTTTGAGGCACATCGACATTTGAACGATTTTATTTTTCACATTTTCTTGCCCAGCTTAATCTCATGGGGTTTTTAAAAAATTTGAGATGATATTTCTCAAAATTGGTCGAACCGATTCATTCCAAAAAACTATACAGTTAGTTGTAAAAGTGTGCCCGTACAAAAAAAGTTTCATGTCGATCAGTCAAACCCTGCGACCTGTGGAGTGCACACAAACAAACAAACAAACAAAAAAAATTGGTTGAACCGATTCATTCCGAAAAACTATACAGTTCTGAGTTGTAAAAGCGTGCCCGTACAAAAAAAGTTTCATGTCGATCAGTCAAACCCTGCGATCTGTGGAGTGCACACAGAAAAAAAAAACTCACAGACAAAGCCCTATAAGAGTGGGATGGAGACTTCGCTACGCTCATCTAACAACAATGCATTATATTGTTGGCACTTATTGCATTTATATTATTTATTTTCCAAGTTATTTGTACAAAGTCCTGCTTTACCTCGACTGATTCCTTCTAGTCTTCTTTAGGTAAATTTAAATACATGCCAATATGCAGTTGAATATGAATAGCAATTAGCAACTCTTCCTGTTTAAAGAAAATACAATTGTAATTTATTTTTACATGGATTTAATAGCTTATTCCTATGATAGTCTGCTATTCTTGTGCAGGTTTCCTCTGATTGAGCCAGAATGAGCATAGTGCTGCTTTCTAGCGTATAATTTACAAACTCGAATGAATGTCGATAAAAACAGGTCGACTGTCGACAATCGGTGTCCCAGATGTAAATAGTGACGTTTCTGTCAAAAATGCACATTTTTTGACGTTAGGTTAGTTTCTTCAATATGAGCATAAATTCATGAGTAATACACCTATTGTGTGCATCCTGTTGGTGTAAATATGTCTCTAGTTCTTGGAGGAGGCATAAGTGGCTTAGCAGCTGCTCATTATCTGCTGAAGAATGCTGCTAAGCACCATAAAGTGAAATTAATTGAAGGCTCTCACAGGGTTGGAGGATGGATTACGACAACAACCTCACCTGAGGGCATTGTGTTTGAACATGGGCCCCGAACAATTCGACCACGAGGACCTCAGGGTGCAAATACACTCGAACTGGTTGAAGAATTAGGATTATCGTCATTGATCAGGCCGATTCGATCCAATCATCCTGCCGCGCTAAATCGAATGGTTTATGTCAAGAAACAATTACACTCTCTTCCTTCAAGTCTTGCCTCTTTATTCAAGTTAAATCCTCCATTTTCCAAACCCCTGATAAGTTCCCTTGTTCACGACTTTAAAACACCCAAGAAATTGAAACACGATGAGAGCATCTACGATTTCGTTGAACGACGCCTGGGTACGGAAGTAGCAGATTATGCAATAAGTCCAATGATTTGTGGCATATGTGCCGGTGATGCCAAAGAAATCAGTGTCAAGTTTTTGATGCAGTCTCTATTCGATGCTGAACAGCAACACGGTTCAATTGTCCGTGGAATGTTTCGTAACATGTGGAAGGACCGTAAGAAACCGAAAGTGCCCTTGACAAACGAACTGGCTAAACGTGCGCTAGCTGAGAAATGGAGTGTGTGGTCGCTGATAGGTGGTTTGGAAAATCTGCCACAAACCATGAGACGGAGCATTTTGAATCGTGGCGGTGAAATCAAATTGAACGAGAAATGCCGACAAGTAGTATTTCCCGACACGGAGAAAGTTCTTTTACTGACTACACATGGGCAACATGCAGCAAGTCACCTGTACTGTTCGCTCTCGGCCAAGGCATTAGCTCCACTTGTACGCAAGCAACATCCTGCTCTTAGCCACGAACTGGCAGAAATACCAATGGTGTCGGTAGCCGTTGTTAATCTACAATACGAGGGACAGATCTTGAAAAATGAAGCTTTTGGTTTTCTTATTCCCCCTTCCGAAAAAATTCCTATTCTGGGTGTAATCTACGATAGTTGTTGTTTCCCTTGTGGTGATAATACAGTTCTGACCGTAATGATGGGTGGGAGATGGTTCGACGAACAGTTTGGAGAAAACCCTTCAAATGATTTCATCTTGGACACAGCAATAACTCAAGTCAGCAAGATATTGGGTGTCAGTGCTTATCCCACAACACATAACGTCTCCATCTTGAAAGACTGTATTCCGCAGTATGTGGTCGGACATCAAGACCGGGTGGAAAGGATCAGGAACTATATCAAAAAGAATAGTTTGCCTTTGTCTCTTATCGGAGCTTCGTATGATGGCGTGGGAGTCAATGATGTGATTATGTCGGCAAGAAATGCTGTCAAAGATTCTACTTGATACAAAAACTTTATTAAATATAACTCGCACATTAATTATGTATTTATTGCATATTTTGTACAGACATTACAGCCCTATTCGAACAAATAAATTCTCTTTGAAACATTTACAGTAAATTGTTTTGAGACGGCAGTTGATTCCACTGCAAATATGTTCCCGTAGTTCTCCCCGGTTCTCCCTTCCAAGTAGAGCTGGTCAGGAAGCCACTGTAAAATAACAAGACTCGGGTTATTTATATTTAAACTGTAACCTGTTGTCCCCTTTGGCTAGTTCAGCTACGGCAATACTTTAGTAATTGAAGTCAAATCAAGCGTGGGTTTAAGGTCTGGACGTAAGGCGGGCTTGTATCACCCACTCATTCGTACCCCCATTGAATAATCCAGCTGTTAGGGGGGGTCGTTACGCAAGCAATGATACATTGCAGCTCGGTAGGTGTAAGATCCAACTTTGATAATAATTGTGATTTTCTTCTTTTTTTTTGTTCAGCAACACCACATTTGTAGACTATAGATACATCCCAATGTACCAGGAAGGTTCACGCTTATGACAATGTGATCCAATCCCCTTGACTCTATCTACAACTATTAGTAGAACAAATGACTTGGTGTGTATAGGAAAAAAGCCAAGTAGGCTGAATATATGAATTGGGTGAAAGGGAAAGAAAGAACAGCAGGTTACCGAGATTTTACGAGTAGAGAAAGGCCTACTCATAGTGGAGAGCCTGTAGATAGATCAAAGAGATTAAAGGTACACACGACATTCTGACGTTTCGGCTATTGCCTTGGTCACGGACTCTCTACTCTACTGTGACCACTTGGCAATAGCCGAAACATCAGAATCTCGTGTGTACCTTTCATCTCTGTGTCCTATCTACGGGCTCTTCACTATGAGTAGGCCTTTCTCTACTCATAAATCTCGCTACGCTGCTGTTCTTTCTTTCCCTTTCACCCAATTCATATATTAGTAGGGTTGAACCAAAGGATGAAGGTGGCTTTTAACTGGCTGTTGGTATATATATATAGAATAATACTGCCCTATAGCAATATATAGGCCTATATTTATTCAAAACAATATTGAAGCAAGAATAGAATTATTTGAAAATGAGTGAATGAATGAAATACCAAAACATGAATTTTCTTCTAGATACATTGATAAATAGGGACTTTGAGCTCGGACAGTTGGGTCAAGTCATGCGCAACGACAGTCACTTGTACAGTAACGCGAGGTCCCCTGAACTTACGACGGTCATAACAAACAGGAACGAGGCCCATGAATTGCTTGTCTTTCCTGTAACGTACTCATTCGGAGCAGGCAGACACTCGACACGAACTCCTGTTTGTCAGCCAGTCGTAGGTGAGGGGAGCTTGGAAGGGTGTGTGTGGTCTGCCAGGGGTTTCAACCCATATCCAACTGAATATTGTATTTGGAATAGTTCTTTCCCAAAAAAAATTGATATGGAATACAGTGAAACCTTGATCCATCGTTTTTGAAAGGACCACGTAAATAAAACCATCTATCCAGGAGAATTTAAAATTGATTACACCCCCTATACGGGAGTGGGGTTAGAAAAAATGAATGGTACAAGCAGGAAAACGATAGATCCGGGAACGATGCATAGAGGTTTCACTGTAAATTGAACAGCTAACAGTCGACTCCCCAGTGACCATTCCACGCAGGATCAAGGTCAGGTTGTCAGTCACTTGTTCGATGCTTGGAAGTGAATGCGTCGAGACAAAGCCAAATCCTATCATCTTTTTCGTTATGATGCCAATTTTTTTAGATTAGTGTTGGGTATAATGAACTTTTAAAACGAACGCGTTCGTATTTTCTGAACTTTTAAAACGAACGCATTCGTATTTTCTGAACTTTTCAATGAACACGTTACATTTACAGTCGACAATCTTGAACTTTCTTCGTGAACGTTAAATTTTTCGGTGATCTTTAACGGAATAAAACGTTCATTTGAAAGCTCATGATTTTGGATCACTCATAATCCTATTCGACATGATCGCACTATCCGTACTTCCACAACCAAATTCTGAATGAGATTGACTATTTCACGGTCTATCCCGAATGTATAATATTCCCTGTTCGGGATTTCATCATGTGATCACTTGTCACCAGGCGAACCATTATTACTTTTGAACCCTTTTTTTCCATATAATTTTCAAGATGAATTTTTGAAAGAGCTTATGTTTTTCGAATTTGAACTCGAACTTTAACAGCAAAGCCACGAAAACGAAATTTGAACTTGTTGAAAGATCGATTTATTTGACATGAACCAAACTTTTTAAAAGTTCCTTTTATAAGTGAACCTCCCCAACACTGACTGTGACCAAGGCAATAGCCGAAACAGAATCTTCTGTGTACATTTCATTTCATCTCTGTGTTCAATCAATGGGCTCTCCACTATGAGTAGGCCTATCTCTACTCATAAATCTCGGTAAGCTGCAGTTCTTTTTTTCCCTTTTACCCAATTCACACGAGTTTTACTGTTACATAAAAGTGATCAAGTTCCATCTATGTTACTATAAAATTTAACTCATCAGCATTTTTGACAAATATTGTCTACATCTTGTGAAGTAGGCCTATTTGTTAATTTTTGTATTTAGTACTCTTGGAGTTCAATGATCATTTACATACAAACTAATAACAGCGGGAAGTATTTGCTAGCTGTGAGTTCTTCTCATACTGTCCCGACCAAACTGTTTCCCGACCGTGTGATAAACGTAGTCGGCGAGAAGATGTCAAATATACTGAGACGAGTGGTCGAGTGGCTAGCACACTGAACCGTCTTTCAGGACACCAGAATTTGATTCCCGGATGGTCGACCATCCTGCCAGAGGTTTTTCGTGGTTTTCCTAGCTGTCGTTCAAGTCAGTACTGGGATGGTCCCTTAGCAACAGGCCATGACCGACTCCTTCCCACTTTCCAAAAACACTTAATAAAATAACTTTTTATCTCATCATCTACTATCACTCACCGACATCAATAGTAAGCCTAATCATCAGTACGGTGTGTCATTAAACCCGATATGAATAAATGAAAAAAGACGTTAAATACCTGCGTATTTGACTTCGTCAAAAGCCTTCCTAGCTTTCTTGAGCTCCTCGTTCATGGTGAGCAGGTCCTTGACCCTGGCGTACTTGCGCTGGTCCTTCCTCACGAGGAAGACAATGTCCTCGACCTGCACGCGGCCGGTCCGCCCTATCTCCATGGCCTTGTGGGTCATTTCCGTGATGAACTCGTTGACTAGGTCCTCCAGAAGGTCGACGCTCTCCGTGTACGGGTTCTGGTCGTCCCCGAACCCATACATCATGCAGCGCAGCTCCTTGGAGAAGAGGCGCTTGCGCCCAGAAGACGAACTTCCCAGCGGCGCTTCCGACTCCTCCTCGTCCAGCTGAAACACAAACACAATACGGTATCCATGACCAAGATCTATATGCGTCGGCGAATGAGATGAAAAGTTATTTTATTACGTGTTTTTAGATAGTGGGAAGGAGTTGACTATGGCCTGTTGTTATCCCAGTATTGACCTGAATGAAAGAGGGTAACCAAGAAAAACCCCTGTCGGAATAGTCGACCATAGCGGTAATCAAACCCCGAAATCCTGAATGACGGTTCAGCGTGCTAACTACTGGTCCACCCGTCTCTCCTCGTCAGGATGGTTTACCATGGCGAGAATTAAACCCCTGTCTCCTGAATGACGTTTAAACGTGCTAGCAACTGGTCCACCCGCCTCTGTCAAGATGGGTGACTATTGCAGGAATCGAACCCTCAACTTTCACTGGGATACGCTAGGACTACTGTGCGTAAACATGTAGCATTAAAGCGAACTGAATATAATATTAATTGACCTGAAACTAGCTTCATATATTTCACACGGTGATGTCCTCTCATACTTCAATTTTACTATATGTTTATGGTTAAATATTGTTATCTGCCCATCTAGGACCAAAGAACTAGGTCTCGAGCAAAGGCCAGAGTCTAGGCCTACGCCTCTGCAAACCATAACCTCCAACTAGAGTGGAAGAGCAAAAATATTGACCGCAAACGGTTATTTGTACGTAAAAATCACTAACTTAACTATAAATTTTTGAACGATGGAGTTTAATTGATACTTATTACTATGAGGAAATTAATAAATAATATTAGAGCCCACCTGATCCGTATCATCGACCTGAGCCATATTTTCCCGATGTCAACAATAATTGAATGTGAAATAGTACCTCTTAAAGCTACATGGGTTTGACACTAGAGTGCGGTAAATGTACTTTTCTCAGACAAAAAACGAAGTACCTGGCATAGGTAGGTGAAAAGATACACCAGTCACTTGGTGCGCGTACTTCAACAATGACATTTATTAAACTGTTAAATTGTTGACATTTTTTTTGTTACCTTTCGTGTTATTGCATTATTTATATTGCATTTTACCTCTATAGTGCCGAACACAGCCTTCTTTATTCAAATCAGAGAAGAATGATCTGAATAAAGAAGGCTGTGGTGCCGAATAATGTAATAAAAATACATCGAGAAAAAATGAGGTAATTCATCAATCTAAAAATGAGACTTGATCATAACTCTGACAAATGACTATATTTTGAATTATCTAATGCAGCCCCACAGAAATGAATTGGCATTAAAATTGAAAAATAAAATAATTATCTGTCCATTCCGTCTACCGGCTAAATAATTGGAAATGCTTGAAGGCGTGGAGGAATTCCACACAAATAATTGTGAGCACTTGAAACTTGCCAGTTATAATCAGTTATCATCAGTTATCAGTTATGAATCCGTCATAAAATTAATAGAATTTTCTTGAGTCTTGCTGTTTTATCGCTATACAAATTTATTTAAAATCACTTACAATTTTTAACCATTTTTTGCCAATTGAAGAATTAGGGTCTATTTCGATCAAACGGCAATTGTCTGTGATGGCATGCTCAATAGTGTGAACTTCACATCAAGTGTGAATTTTGAATATGAATATCA
This sequence comes from Brachyptera risi, assembly GCA_964007535.1. Classification (NCBI taxonomy): domain Eukaryota; kingdom Metazoa; phylum Arthropoda; class Insecta; order Plecoptera; family Taeniopterygidae; genus Brachyptera; species Brachyptera risi. The sequence goes on along the minus strand of OZ023335.1, from coordinate 15,601,731 downwards.
AGGATCATTATGATGAATTGATGATGATGATTGTGTTCACTAACATGCGTATAATAGCCTAAATTACACAATTCAACTAAACTAAATGACCTCGCTGTCGATGCGCCTTAAAACTCTAATATTCATTCATTCATTCAATTGCTAAAACTCGACTCAACTTTAATAACTCAACTAAATGGTAGAATTGAAGAAAAACAGTTTCCTCAAAAACACGAAACACAACTTTAGCTCAACTTTTATGATATAGAATAGAGCATGCTCAATTAGGTTGTTTCATTCATGACATAAAGGAAACAAACCACTCAGGAGCCGATCCATCAAGGCAGGGATTTTCGATGCCGCCATTTTATATCACTTCAAAATTTTTGCGCTGATTTTGTTGTTGAATTTTATAGAGATATTTTTAGCTATTAAAAATATCAAACAAATTTCAGAATAGGCCTACTGAAATAATTAATTCACTTGCTTTCATAAAAAAATCTACTTTCGTTCTTGTTGGATAATACCAGTAAATTTTGCACAATTTTCGTCTGTCAGAATGGTCGTACGCATAGGGGGCCAACCTGACAATACGAACGTCCGGGACTTAAATCTTCTTTAACCACTTATATTTTGTTTAAATCAAGTGCACACAAATGCAAATTAAAATTATACACAAATTCGGTGTGAAGAGTAGGCCCAAAATGTGTTTGTTTTTCTGTATATTGCCTCTCAATTCAGGTCCAATTTGCACATTTTCTCTGTCTCTCTCGTTTTCTCTAATCGGAACCACTCGGCTTTTCACAAATACGACCTCTTAGCAAACCGTTGTAAGGACTGTGTTAGCTCGTTGTCTACCAGGAGAAGGTAGGCAACGAACTGTCAGCACGGGGCTCGCGGTGCAATATCGACCGTGTGTGACATGCAGACCTACCTGGCTGTACAAAATAATTGTAAAAAGTTGGGTGTGGAGGAATTAAATTTAAGATTGAATTAAAAGTGTTTCTTCTTGGCAAATACTATTACTCTGTAGATGAGTTTGTTAATGACAATATGTACAATTTTCCATTTTAACAACAAGTGCAATTTTAATTTTGATTACTTCTGATTTATAAAGTGATGCATGACTCTATTACTAGGCAAACGCGTTATGTGTTGCCGCATTGATAGATGAGCTGGAACGATACATCAACTTATCTTTGGATTGGATATTACACCTTGAGATCCTAACCATTACTTCACTGTCATCTTATTTTTCCTTATTAATTTCTATGTTAATAAAGAAAGCTTTGTTTTTATCGTTTACAATTAAGTGGTGACACCTGTGGCTCAGATTTAATTGGATGAGCGAAACGAAGACTCAATTTCACCATACCCGAAAAAAGGGCCTGTTTTTTGTGTGTTTGTTTATTTTTTTTTTTTTTTTTTTTGTTCACGCTCCACAGGTCAAACAAGAATTGAAAATCAATTGAAACTTGGCATAAATTAGTGTCCTTATCTAATTCGATACTGTCTAGTTTTGAGGCATAATCGGTTCGACCAATCCTGAGAAAACTCATTTCAAAGTTTTGAAAAATCCCATGAGAATAACCCAGACGAAAAAATTCGTGAAACAAATTTCCTCCGAGAGAATTCAAATTCTCAGGGAATTTTAATATAATGATGATACACATTATCTCTAACTTTCACTCGAATCGAAAGAACCGTTTTGATGTAAAAAAATATATAATGTAATTTTTGTAAATCACTCAAAGCTATTAACATACCAATTAAATCCAAGCCACAGGTGTCACCACTTGATTTTAAACGATTAAAACAAAGCCTTCTTTATTATCATGGAAATTAATATGGAAAAATAAGATGGCAGTGAAGTAATGGTTTGGATCTCAAGGTGTGAATATATATATATATATATATATGTTACCGCCGATCTTAGAGATGGCGATGAAAGACCAGTGGACTGTATTCGGGTGCCGACTTGGCATTAATAATCAGGCGAGCATAATCCAAACTCGGATTATGCCTCACCCCAAAACGATACGTATTTGGTCTACGTCGACTTGACGTTGTTATTGACCAAATCAAAGAATAAATGAAAGCGAAACAAAATAGATCAAACCTGAGTGGTGTCCCCGCACACCATTCGAATAAACAAGAAACAAAAGCTTGAGAGAAAACAAAACAACCAACTTCGTAAATGATAAAGACCAAAACAATGTGAAGAATTAGAAACAAGAAAGTATGGAAAGAGGTCCTATTAACGACTCAAGAAGAACGAAAAATAGAGAAACAACAACTGCGTACATGCGAAATAATGTACAGTACGTCCGAACTCTAACAAAGTAGAGAAGGACGGGAGATGCTCACACAACAAGAGCTGGTCGAGAATATGAGCGAATTCACCCACTTGACGAGCGACTAAGAGACGTCCGAACTGAATCGAGTATGGACAAGAACTGAATACTCGACGAGAGCCGTTTCGAGACGTCCGGTCTGGATCGAGTATAGCAGAGAACTGAGCTGCGAGGCCTGACGGGTTCAGGCAACGCGAGAATGGCGAGCTGTGATTGGATGCAGCACATCGCGTGACAACCCACCAGCCAACCAGCAATGAGAAAGGAAGGTCGACTAGAAACACGGTTTGCAATGTATAAACAACATTCCATGACGTGAACGAATGATTTCATGTTCAAATGACAAACTAGGGAAAACGAGCTAGCTGGTCTCAAAAGACCGGCGTTAACATACCGCCCACCAAAATGAACATTTTAAAGCTGAGGTAAACGATACGGAAAATAAGGAACATGAAATTAGAACAGCAAACTGTTAGTAAGAAGCCTTGTAACTTCATAGGCAACGTGAGCAAAAAGATTTTCACCGAGTAATTGGATTGCTTCCCAATTGGATCGGAGAACAGCAAAGAAATCGCACATGATCCGAGCGATTCATTGAGGAGAAAACGCAACCATTTTATCCAATGGTCGCTGACTTTTCAAAAAAAATGAAAAAAGAGAGAACAACAAGAAAGTTAACATGAAGAAATGATCAAAGCACCAATGCGTGCTTTGAACAGAAAGAATACACGAAGTAATATCAACTCGACTATTCGGAAGTCGGGAGTGACACCAGTTTATTCACCGGGCGCTTATAAGTACCGGTTGAGGTGCGAACAGAGACGACCCGAACGGTGCCGTCTAGCCCGGGGTGAGTCTCGACCACTCTGCCGATTGGCCAGGCCAAAGGATTGCTTGTGGCATCGTGGAAAAATACCACATCCCCGACAGCCAGGTTGGGACAGCCCCGAACCCATTTACGGCGTTGCATCTGCGTATTCAAGTACTCCGACGACCAACGCGTCCAAAAGGCCTGGTGCAGTTGGCGCAATCGTACCCAACGATCAGGATGCGAGTGGTTTCCTGGCACCGTTTGTTCAGGTGGAGCTAACAAAGCGGTGCCGATTAGAAAGTGTCCGGGAGTTAGAAAGTCGTAGCTTTCGGCAGGGTCAGATGAGAGGGCGCAGAGAGGTCGACTGTTGAGGACGGCCTCAATGCGGCAGAATAGGGTGGCGTACTCCTCAAAGGTGTGAGGTGTGTCCCCTATTAGACGGTAGAGCAGGGATTTCGCCGATTTTACACCGGCCTCCCAGAGTCCTCCAAAGTTGGGAGCTTACGGAGGGTTGAAGTGCCAAGCTATTTCACGTTTAGAAAGATGGTCAAAGACGGAGGTTTCAGCTTGAGATAGAAAATCATAAACCTCGCGCAGATGTCGCGCAGCACCCACATAGTTTCTCCCACAATCGGAGTAAATGTGCGACGGGAGTCCTCGTCTGGAGAGAAACCGATCTAGGCAAGCCAAAAAGGCGTCCGTGGATAGCTCGGACACCGTTTCTAGGTGCGCCGCTTTTGTGGACATGCAAACGAAAATGCACAGATAACCCTTGGTGATGGGTGCCTTACGACGATTACTGGATTTGACCTGGAAAGGGCCAGCAAAATCAGTTCCAACATGGCAGAAAGCGCGAGAAGCTTGAACACGTGAAGGAGGCAAATCTGCCATTGGAGGCTGCATAGGCTTTGCGCGAAACTTGTGGCAAGTAATGCACTGGTGTATACGCTGTCGCAACAAACCGCGCAGAGAAACGATCCAGTAACGCTGCTGTATCAGCGCCTGTACCGTTCTCGGGCTGGAATGTAGCGATGTTCGGTGGAAGGCATCGCAAATGAGAGATGCGAGGTGAGCTTCTTTGGGGAGTAGGATTGGGTACCGAGCCTCTTCAGGAAGAGAAGAGTGACGCAATCTTCCGCCCACCTTGAGTAAGCCCGAGGGTTCGAGAAAAGGTTTCAGCGAAGCGATCCGGGATGAAACCTGTCCCTGTTTGGCAAGTTGGCTGATCTCGGTTGCATAAAAGTGGTTTTGAGTGACTCTTATGATCAGTTCAAGAGCGTCTTGCAACTCCACAGGTTTTAAAGAACCCGTAGGAGGGAGAATCTTGGATCGTTTCGCCAATAAGAGACGGGCAAATCGAACTACATACCCAAAGACCCGTTGTGCTTTGAGAAGTGTGGAAAACTTTCGAAAATTCACCAGGAGAGGATCTACTTTGACCGTTGTGGCCAAAGTGACCATGGAAGGCTTAATGTCTGGCAATTCAGACAATAAATCAGTGGAAGGCACAGAGATAGGCCACAGAGCATGGGGACTCCTGAGAAAAGAAGGACCCGAGAGGTACAACGGGTATTCCATGAGCTGAGAAGGCAGTATTCCACGAGAAGCGCAATCAGCGGGATTTTCTTCGGAATCCACGTGTGCCCAATTGGTAGGAGTGGAGTTGTCGAGTATCTCCACTACTCGGTTGGCGACGAATGTCTTCAGTCGATGTGGAGGGGTGGCAAGCCACGCGAGCACAATAGTCGAATCAGTGTAGAGGGTTACTGACTCCACGACAAGAGTGCTGAGTGAGGGAAGAGTATCTTTCAGCACACGCGTTAGAAGCAAAGCAGCAGAAAGTTCAAGCTTAGGGATGGTCAAGGGTTTGACCGGGGAAACTTTACTCCTTGCTCGCAACAAACTAATATGCGAAGTTGCATGATTCGTTGTGTGAAGGTAAAGTATCGCAGCGTAGGCCTTCTCGGAGGCATCACAAAAGCCTACAAGTCGATGTATGCCTTGTGAAGCAGGAAATGCGCGTGGAACTCGGAAGTTCGAGAGAAGACAGATCTCGGCTACCGCGTCCAACCACCTTTGAGCAAGAAGCGGTGGTAAAACGTCGTCCCACTGCACCCGCGATAACCAAAGTTGCTGAAGAAAAATCTTCATCCAGCATACGAGCGGGGTGAGGAATCCCAAAGGATCAAAAATGCGCGCAATGTACGACAAGACCGTGCGCTTCGTTACCACGCCTTCGAAAGGTAAGGTGTGGAATGAGAAATCATCCGATCGGGGATCCCAGAACAGACCAAGGATCTTGATGCCCTGATCGTCATCCGAAAACACGACTGGAGTCTCTAGATGATCCTCCGGAAGTGCACTCAATGCTTCTGGGAGGTTACTGGCCCACTTTCGGAGTTCGAAACCTCCACTAGCTAGAATAGCCTGTAATTCCGATTGAAGAATGCGAGCTTGAGCGACGTCTGCTGCGCCAGACACGATGTCATCCACGTAGATGTGAGATATCAAAGCACGCGAAGCATTGGGGAAAGGAGCCCCTTCGTCGTGCACGAGCTGCTTCAGCACTCGTTGAGCAAGAAAAGCTGACGGTACGAGCCCATACGTGACCGTGTTGAGCTCATATTCTTTTACTGGAGAGTCTGCATTGGGTCGCCAAAATATGTGCTGATATTTGCGGTCAGATGGTTGGACCAGAATCTGACGATACATCTGACGAATGTCAGCACAAATTGCGATGGGATGAGAACGAAATCGGGTTAAAACGCCCGGGAGTTCGCTCTGAAGCTTGGGACCACTGAGTAACAGCTGATTCAAAGAGGCGCCTCTCTCATCTGGAGAAGAGGCGTTAAATACCACTCTCAGCTTCGTGCTGGAGCTGGTAATCTTGTGCACACAATGATGCGGAATCACGTAGTTCGAAGAGGTGCTTGCAAGTTGCATGTGGTTCGATTGAATATAGTCTTGCATGAATGCTTGATACGCAGCATCATGCTGAGGATTGCGTTTCAGTCGCCGCTCCAGACTCAAATAATTCTGGAGGGCGGCCTCACGATTATATCCGAGAGGAGAGGATGTGTTCTTGAAAGGGAGTGCTACCGAATAGCGTCCGGAAGGGTTCCGTGAGTGCGTAGAAAGAAAATGCTCCTCACAAAGTTCATCGTCCGGATCAACTTGAAGAGGACGTGAAACTTCTTCCGATTCCCAAAACAATCGAAGAGTACGATCCAATGGAGAACCAGTGCAAGCAAGCAGAGAGAGCGGAGGCTGGAACTCGGCATCCAAACACCGAATAGGACCCAAAACCACCCAGCCGAAGACCGTGTTTATGGCAGATGGACTGCCACTCATCACAATATCACCTGACTTTTCAAGAATATCAGGGTATAAATCGGCGCCGATCAAAAAGTCGATCTGATCGGGCACATGAAAGCGGTCGTCGGCAAGAGAGAGACAGCGATAACGTTCAAACACCTCAAGCGGAACGGTGGTGGTTGGAAGTTGACTCGCTATCGCAGGCATAACGTAGGCTTGTACGCTGAGAGAGGTTGCAGGGGTGAACCGGGAAGCGATGCTGCATTGAACAGTCCCGATTACCCGAGCACTAACGTGACCAATACCAGAGAGTTCGGAATGACAAGGATTGATTTTCAATCCTAGCTTCTGAAGGAACGAGTGAGTGAGAACAGAGATTTGTGAACCACAGTCGATAACCGCACGGATAGGTTGCAGTTGACCGTGAGAGTCGCGGATCAAGGCGCGAACAGTGCCCAACAGAGCTGTGGGTAGCACTGGCTTGCTTGTCTTGACTTGACAAGCGAGAGTTTGAGGATGAGGCGAGGTGGTCTCCGGAGGAGAAGAGACTTCGGTTGCTATTGTGTCACGAGTCAAGGGGTTGATTCGTGCAGTGTGTAACAGCGAATGATGTTTGTTACTTTGACAAGTACCGCAAACACTCTTAGAGGTGCATTGTGGTCTGAGGTGAGCGCCCATGCAGTTGAAACAGCGTCGCAGACGACGTAACGTGTTGTATTTGTCGTCAACGGACTGTTGCCGAAATACGGAACACGAGTATAGAGTATGCTCCCCTTTGCAGACTGGACACGAAGATTGTTTCGTGGTCGAGCTTGCTGATTTGCTCTGCTCGTGAGATTTAAAGCTGACGGGTGGAGGATTCGCAACCAACAACGAATTGATTCGCTTTGTGGAAGGAGGAATAGCTTTTGAAAAGCTAGCTGCTTGTTTGTCGAGACCACACAATTCCATCGTCCTGGACTGCTCTTCAATGAATTTGATCAACGACGCGTAGCTAGGAGTGCTGTGCGAAGAATGTTTCTGTTCGAAAGCCTTGCGCGTTGATGTGTCGAGATTGGTCAGTGCTAACGAGAAAAGCAGAAAATCTGACAAATCTTCGATATTCAGAGCTTTCAACGCTTCGATCGAAGTTTTGTGAACTTTCAGAAATGATTGCAGCCCAGAATGTGAATTGGTTTTGAGAGGCGTAAATTCTAAAACCTGTTGAACATACGTGGTGGCTAACAACCGAGGGTTATGATATCGACTGACAAGAGCATCCAATGCCACAGAATAATTGGCTTCCGTGATCGGAAACCCGGAGACGACAGACAAGGCGTTGTCTTTGAGGGTGGTCCTCAAATAGTGGAATTTCTGAACTTGGTTCAGTTCGTTGTTCTCGTCGACGAGAGATTTAAATAGCGCATAGTACTCCGTCCATCGAGTAATATCACCAGAGAATGCCGGCAACGCGATTGTCGGCAATGAGATGGCTCGAAAACCATTTTGATTTGGCGGCGGAGGCGTAGTAGGCGTCGTCGTGGCAACGGCGGCGAGATACAGATCATGAGTCGCATACAGCATTTCCTCGAAGCTGGCTTCAATAGCGTCGACCGGCAAAGCATCGACGCCTTCGTCAAGCTGAGCGTTCAAAGCTATTACTTCGTTTTGAATGGCCTCAAAGTTGTCTTTCAAAACGGCAAGTTGGTCATAGCGAGGCTTGCACAACAAAGCTTTGGCATTATCAAGCGTTTTAAATGCGTCGTAAGAGCGTTGTAATGAAGCGAATATCCGCTCTCGCTTTGCCGTGAGCACTGCCTGTTGCTTTGCGATTTTAGACGCCATTGTAGCGAATGAATAAATTGCAAATGCAAAAACACGAAACTAGAACAAGGACCAACAACAAATGATATGAATTATCACGGAGAAATACGGCCGAAATGCACAGAAAAAGAACAATGCAAAATAATTCAAGAACTGAATGTCTATCAAACAAGTTAAAACAATTGTTGATAATAACTCGCAAACAAACAGAATAAATTATTGCGCCGTGGAAACCCAATTATGTGGAAGCCGATTCAGTGCGGAGGACAAAGAAGTCACCCATGCGATGCCTGATCGCGGGTGCTGCCACGAATGACTGTGGAATCCGGAGGTGGACTCCGCGTGGTGCAAAGAAAGGAATCCACAAATGGATTCCAACAAGTAAAAGCAATTGGAATCCGGAGATGGACTCCGCGTGGTGAAAAGAATGGAATTCACAAATGGATTCCAACAAGAGAACGAAATAAGAATCCGGAGATGGATTCCGCCTCACGAATGACGAGAAATTGGAACCAAAAATAATCTTTGGCTCACAGGGACCAAAATGTTACCGCCGATCTTAGAGATGGCGATGAAAGACCAGTGGACTGTATTCGGGTGCCGACTTGGCATTAATAATCAGGCGAGCATAATCCAAACTCGGATTATGCCTCACCCCAAAACGATACGTATTTGGTCTACGTCGACTTGACGTTGTTATTGACCAAATCAAAGAATAAATGAAAGCGAAACAAAATAGATCAAACCTGAGTGGTGTCCCCGCACACCATTCGAATAAACAAGAAACAAAAGCTTGAGAGAAAACAAAACAACCAACTTCGTAAATGATAAAGACCAAAACAATGTGAAGAATTAGAAACAAGAAAGTATGGAAAGAGGTCCTATTAACGACTCAAGAAGAACGAAAAATAGAGAAACAACAACTGCGTACATGCGAAATAATGTACAGTACGTCCGAACTCTAACAAAGTAGAGAAGGACGGGAGATGCTCACACAACAAGAGCTGGTCGAGAATATGAGCGAATTCACCCACTTGACGAGCGACTAAGAGACGTCCGAACTGAATCGAGTATGGACAAGAACTGAATACTCGACGAGAGCCGTTTCGAGACGTCCGGTCTGGATCGAGTATAGCAGAGAACTGAGCTGCGAGGCCTGACGGGTTCAGGCAACGCGAGAATGGCGAGCTGTGATTGGATGCAGCACATCGCGTGACAACCCACCAGCCAACCAGCAATGAGAAAGGAAGGTCGACTAGAAACACGGTTTGCAATGTATAAACAACATTCCATGACGTGAACGAATGATTTCATGTTCAAATGACAAACTAGGGAAAACGAGCTAGCTGGTCTCAAAAGACCGGCGTTAACAATATATATATATATATATATACACATATACACATATATATGTTTATATATATATATATATATATATATATATATATATATATATATATATATATATATATATATATATATACACATATACATATATATATATATATATATATATATATATATATATATATATATATATATATATATATATACATATACATATACATATACATATATATATATATATATATATATATATATATATATATATATATATATATATATATATATATATATATAAATATATATATATATATAAATATATATATATATAAATATATATATATATATATATATATATATATATATATAAATATATATATATATATATATATATATATATATAAATATATATATATATATATATATATATAAATATATATATATATATATATATATATATATATATATATAAATATATATATATATATATATATATATATATATATATATATATATATATAAATATATTTATATATATATATATATATATATATATATAAATATATATTTATATATATATATATATATATAAATATATATATATATATATATATATATATATATATATATATATATATATATATATATATAAATATATATATATATAAATATATATATATATATATATATATATATATATATATATATATATATATAAATATATACATATATATATACATATATATATATATATATATAAATAACGGAGATACAGAATATATAGAATAACCAATCCAAAGATGAGTTGATATATTCCAGCTCATCCATCAACGCGGCAACACATAACGCGTTTGCATAGTTGGTATCTTGATAGCTTTGAGTGATTGGATGAGCGAAGCGAAGACTCAATTTCACCATACCCGGAAAAAAAGTGCCTGTTTTTTTTGTTTTTTTTGTTCGCGCTCCACAGGTCAAACGAAAAGTCAAAATCAGTTAAAACTTGGCACACACAAGTGTTCTTATCTAACTCGATACTGTAAAGTTTTGAGGCGCAATCGGTTGAACCACTTCTGAGAAAACTCATTTCAAAATTTTCAAAAATATCATAAAAATAACCCAAAGAAAAAAAATCGTCAAAAATATTTCTTTCGAAGAATTCAAATCTTCAGGGAATTTTAATATGATAATCATACACCTTATTCCAAACTTTCAGTCCAATCAAATCAGCCGTTTCGATGTAAAAAAATATATAATCCAATTTTTTCAAATCACTCAAAGCTATCAATAAACCATTTAAATCAAGCAACAGGTGTGCAAACGATTAAAATAAAGCACTCTTTGATATCATAGAAATTGATTAGGAAATAAGATGGCAGTGACATTATCGTTTGAATCTCAAGGTGTATTATTAGACGAGCTTTGGCGAGAATACAATTTGACATACTGAAAAAAATTGGTGTTCGTTTATATGTTGTTTTTTTTCATGTTTTTTTGTCGGTTCTCCACAGGTCAAACGGCTACAGCTATCAACTTCAAACTTTTTTTTGTCATGCTTCCTCATCTAACTTAGATCTGTCTAGTTTCGTGGCATTATCGTATGATAACTTTTTTTAATGAATTTTAGAAATTTCAAAAATACCCATTAGAATAACACGTCGGAAAAAAAAGAAAACATTTTTATTTTCAAAAGAAGTTAAATTTTGCGTGAAGTTGAGTTAGATTATGACACAACTTTCTGAAAACTTTCAGCTTTATCGGGTGAGCCATTTCTAAGAAAAACCATAAAATGTGCTCAATTGGTACCACTCGAAGTAGTTTTCACCCATTTCTAACTTGAATGTCACCCAATTGGCGAATGTAGGCAAAAGTTTGGCAAAAAAGTCGACATACTATTACTATCCGCTCGTCTAACAACGCATATATGGCGTTTTCCTAGTATATAATAACCAATCCAAAGATATAAGTTGATATGTTCTAGCTCATCCATCAACGCGGAAATACATAACGCGTTTGCCTAGCTTACAAAAATTACATTATTGGATGAGCGAAGCGAAGACTCCATATCCGAAAAAAAGTACTTTTTTTTTGTGCGCGCTCAAAATCAGCTTAAACTTGTCACACACAAGTATCCTTGTCTAATTCGATACTGTATAGTTTTGAGGCGCGATCGGTTGAACCACTTCTGAGAAAACTCATTTCAAAGTTTTCAAAAATCCCACGAGAATAACCCAGAGAAAAAAAATCATGAAAAATATTCCATCCGAGAGTATTCAAATTTGCAGGGAATTTCAATCTAATAAAAATACACATTGTACCGAACTTTCACTCAAATCGGATCAGCCGTTTTGATGTAAAAAAATATATAATGTAATTTTTGTAAATCATTCAAAGCTATTATGATACCTATTAAATCCAAGTGACTGCGGTATGCAGACCGCTTGAAAGCGCTACCGGCATTCTGGATTGTGCTGCTACGAAGAATGGGTACTAATTGCAGACGTAGGCGAGAGGAATGGAAGTGTGGACGAGGGATTCATCCTTGCTTTTGGGCTTTTGGCAGCAGCCGCAGCCCGCAGCACATACATCAACGCTATAGAGAAACGTGTAGCGTTTTCTCGTTTTAAAAAATAATATGAATGCTTTGGCCAGGGTGATTTTTTTTCTAGCGATCGGCGTTTGAATTAATTTGTTCACAATGTTGTCATCATCATAATGTCTCGTACTCGCATGACCCGTCACCCGGGTTCGATTCCCAGCATGCGTCATTGCTTTATATTGGTTCCAAACTTTTTTTTTTTAATAACATCGAAACTTGATACAAAATCATTGTTCCCAATTAAGGCTATAAATGAAAGATGGGATCGTTTGGACGGGGCACAACAAGGGCGATCTTACCACCCCATTTTGATTAGATAAAAGTATTTCAGTTTTCGAACGTCCGGAACACATTATGACTGTTTTTGATTTTGTCATAATTATGTATGTATCCGGACACAAAACACACGAATGTTTATCTCAAAACATAAACACACAAAACATTATGCCCATACTTAGACTTTTGACCATGGGTCGTGAAACAGAAACATTTAAATATGGTTTTGTATTTAACGTTCTCTCCGGCCAAGCGTAAACGAATGTGACGTCACTTTTAGCACAAGGTTGTATGCACTTGCTTCTACATGAAGGGGGTCGGGAGCCACTTCACTCCACGTGTTGCGGCCACTGGATGCGGCGTGTCACCACTAATTTCACACGGCTTGGTCTACACATGCCGAATAACATCAACCACAATACCCACTTGGTGACGTCAAATATCAGAGCCACATCGAATTTTAGTATTCTTTAATGTAAATTTTAATGACAAACTATAATCAAGAAGACCGTTTTCGGACACTTCTTGTCCGAATGTGTCTAAAAATAGAATTGTGGTTAATGCTATACATCGTAACACGTCACACGGAGTGATGTGATGTAGTGTATGGAATGAGAATGAGATACGTTTGGACATCAAAACCAGGATGCGCCGGCCGCCGTCCTACAGCTCGTATCTCTTGCTTATTTGAGCAAGCAATAAAGAAAAGAAGCAATGTTTGGGAAATTCAAAATAGCATTAACCACAATTCTATTTTTAGACACATTCGGACAAGAAAATGTCCGAAAACAGTCTTCTTGATTACAATATGTCATTAAAATTCACATTGAAGAATCTTAAAATTCAATGTGGCTCTGATATTTGACGTCACCAAGTGGGTAATTGTGGTTAATGCTATTGGGATTAAAAAATGCGCGTCGAGATCTAGTTCATTGTGCGCCGAATGTATGCCTATTCTTTTGCTATAGCTCATTTGACGAAACCAATCAATTCGATCATAGTGAATTATTAGTTCATTACCGAGTATACTAATAACATGCTAATAATCTACAGTGAATAAAGAATTCCTCACGATACGCGCTGAGTGAAGTGGGTCCCGACCCTCTTGAACCAGATACGGTCGTAACTGCACCACCTCACTGCGACGCTTGCCTGAACTACTCTGTAAACAACGGTCATTCAGTCAGTCGCGCGAGTGCCGTGAACGAGTGAGGTTATGTCGCGCGAAGTGCGCCGTGTCCTCGCGTCTTATCATGTAAACCCCGTGTAACCGTGTGGTAATGTGCAACAATGCCCTTCGTGCAGCGTGTGATAGAGCCAGTGTACCTGAGCCGCAAACCTCTGAGGGACGGCGACGGCAAGCTTCTCGTCGACGACTACGAATTGGAGGCGGTCAACAACAACACCCTATCCAGCGCTTTGCGACAGCTGGCCTGCCTGGTTCTGGTAGCTGATGACATCTTCCAAGGACTGACGACCAGCCTGCAGGATGTATGCGACAGATCCAGAAGACTCAGGACCAGGATCAATGCCATCGAGCAGGCGGTGGTCGTCTTCAATCCCAAGACGGTGACAGTTCGTAAGTGTTTTGTTTTCATCGTTTAACCAAACACAAAAATGACCGTTATATTCGTACAACTGTGGTAATTATTCTAGTTCAGGAGGAGGTTGACATACGCAACTGTTTCTTTCAAAAGGAAAAAATCCTTGGCTTTCCTTTGGGATTGTGTTTGTTAGATTCGAGTAGAACGCCTCCATATCAACGGACCAGACAGACACTAGCGGTGTTGTGTTTGTGTAGCCGTGGTAACGGACGCCTACGTGATGGATCACGCCGTGAAAGCCGTGGTATTGGTATCGGCGATAAGAATGTTTGAAGACAAGGATTTATCTGGTGGAGCGCGCTCTTCTGTTGTGTACTCGAGCGACCGTTTCTTGTATCTACTATCGTGAACGACCGAGTGTTTCTGTCACCTGTTGGAGATTGACCCCCCCCCCCTCCCCCCCTCCCTACTAACACTCACACATGCCCGATAAGATGATATGCACACGTAACGGTGTAAACAACACACGGTCTGAGTAAAGCACCTGCTATGTTCATTAAACAAACAATTGAATTAACATATTCTTAACGGATCAAGGTTTGACTTTTTGTTCGTAGTTTGGGGATAATATACGGTTAATTGGGTGATTTCTTACATGGTTGACCCTCGTGACATGAAAAGGATCGGTAAATTTACTTGTTTACGTCAAACTTACCTTCATTATCATTGAATTGATACTCAAGAGTGGGAAGACGTTCGAGGCGAACTCCAACGAACGCAGAATCAATCGTGCGCCGAGTTCAGATTGTGTGTTTCATCATAATTCTGTGTTGCCATAAACTTGGAATTGCTATGTATATATATAGTAACATATTGAAATGAAAATCGATTTGATATTGAAAAAACTACTGTCATGAGAATGGATTTCGTGAAAGCTTATACATTCCTGGACTCATAACATTTGATGAAGCGTAACGAAACAAGTTGTTAGCATTGGCTTCTGGTTTTAGCATAATTCTGCATTGGCGTAAACCTGGATAGTTTTATTAGCGTTAAAATTAATGAAAAAAACAATGTGATATTTTGCGACTTATGGTCGTTATAGTATGACGGCGCGAAAGCTAACACCTGTATAGCAAACGGGGCGCCTGAAGAGCGTCTGGATTAAAGTCGACTCGGTTGTGTGACATGGATTTGGGTGTTCAATCTCACCTAAACCCTAACCACATTCCATTGAAAAGAACCCCGAAGCCCATGTCACACGAACGAGTCGACTTTATTCCGGAGTACGCTCTTCAGCGCCCCCTGGCGGACGCCTGCTAAGAGCACTTACAAGTGAGTCCCACACTACATAGAAGGGGGGGGGGGGGTCGACCTGACGCAAGGGTTGGTCACTTTTCAGTAGAAAATTCGGCCATCTCCTTTTCCGAACGTACGCTACCTGCCTTACCGGCACCCTGGTCACCTTGCCTCTCTTGACCGCGTCCCCACACGGCTTGCTGGGGTCCAGGGGATCCTGCCCGTAATATCAAGATCACATATATAAACGATCGCAGTGACTTTCCGTTTGAAACTGTAGTGAAACTGATTCACACCATCCACAGAAGTATCTTATAAAATACAGTACAGTTATCCAAAATGGACATTCACATTCAAGGTTACCTGCTTATTTAGCTCAGTTGCTAACGCGTTCGCTTCGTGTGATCCGGGAGATGAGGGGCTTATCGGGCCGGGAATCGATCCCCACCACTGTCTATCTTTACAGGGGATTTCGTGGTTTCCCTCTGTATCCTATATAGGCTAATGCCGAGATGGTTCCCACAATATAGGCCACGACCTCTTCCTTCCCACTACCTGTACGAACCTTCATCTCATTAATAATTAATTGACGCCGATAGATCGAAGTTATCAACAATCAACATTGCGTTGTTGAACCCAGTATAAATTTAACAAAACGACATTGGGTTACATGCGCATGCGCTACATGCTATTTCCCGTTTTCTCGAAACCGAGACGCGTGGCCGAGTGGTAACTCACTGAACCGTCATTCGGGAGACCGGGGTTCGATTCCCGCCATGGTCGACCATCCTGACAGGGGTTTTTCGTGGTTTCCCTCTGTCGTTCAGGTCAATACTGGGATGGTTCCTTCACAACAGGCCACGACCGACTCCTTTCCACCATCCAAAATACCTAATAGAAAATCTTTCATCTCATCACCCCATCATCTCATTCATCATCCACCGACGCCAATAGATCGTAGCCATCAGTATAGTGCGTCGTTAAAACCCTGTATATACATATATATATAGATATAGATATAGATATAGATATAGATATATGTTTTTATTTATATTGGGTTGTAATATAATGATAACTGAGCTATCGGTACGTCGGTGTATGATGAGATCATAGTTATAGGCCTATATTACCGAGATATGTTACTCAAAGTTAAGAAGGTGTAGGCCTACATATTCATGTCGGGGCGCCTGGAGAGCGAATACTGGAATAAAGATGATATACCAATGAGTGAACTTGGCTTGGCGCGTTTACTTAGAAAGAGGATGGCCTATTCGATATATATATATATATAAATATATATATATATATATATATATATATATATATATATATATATATACATATATATATATATATATATATATATATATATATATATATATATATATATATATATATATATATATATCGAATAGGCCATCCTCTTTCTAAGTAAACGCGCCAAGCCAAGTTCACTCATTGGTATATCATCTTTATTCCAGTATTCGCTCTCCAGGCGCCCCGACATGAATATGTAGGCCTACACCTTCTTAACTTTGAGTAACATATCTCGGTAATATAGGCCTATAACTATGATCTCATCATACACCGACGTACCGATAGCTCAGTTATCATTATATTACAACCCAATATAAATAAAAACACTTCACCCCCCCCCCCTCTCCTCTCAAGCTCTCATCCCTTATAACAGCGTGCCCGTCTGCCCATCCCGCTGTGCCGTCTCTCTCTCTCTCTCTCTCTCTCTCTCTCTCTCGATCTCTCTCTCTCTCTCTCTATCTCTCTCTCTCTCACCAACCCTTACAGAACGTGTTTCCTCCAAGCAGACATAACGGTTATTCTTATATGCCTGCTCTATACAGCATTGTCCTCGTGAGCGGCTAACCAGTGCGCTTATAGCCGCTCTTATTTTTCATTTATATTTTAGCGAAATATCAGTTTCTTGGTGATAACTTTTGAACGGTATGAGATATCACAATTCTAATAAGCGAGAAACACAGATAATTATATTAGCTTCAAGACGATCCAAGTTAACTATTCAAGTCATGTCGCATCACCGTCAAGCGTATACAGCTGATTTTCTTTTTCAGCTAATTTACGCTTGACAGTTATGCAACATAACTTGTATAGTTATAAATTATATCATCTTGAAGTT
>OZ023335.1:15541744-15581744 GCA_964007535.1 Brachyptera risi | reverse complement strand
CACCACTAGCTCGCGGGTGGTTCGAGCCATCATCTCTCGTGCAATGTAACTTGCATCCACGAGAGATGAAGGTTCCGAGCGACCGTCCCCCCTATCCCACACCACTAGCTCGCGGGTGGTTCAAGCCATCATCTCTCGTGCAATGTAACTTGCATCCACGAGAGATGAGGTTCCGAGCGACCGTTCCCCCTATCCCACACCACTAGCTCGCGGGTGGTTCAAGCCATCATCTCTCGTGCAATGTAACTTGCATCCACGAGAGATGAAGGTTCCGAGCAACCGTACCCCCTATCCCACACCACTAGCTCGCGGGTGGTTCGAGCCATCATCTCTCGTGCAATGTAACTTGTATCCACGAGAGATGAGGTTCCGAGCGACCGTCCCCCCTATCCCACACCACTAGCGCACGGGTGGTTCAAGCCATCATCTCTCGTGCAATGTAACTTGTATCCACGAAGAGATGAACCGAGCGACCGTCCCCCCTATCCCACACCACTAGCGCACGGGTGGTTCAAGCCATCATCTCTCGTGCAATGTAACTTGCATCCACGAGAGATGAAGGTTCCGAGCAACCGTACCCCTTATCCCACACCACTAGCTCGCGGGTGGTTCGAGCGCCAATCAGCCGGTCCAGGTGTTGATAGCCATATGGGACGGGACACTCAAATAGGGTGTAGCTTTTTAACTGCGTTATTTTACCAAACACTAGCATTAGTTCACTTCCGCGACAAACTGCCAGCAGCTGATAGGAAGTGAGAGGTTGCGGAGCGGGGAGGGGATGGGGAGGAAGGGAGGGGTGCTAGTGACGTCACCGCTTGTATGGACACTGACACACGAAGACCTCGAGTCAGGTGATATGCGATACACTAGTCGTGTCGGGCAGTCTACCTATACCTGCCGGCCGCTGAGCCAACTGTTTCAGGGCGTTTCCATTATCGAGCTTTACGACACACTGCACTGATGATTTGGATCTATTGGCGTCGGTGAATGATGAGTCAGATGATCAGATAGAATTATTATGTGTTTTTGGATAGTGGAAAGGAACCGGTCGTGGCCTGTTGAGGAAGCATTTCAGTATCAACCCGAATGACAAAGGGGAACTACGACAGGATGGTTGACCATGGTGGGAATCAAACCTCGATCTTCTCAATGACGGTTCAGCTTGCTATCTACTGGTCCACTGTCAACGATAATTTTTCTCCGAGTCGGTTTTTAAATGGAACTGAAAAAAATAGCTGAAAATCACATTTGTTTAGATGTTTCTGAGGTCAAATCCCCTCCAAAATCACAGTAAACTTGTGCTCGAAACAATATTTAATAGTTATTTTGTCGAGAGAGAAACGACGACGGAAGTCGAACCACAGACCTCGAGCATGTGAAGCAGCTATACTAACAATAGCGCCACAGCGTATATAGGCCTACTCTGTTCATACAGCTACTTCATGTTCATTATACCGTAGCAGGGGGTGGTAACTTTTTTATATTGGGTTTTAACGACGCACTGTAATGATGACTAAGATCTATTGGCGTCGGATGAATGTATAATGAGATGATGGGATGATGGTTTCTTAGGTAATGGGAAGGATAGATGGAAGGAAGCGGTCGTGGCGTATATTGTGGGAACCATCCCAGCATTAGCCTAGACTACAGAGAGAAACCACGAAAATAACCCTGTAAAGATGAACGGTGGCGGGGATCGAACCGGGTCCGATATGCCCCTTCACCTTCTGGATCACATGAAGCGAGTGCGTTAACCACTGCGCTACCTGTGCCGGTTTGGTCACTTTTAGTCCCATTTAGAAACCGCCTCGCAGAAAACTTCTTTTGTCTCTCGAGTTGTCGGTACACCGGAAGTCGTTGTGTTGGCCCGGGGCATGTCAAGTGAGGAGGGGGGGGGGGGGCAGATGAAGGAGCTGATCAAGGGTTGCCAGCATCCTGTGAACCTATCAACAATACAGTATCTAAACTTGCGTGCGCATCAAATAGATGTCCCGAAATTACATTACCTATACTATAAAGAGCATGGGAGCCGATTTACCGACATATCGTTTTTTGACGATAACTTCTGAAGGGTATAAAGTATCAAAATCCATATAGACCTACAGGGTAAACACGTGGGTTTCATTATCACCTGCCCATTCGTACCCCCGTATAACCTAGCTGTTAGTGGGGTTGATAAGCAAATAATAATCATAATTAGGAAATGAATAGAATGACTCAATAGCATGAAATTCCTGAAGATGCGGCGAGCGATGTTACACCCCACACCGTATATAAGACGCATGAATCCACGATGACAGGTATTCAACTCGTACTCTGGTGGCCGCAAGTATAGACCTACACGTTCTTCATGATCCCATCCCTAAGTTCCGGTGTTCCTCAAGGTCACCGGACACGTAGTCACCGGCATATGAAGCTCAGTGGTTAACGCGCTCGCTCCATGTGATCCAGGAGGTGAGGGGCATATCGAACCTGGTTTGATTCCCGCCACTGTTCATCTTTACAGAGGTTTTTCGTGGCTTTCCTCTGTAGTCTAAGCTAATGCTGAGATGGTTCCTACAATATAGGCCACGACCGTTCCTTCCCACTATCCAATTCTCAATGCGTAAAAAACCCTCATCTCATCATCCCATCATCTCATCAATCATTCATTCGACGCCAACAGATCTTGGTTATCATTAGAGTTCGTCGCTAAAACACAATATAATTATTATTAGACGAGCTTTAGCGAGGATTCAATTTGACATACTGAAAAAAATTGGTGTTCGTTTTTATGTTTTTTTTTTTTTTTTTTTTTTTTTTAATGTTTTTTTGTCGGTTCTCCACAGGTCAAACGGCTACAGCTATCAACTTCAAACTTTTTTTCGTCATGGTTCCTCATCTAACTTAGATCTGTATAGTTTTGTGGCATTATCGGGTGGTAACTTTTTTTTTATGAATTTTAGAAATTTCAAAAATCCCCATTAGAATAACCCGGAGGAAAATACTTGAAAAATCAAAATTTTTCAAGACCTCTCAAATTTTCGCCGAATATAAAGGAAACTATAAAGCACATTTTGAGAGATTTTTCGCATCAATCGGATGAGAAATAACGAAGAAAACGCATTTATAAAGCATTTTCCCATCAATTTAGGCTATTACGGGAACCAATTAAATCTATAGCAACATGTGTCACCAATTAATTCAAAACGATTGAAATGAATGAAGAGGAAGGCCGTGACATAACTGATTCTCGTAAGGTTTTTGAACGTTTGGAGTGATCCAAGGTCTGTAGATGTAGATTGGGTTAACAAATTATTTTTCATTCTAGATTTCTATACCCCTAAGCTCGTCTAACAACGCGCATCCCGCGTTTTCCTAGTTATAGAAATTACTAGGAAAACGCGGGATGCGCGTTGTTAGACGAGCTTAGGGGTATAGAAATCTAGAATGAAAAATAATTTGTCAACCCAATCTACATCTACAGACCTTGGATCACTCCAAACGTTCAAAAACCTTACGAGAATCAGTTATGTCACGGCCTTCCTCTTCATTCATTTCAATCGTTTTGAATTAATTGCTGACACTTGTTGCTATAGATTTAATTGGTTCCCGTAATAGCCTAAATTGATGGGAAAATGCATTATAAATGCGTTTTCTTCGTTATTTCTCATCCGATTGATGCAAAAAATCTCTCAAAATGTGCTTAATAGTTTCCTTTATATTCGGCGAAAATTTGAGAGGTCTTGAAAAATTTTGATTTTTCAAGTATTTTCCTCCGGGTTATTCTAATGGGGATTTTTGAAATTTCTAAAATTCATAAAAAAAAAAGTTACCACCCGATAATGCCACAAAACTATACAGATCTAAGTTGGATGAGGAACCATGACGAAAAAAAGTTTGAAGTTGATAGCTGTAGCCGTTTGACCTGTGGAGAACCGACAAAAAAACATAAAAAAAAAAAAAAAAAAAAAAAAAAAAAAAAAACATAAAAACGAACACCAATTTTTTTCAGTATGTCAAATTGAATCCTCGCTAAAGCTCGTCTAATAATCTCGACTTCAGGAATTGAACTTGATTTATTGGTCCTCCAGAGACCATGAGTCATGACGTAGGCACTAGGAAAACGCGGGATGCGCGTTGTTAGACGAGCTTAGGGGTATAGAAATCTAGAATGAAAAATAATTTGTCAACCCAATCTACATCTACAGACCTTGGATCACTCCAAACGTTCAAAAACCTTACGAGAATCAGTTATGTCACGGCCTTCTTCTTCATTCATTTCAATCGTTTTGAATTAATTAGACGAGCTTTAGCGAGGATTCAATTTGACATACTGAAAAAAATTGGTGTTCGTTTTTATGTTTTTTTTTTTTTTTTTTTTTTTTTTTTTTGTTTTTTTTTTTTGTTTTTATGTTTTTTTGTCGGTTCTCCACAGGTCAAACGGCTACAGCTATCAACTTCAAACTTTTTTTCGTCATGGTTCCTCATCTAACTTAGATCTGTATAGTTTTGTGGCATTATCGGGTGGTAACTTTTTTTTTTATGAATTTTAGAAATTTCAAAAATCCCCATTAGAATAACCCGGAGGAAAATACTTGAAAAATCAAAATTTTTCAAGACCTCTCAAATTTTCGCAGAATATAAAGGAAACTATCAAGCACATTTTGAGAGATTTTTCGCATCAATCGGATGAGAAATAACGAAGAAAACGCATTTATAATGCATTTTCCCATCAATTTAGGCTATTACGGGAACCAATTAAATCTATAGCAACAAGTGTCACCAATTAATTCAAAACGATTGAAATGAATGAAGAGGAAGGCCGTGACATAACTGATTCTCGTAAGGTTTTTGAACGTTTGGAGTGATCCAAGGTCTGTAGATGTAGATTGGGTTGACAAATTATTTTTCATTCTAGATTTCTATACCCCTAAGCTCGTCTAACAACGCGCATCCCGCGTTTTCCTAGTTAGTGACACTTGTTGCTATAGATTTAATTGGTTCCCGTAATAGCCTAAATTGATGGGAAAATGCTTTATAAATGCGTTTTCTTCGTTATTTCTCATCCGATTGATGCGAAAAATCTCTCAAAATGTGCTTAATAGTTTCCTTTATATTCGGCGAAAATTTGAGAGGTCTTGAAAAATTTTGATTTTTCAAGTATTTTCCTCCAGGTTATTCTAATGGGGATTTTTGAAATTTCTAAAATTCATAAAAAAAAAAGTTACCACCCGATAATGCCACAAAACTATACAGATCTAAGTTGGATGAGGAACCATGACGAAAAAAAGTTTGAAGTTGATAGCTGTAGCCGTTTGACCTGTGGAGAACCGACAAAAAAACATAAAAAAAACAAAAAAAAAAAAAACATAAAAACGAACACCAATTTTTTTCAGTATGTCAAATTGAATCCTCGCTAAAGCTCGTCTAATTACCGATTCTGTCTAGAAACATAAAAGAATCGAGTATTGTCTACGTCACGACTCAGAAAAATGGATGATGGATTGAAATTGTTTAAATTGAGATGATGAGTATTGGTTTTCTCTTGAATTAGGTGAATAAAAAATATCATTCATTCATTTTTCAT
Source organism: Brachyptera risi (assembly GCA_964007535.1). NCBI lineage: Eukaryota > Metazoa > Arthropoda > Insecta > Plecoptera > Taeniopterygidae > Brachyptera > Brachyptera risi. Next base: position 15,576,175 of record OZ023335.1, on the reverse strand, counting down.
TTAATACTCATTTTATTCTTATCTTACACACTTTACAATTTTCTTTTTTTTTACAATTTTTTAATAAAGATAAAAAGAAAGCTCACATAGAGAAAATTCTCTGTGTGTGGGCTGAAATTTGAAAATATTAAATTAAATGTAATATCCAAGGTGACAGTATTATAGTAATGGAATAAGTGGTAAAAGTTATGACAATATTAATAGCATTAGGCCCAGTATTACCACGGCCAGTTAGTATTTAACTGACAGTTGGTGAAAACAAATAGTATGGGTAACCATGGTGATAACAATTAAGTTTGAACTGTCAGATAATGGCTAACTGGACTTGTTAATACCAGGCCTTAGTTAAGTATATAGTCGATATTTAATTATTATTGTATTATTATATTATATTATATTATTATTATAATTATTATCGTCATTATTTATTCAAATGTAGTTTCTAGATTGGCATGAGCATTAGTAATTTCAAACCGTGTTGAAAGTATACTAAATATCTGTGTATCCCCGTATTTCAATTTTGATATCTCATACAGTTCAAAAATAATCACAAAAAAATCGTAAAATAGGCTGCCATTGCACTTCTATATCATTTATACGAACCTTGTATTATATCATCAACCTGAAACTGCTGACCCGTCATTCAGGTGTCCTGGGTTCTATTCCCGTCGTAGCCCACCATCCTGACCAAGGAACTTCTTAGTTTCCCTCAGTCGCTCAGGCTCATACTGCATTGTTCCTCGACAATTAACAAGCCACGATTCGTTATCTTCCCACTGGCCTTTACATTACCTATCCGTCATCTCATCATTCCCCGCCGCCAATAGACCCTGGATGGGGCTTGTAACACGACGCCGTGCGATGGACTTGACGCGTGCTTGAGGCTTCTTCCGCTTCCGGCCAATAGAGGCCACTCATGCTACGTCACTTGACGGGGGGGGGGAGGGGGGGGAAGCGAGTATTGTTCTAGCAGACAGCCACGAATAATTAGAAGATTGTTTCAATGGTTTCTCGAACACAGGGGTGTGGAGAAGGTTCATCCCTTCATTTATATTGGACCATTTGGTTTAACGACGCTGTGAACTGATGACCACGATCCACGAGCTATATTATATATATATATATATATATATATATATATATATATATATATATATATACATATATATATATATATATATATATACATATATATATATATATATATATACATATATATATTGTTTAACGACGCACTCTACTGATGACTACGATCTATTGGCGTCGGTGAATGATATATGAGATGATGGGATGATGAGATGAAAGGTTATTTTATTAGGTGTTTTTGGATGGTGAGAAGGAGTCGGTCGTTGCCTGTTAAGGAACCATCCCAGTTTTGACCTGAACGACAGAGAGAAACCACGAAAAACCCTTGTTAGGATGGTCGACCATGGCGGGAATTGAACCCCGGTCTACTGAATGACGGTTCAATGTGCTAGCCACTTGACCACTCGTGTCAGTCGATATATTGTATCAAATTCAGTAGTCTCTTTAGATATTCAGTTTCCGGACTTTTAGTAACGTATCTGTACCAGTACACCCCTCGACTACCGTGTATTTTTATTTTTTACAAATCTATCTAAAAAAAATAACTTCTTTAAATAATCAATTTCTGAAATTGAGATTATGATTTCTAGTTTTCTCTAACATTAGGGAAACGCATATCGCAATTATTGATTAAAATCTAGTTTCAGGTTTCAGGGATTCAGTTTGATTCAGTTTCAGTTTGATCGAGTGATACTGTTGGAGGAGTTGAACGCGCGGGTAGGCGGGCATGACGTCACACGCCACCTCCGGTCTGACAGACTTGACTCGTTGCCATGACGACGTGGCTTTTTTATATATGGGCTGGTATATTGGGGTGGTAAGATCGCCCTTGTGGTGCCCCGTCCAAACGATCCCATCCTTCATCCATAGGCCCCAATTGGGGAAGTTTCGATGTTATTAATATATATATATAAATATATAAATATATAAATATTTAAATATTTAAATATATAAATATTTAAATATATAAATATTTAAATATATAAATATTTAAATATATAAATATATAAATATATAAATATATATATATATAAATATATATATATATATATAAATATATATATATATATATAAATATATATATATATAAATATATATATATATATATATATATATATATATATATATATATATATATATATAAATATATATATATATATATATATATATATATATATATATATATATATATATATATATATATATATATATATATATATATATATATATATATATATATATATATATATATATATATATATATATATATATATATATATATATATATATATATATATATATATATATATATATATATATATATATATATATATATATATATATATATATATATATATATATATATATATATATATATATATATATATATATATATATATATATATATATATATATATATATATATATATATATATATATATATATATATATATATATATATATATATATATATATATCTATATATATATATATATATATATATATATATATATATATATATATATATATATACATATATATATATATATATATATATATATATATATATATATATATGAAGAAGAAACCTGTGTCGCTGCGCGCGCACATCAGTCTGGTCCTCTTAGTGACTGTGATCTTTATCAGTGTTTCCACGCGAATCACTCTATTAAACCGTATTAGCCACGAGGGAGGCCAGGTGTGGTCCTTACAGCCTCCGCCTCGCGTCACTGATCTCTCGATGGAGTCGCCTCATTGTCCGCGTGGTGATTGGGGGGGGGGGGGGGGTGATTGCTCCACTTGTGTGTGGTTACCGCGACAGTTGGTCGTGTTGTTTGTGACACAGACACAGACCACAGGTCGGGAGGCGATCCCGTATAGGCCCGACGATGTGATACCAACCTATTTTATCATAATATAAAGAAGGTGCTCCAACTCATACTTATAACATGGTAGATATTTGTGGTTTCTTGCGGTCAGTTCAGAGCGAAAGGTCCCGATTGCCTGTCACGATTCAGCGGATCCCCTTGTGAACTATAGATGTAGGCTCAAATAAGAGTGGCTACGGTACCGGCGGTATTGTTGAACCAACAAAATCTATAATTAGACGAGCTTTAGCGAGGATTCAATTTGACGTACTGAAAAAAATTGGTGTTCGTTTTCATGTTGTTTTTTTTCATGTTTTTCTGTCGGTTCTCCACAGGTCAAACGGCTACAGCTATCAACTTCAAACTTTTTTTTGTATGGTTCCTCATCTAACTTAGATCTGTATAGCTTCGTGGCATTATCGGGTGATAACTTTTATTTTTATGAATTTTAGATATTTCAAAAATACCCATTAGAATAACACGGCGGAAAAAAAGAAAATATTTTTATTTTCAAAAAAAATGAAATTTTGTGTGATGTTGAAACACATTCTGATACACATTTTTGGAAATTCTCAGCTTGATCGGGTCAGCCATTTTGAAGAAAAAATATAAAATGTGCCAAATTGGCACCACTCGAAGCAGTTTTTACCCATTTATAACTTGAATGTCACCCAATTGGCGAATGTAGGCGAAAGTTTGGCAAAGAAATCAACATACTATTACTATCCACTCGTCTAACAACGCATATATGGCGTTTTCCTAGTTATCGTAATCTACTGGGCCGTTTTTAGCATTGTTGAGAATTATCGTTCCAAATAGTTCGATATAAAAGCGAGAGTCAGGACCGTGGTCAGGACGAATGACTCGTATTCTGACCCAGGAAATATTCCACTTTCAAGACCCGAGTTGGGTCACCTCCTTTATGATATGATAAAATAGGTTGGTATCACTACATCGTTGTATTCGCCAAGAGCTCGACTCGCTTCAATTATTACTAAATGATCAGTAAATTGTAACTTTTTATCTGGAGAAAATACAGTATAAACAGGGCGCCTGAAGTACGTATACTGGAATAGAGATACTACCAAGAGTGAACGTGGGCTTGACATGTTTACTTAGAAAGAGGATGTGCCTCTTCGAGGAAACGATCAAAACCTGACCCAAATAACCATAACCATATCTCTTGTGTGCTCTAACCAATTCCCCGAAATAGTAGCTCTCACGGCATTATTACACTCCAAGCCCACGTTCACTCAATTGGTAGTATCTTTATGCCGGTGTTCGCTCTTCAGCGCCCCCATATAAACCTTCTTTAACTAAACCCAAGCAAAATACAAGAAAAAATTCAAGATCGAAACAATTGCCCAAATAATTCTAGCCATATAGCTACTTTGTGCTCTGGCCAATTCTCCGAATTAGTAATTTCAAGGCATATTCTATAGGCCTATTACATACTATTATTTTTTACTCTATTATTACTCTATATATACTTGAACCTTGTTCCTGCCCTTTCATCTATAGCCTTAATTGCAGGGCCCAGATTCACAAAAGGTCATAACTTTGATCCGGCTCAAAGTTACGACAATTTCTAGAGATAATACCATATTTGATCCATTATTTTTGATTTTTCGATTTTAATTTTTGAATAAATACATTATTATTATCAATCCGCCATTTATAAAAATTAAAAAATCAAAAATAATGGATCAAATGTGGTATTGTATCTGGACATTGTCGTAACTTTGAGCCGGATCAAAGTTATGACCTTTTGTGAATCTGGGCCCAGGGGAACAATGATTCTGTATCAAGTTTCGATGTTATTGAAAAAATATATTTCAGTTTAGTACTTCGGAAAACAAATCTAGACCCTTACCGCGACTGCCACTTGAAATAACGTCCTATAGGCTTATCTATCTCCAAGAGACCGTGACTGTTTTTATCTCGTACTGCCCAGAGAAAAAGTTGCAGGTACGCTTTGAGTGTTGAAAATTGGAACTAGAGAAAAGCCACAAAGTGAAGCGTACGCATATTTTTTGTGTTTCTTATATTGAGTTTTAACGACGCACTGTAATGATTACTAAGATCTATTGGCGTCGGATGAATGATTAATGAGATGATGGGATGAAGGTTTTTATGGGTAGTGGGAAGGAAGCGGTCGTGGCCTATATTGTGGGAACCATCCCGGCATTAGTCCAGACTACAGAGGGAAACCACGAAAAACCCCTGTAAAGATGGACGGTGGCGGGGATCGAACCGGGTCCGATATGTCCCTTCACCTCCCGGATCACACGAAGCAAGTGAGCTAACCACTCAGCTACTGTGCCGGTCGCATATTTTCAACAATGACATTGGTTGGAATCATATAACATTGTTGACTGAACTTTCGTAACCATTCGTCGGCCATATTGAGATTTAGAAGCGCATTATGTTCGATAACATTATGTTCGCTTTTCGTGTCGAATTGTCATGATTTTTAGCTCTCTTAGAGAACATTATTCAATCAAAGTCCTCAAGTCCTAGGGGTTTATGCTGTCTTCCTTGTAGGCCTACTCGAATAGTTCGATGTATCAAATCGTTGGGCAGAATATTTTTCTCTAATTTCAATCAATTAAGCGTTTAATAGTGGTGACCAGCCAGACTATTTGATTGGTTTATACTTATTTTACAAACCCAAAAACCTGAGGTTTTATTATTATTATTTTATTCTATTTATTCTTTATACATTTGATGATTATAATGTAACATATATATGGAACGTCAATCAGTGAATAAAAAACAGTTATACAGGTAGAAAGTGAAAAAAATACAATCTTACAATTTCACACATACAATCATTCATACTGTTTATCTTATAGGTTATCTCAGGGAGAAGTAGACGATCTATTTGCAGGCAGTTAAATTGGCAGCCGCCTGCCGTGTAATATGCCACGCCCATCAGGTGGGGGGGGGGGGGGGGTACTCTAGCCCTCTATCACACATGTTCGCCAAACGAGGCATATTGAGCCCCCGATCGGCTAGTTTCACCTCGACCCCTCAACAATAGGAGTCTCTTGCCATCAAATAATAACTCATTCTAGGATTTTGTTGTCTATTATATTTTTCAAAATGTATTTCTGAACGCATTCCACATAAAGTAATGATTTGGAAATAGAATGATCAAGAAAATAGATATTCCAGATGATTAGTTGTAATGCCGAGGTCTGTTATTCATACTTCGATATCGAATCATCATAAAAGGTACCGGAACCCAAATCCGGTACGTTCCGGTGCCAATTGACTCGTGGCTGTAGGCTCACCGACCCCACTAGCAACTGGGTTATTTGGGGTTGCTAATGACCGGTTGAATGACGTACTCTGAACTCGAGGGTTAGTCAAGCTTGAAGCAATAGAATTAAGAGTATTTGTATAGAGGTGAGCTAAGCTGGGTTTCTGATGCACCCTTCTGTTTGTTACCGCTCTTGTATTATATTGATATGCAGTGCCTTTTTTAAACTCTGATTTGAGTGTTTGGGGGGGGGGGAGGGAGGGGGACAAGCATATTTGTTAATCAGAATATAATATATATCTAGGGGGTTTGGAGAAAATATTAAGTACCCAGGCCCGGATTTACGCACAGGCTGGCAAGGCTGAAGCCTATAGGGGTGCAAGAGCCCCGGGGGCGCTTGGGCTAGGGCTTTCATATATTTGTGTTTGAAATAAAATGAATTCGTATCCAAAAATGAAGTCAAAGTATTACAAACGCATTCTCATTCATATTCTGATTAACACTGTACAACAACATTGGCCAATATTTACAACTTACAGGCTATAATCTATAAGAACAGGATATTCCCAAAAATTCCCTGCGGTGCTATGTTGTTGCTCCCCCCTATTGGGTTTACCGAAATATCGAACGCCCTGGCATTTCTTTCTGGGACTTCACCCCGGGTGAGTCCCACCATGTCGTGTAAATATTCCGTTAATTAGTAACTCATCATTGTTAATGTCGAGTAACGAGCGGAAATAGGTTGATGACGTGCCGCGTGCTTTTCAAATTGACCGAAAGATTTTTTTACATTCGTGACTCTAGTTTTACACACATTTCAAAAATGAGTATAAGGACACTAAATTAGGTTCAGGAGCGCCGGATTCTCAAGTCCGGGCCTGTAAGTATGCCGTATACTTATCTGACCATGCATAGAAGCATATTTGGCCCAAATTACCGTTTATTCTGACGAGCTTATGTTTGATTATGAGGGTGTTTTCAGTCAGGGGCTATATGGACATTGTGGTGGGGTCACTTTATCTTAGATTCAGCAGTGCTATTCTATAGACTTGACGTCATCACGAAATGGAAGCGTTTCGTCCGCATCATGAAGGGCTTTATTTCCGAGGCTCAAATGCAAGCAGTTCGTTTGTCATTACCAGGAGCAAGAGCTAGAGGAATCCTGCATGGACCCTTACCTAATACATTTCGTGCTAGTACTATAGCTAGCTCCAAGAGACTATAGAACTCTTGATAAGTTACTAAAACAGCTACCAACAATGACAATATATTATAGTAAAATACTCGCGGTCTCTTGGACTGAATAATTTATCACATTTTGTAGCCCACCTTATAAGCAGGACTAGGATTTTGTGGTGATAACAATGGAAATACACAGATACCAGACATGTTGCCATGACAGGTAACTCTCCTAGTAAACATTAACCAATCAAAGTCCTAGCCTCTTGAATCTAGTTAGCCCTATAGCACGACATGGTCTTGAGCGTCCATTCAGACTGCGATCAAGCAGTGACCGGCCGGGGCTCAAGCCACGAACCACAGCCGGGGGGATGGAACAGGGGGGGGGACTGAAACACTTCCTTGAAAATACTATTAAGAGCTTCCTTCTTCGGTTTTTTGCTCGAATGCGTTTTGGTTTGAATGGGTGTGGTTTCTACGGGAAGGTTTCCGTCTCGGGGCACGGGTTGCCATGGCGACCGCAGACCACTGTTCCAACACCGACTGGCTGTAAACGACAATTTGACGAGACAAATTAGAAATGAAAAACAATTCCTGTGATCAAAGATCTTGTTATATATTATTTTATATTATTATTATATTGTTTTAATTATATATTATAATTATAATTTTATTATAACTAGCCTATATTGTTATATTGCTAAAATGAAAGAGGAAGAGGAAGAGCAGAATCAGGCAGATGAGACGTGAGAAAAAGAGGACTTGGGACTGGCAAAATCAAGTTGAAATGTTGTGCCCTTGTGAAGTGTATGCTTGCCTAACTTTGTTAGAAAAAGTAGTTGAAAATAAAAAAAATACATTATATTGTATATCATATAATATTATCTTATCCTATTATCTATATTATCTTGACATTTTAATATAATATAATTGTGAAGTTTTGAAACTTGCCTTATTTATTGTTCACACTGATGGGCATGTCATCAGATGGTTGCAATTTTCATAAGTCTTACCATTTTATTGATATTGATTTTATTAAGAATTCAATACTTTTTTGTGATTTTCGCAACTAAAAAGTTGACGAAAATCAAACGGCAAGACTTGGGGAAATTACAACTGTCCGATTAGATGACATTGGTCGTAGTGTGAACATCAACTTTGCCAAGTTTCAATGCTCACAATTATTAATGTGAAATTCCCGTAACAAGCGGGCATTTTCATTCATTCTCCCGGTACACGTAAAAAAACGGCACAGAATATTTCGAATTATTTTTTCATTTCTTCACCCACTATCCAGAAACACATAATAAAATGACCTTTCATCTCATCACAACCCATCATCTCATATACATCATTCATCCCCAACGCCTACAGATCTTATAGTCATTAGTACAGTACGTCATTAAATGCAATATGGAAAAAAAGACAAACAAAGACAAAAGTTGAAAAACAATTGAAAACAAAAGTGCAATAAGTGCAGAAAGTTGAGGACAAACAAACGACGTGATGATGCAGGTAAGGCAGTATATAATGACGACAGCAGCCGGCTGAAATGCAGCTGAAAGTGAAAACAAAGGGACTGACCGATTAGAGGAATCAGACTATAACAAAAAGGTACGAAACATCGCAGGGTCGTAAAACCCATGTTTTGTTATTCAAATATTTTGGCGAATTGAGAGAAGAGTTTTTGTTCCGTGCCACACGCAATAGACAAGGAAACGCAATGTCTGCTTATGTAAGACGGTGAGATTGTAAGTTGATTTGTATATCAAACGATAGGTATCACAGTCTAGCTGAGAACAGACATATCTACACACCTTGGACTACGGTTCTGGAGGCTCATTCTGGAACTGGATTTCGATCATCTGGAAATGAAAGCGATTCGGCTGTATTCGTATTATGAATGATATTTTTTTCCGGCCCATAACCATCGATTCCGTTTCGGTCGTCACGTAAATCGCGACAGATATATAGCGAAATCGGATATATAAACGAATATAATATATATATATATATATATATATATATATATATATATATATATATATTTATATATATATATATATATATATTTATATATATATATATATATATATTTATATATATATATATATATATATATATATATATATATATATATATATATATATATATATATATATATATATATATATATATATATATATATATATATATATATATATATATATATATATATATATATATATATATATATATATATATATATATATATATATATATATATATATATATATATATATATATATATATATATATATATATATATATATATTGTTTGCGCCGTGGCAAATCCAACAGGATTTATTTGCGGCAGGGGAGATAATGGTTTGTTTGATATAATGGACTGTATGAATTGAGAAGGGTGATGAGAATATATGCACGATACCTGAGTTTCTCCTGGCGACGTATCTTGGTGCGTCGCAACGTTGCACTTGAGGGAATGCACTTTGTGCGATGACGTGTGATAGGAGAAGAGATACGTACGTAAGGCTTAGGAAGGGTTACGGTAAAACGAAATGATACGAAAAAAGGGAATAATATTGCGTGAATTAACTAAATAAAACTTCACTGAATGGGTGTCCAAAATGGGACGAAACGAGAAACTAACTTGGTTTCACAGAACGAGGCTGCGACTGTGCAGTGTCTCTGAACTAGCGACTGTCCTAGTCGAGAGATGAGAAATAACTGAAATCACCTGATCGAGGGGAAATATGACGTAGTTGGGCACGTACACCAAGGGGGTGGGGGGTTGACAGATGCAATTACAAAACTAGGAATTCAAAATACGTCCGATGTGACGTAGCATAACAGCATGGGAAAAACGAGATACATGCTTCATGGCTGGAGGGACTTAGGCGCCACCACATATATATATATATATATATATATATATATATATATATATATATATATATATATATATATATATATATATATATATATATTAAAGCGAATTCGAAACGGATTCGATTGCATGGAAATCGACGGATATTTTCAGAATAAGCCTCCGAATCTTTATTTTCAAATACAGAACAATATTTAATCACTTCGAATATTTCAGTTTGCTTTATGACAACACCGTTGCAACGGTTTTTCCGTCCCGGTAAATCGTGTCAACGGTTGAACCAGTCAAAAGCGTTCCGTGAAGTTCCTGACTGGTTCACATTACTGTAGGCTATACTGGGACGGAAAAAAAACGTGTTACCGTGTTACTATGAAGCTAGCCTTTGAAAAAGTTCTACGTTTTTTTTCTGGTTATGGACTATCACGAAATTCAAATTGAATTTGACAGAGACGGGTTGACCAGTGGCTAGTTCGCTGAACCGTCCACTCCTACCCAGGTTCGATTATACATATAGTCATCATCATGACCGACCATCCATACAAATACCGTTATACATACAAATAACAGTATTATAGCTCAATGTGAATCCTTATATTGACTTTATTCTAATCTAATCTATATATTGGTGCCCCCACCAACAACTATATCATACGGGGGTACGAATAAGCAATTCAATTTCAATTTCAACATGTTTTTTATTCTCATTAAACAATTACATGACAAATATGAAATAGAATAACAAACACATGGAGATAACAACAAATAAATTCAATACGAATATAACGGTAAAATAAGAAAAATAAAGAAGAACTGCCACACTAGTGCGAAATAAGTTGATTAATAATAAGAAGCCCGCATAAGAACGAATTCTTGTGTGCGGGCAACATAACTTATGAATATTTAACAAAAGTTGGCCATGAAGCAAATAATAAAATAAGTAAAATAAGTACATATATTTTGTTAACAAAGAAGACAAACAAATATTGAAACAATTATAATAAATATTTGCAAAATCACTCAATTGATTGAATTGGTAATGAATGAACCATTACGAAGTGATGTTTAGAGAAACCCGTTCTTCATGCGGGACTCGAACCCACGTCCAACGAGACTGAATGTTTATTACGGTTCGACAGTATTTTATGTGAACCTTCTCTGAATGGTGTGAAGCAGTTTCACTATACTAGGAAAACGCGGGATGCGCGTTGTTAGACTAGCTTAGGGGTATAGAAATCTAGAATGAAAAATAATTTGTCAACCCAATCTACATCTACAGACCTTGGATCACTCCAAACGTTCAAAAACCTTACGAGAATCAGTTATGTCACGGTCTTCTTCTTCATTCATTTCAATCGTTTTGAATTAATTAGTGACACTTGTTGCTATAGATTTAATTGGTTCCCGTAATAGCCTAAATTGATGGGAAAATGCTTTATAAATGCGTTTTCTTCGTTATTTCTCATCCGATTGATGCGAAAAATCTCTCAAAATGTGCTTAATAGTTTCCTTTATATTCGGCGAAAATTTGAGAGGTCTTGAAAAATTTTGATTTTTCAAGTATTTTCCTCCGGGTTATTCTAATGAGGATTTTTGAAATTTCTGAAATTCATAAAAAAAAAAGTTACCACCCGATAATGCCACAAAACTATACAGATCTGAGTTAGATGAGGAACCATGACGAAAAAAAGTTTGAAGTTGATAGCTGTAGCCGTTTGACCTGTGGAGAACCGACAAAAAACATAAAAAAAACATAGAAACGAACACCAATTTTTTTCAGTATGTCAAATTGAATCCTCGCTAAAGCTCGTCTAACAATAGGCCTATGTTCAAACGGAGGTCACTGTTTTCGTTTATTACGTTTGTTGACGATTACCTCCCATTCACGATTAAACTTGAAGGACATCACAATTCACAACCCTGATACTAAATTTCAACAAATAATGAAAATATGTATTTTCCCAATTTTAGAGAAAACTAGGAATCATCTCGATATCAGAAATTGAAATCAACTTTTTTGTCCTCCAATAGACCATGACTGAGTCATGACGTAGACCATGACTGAGTCATGACGTAGACCATGACTGAGTCATGACGTAGGCATTACCGATTATGTACAGAAACGTAAACAGAGTAAAGTATTGTCTACGTCACGACTCAGAAGAAGGGCCGAGTCCCGGAGAAGAAATGAATGAATTATGGTTGCGGAAATTAATATGGTGTTTTTTAGTTTTCTCTGTAATTAACTAATTATGGAGATGAATATCGTCATTATTTGTTGGAACTCAGTATCAGGTTTGTGATGTCCTTCAACCTTGAACTTATTGTTCACTTAGGGCCGGTATTATAAAGCTAACCTACCACATATGCTATTTGGCCAAATAAGGATTTATTAGGTATAGTCTCAGCACCGAATAGCTATTCGGCCAGTTTATGTGTACAAATAGTCTAACCTGGCGCTCATAATACTGCCAATAAGCTATTCGACCTCGTTATGTGGCCAAATAGCGCTATTTAGTGACATAACTATTCTTTGTAATACCGGCCCTTAGTACTTGACTTGGGCCCGGTATTATAAAGAAATGTATGTGTCCAAATAGCGCTATTTGGCCACATAACGAGGTCCGAATAGCTTATTGGCAGTATTATGAGCGCCAGGTTAGACTATTCGTACACATAAACTGGCCGAATAGCTATTCGGTGCTGAGACCACCTAATAAATCCTTATTTGGTCAAATAGCTTATGTGGTAGGTTAGCTATGTAGTATATAATACCGGCCCTTAGTATACTAAAGTGCTGTACCTCACTCTTCGAATTTCAACCTTAATTTCCAGTCTTCGAATTTCAATTACAACAAATTACAATACGTCGAATTTCAACCTGTTAAAACAACTCTATCTATTAGCTGAAATTGAGCGCAACATAACCTCAAAGTTATATGTCCCTATGAACTATGAAGTCTGGATTATGAAATATAATAACATGACAAATTATAGAATGAATACAGTTTTGATAATGTCCAATTCATTGTCACAGTACAAGTATAATTGTTCCCAATGTTGTTATTAGTTGTAGACAAACAATAGGCTAGACGTTTTCCGCCAAAATGGCGGTCGACCGTAAGTACGAACTTGTCGCTGATTGGTCGATTCCTACGTTGTTTGCAAACTTCTACGTCACTGTTTGTGTTGCCATCACGAAAGAAAACGAGAGATGCCATAAGACAAAGAATTTTCAAGTTTCCGAGTTTACGGTTGAGTTTAAGGCGGACCCATCCTACAGCGTTTCATTTCCAGTGACAAATGTAACATAATATGAACAATCACATGATTTTCCGTCTGAATATATTTAAGTGAAACTGCGTACACCATTCAAAGATGTATTTTATGAAATACTGTTGATCCATAATGAACATTCACATCATAGGTTATATTTTATTTATTTATATTGTGACCGGCACAGAAGCTGAGTGGTTAGCGCACTTGCTTCGTGTGACCCGGGAGGTGAAGGGACATATCGGACCCGGTTCGATCCCCGCCACCGTCCATCTTTACAGGGGTTTTTCGTGGTTTCCCTCTGTAGTCTAGGCTAATGCCGGGATGGTTCCCACAATATAGGCCACGACCGCTTCCTTCCCACTATCCTTCCCATTACCCATAAAACCATCATCTCATCATCCCATCATCTCATTAATCATTCATCCGACGCCAATATATCTCAGTCATCATTACAGTGCGTCGTTAAAAAACCCAATATAAAACAAACATATTGTGTTTAACGACGCACTGTACTGATTACTACGATCTATTGGCGTCGGTGAGTGATATGTAAGATGGGATGATGAGATGAGAGGTTATTTTTTTAATGTGTGTTTGAATAGTGGGAGGGAGTCAGTCGTGGCCTGTTGTTGAGGAGCCATCCCAGTATCAACCTGAACGACAGACGTAAACCACGAAAAACCCCTGTCAGGATGGTCGACCGTGGCGGGAATCGAACCCAGCTCTATTGAATGATGGTGCAATGTGTTAACCACTCGGCCACACGTCTCAGTCATTAAGTTGTATCATATAGAGTGAAGAACCCTCAAGTTAACCTCGTTAATCTATGGTGATATTTGTATGTAACGGTACGCGGTGAGGTAAAAATCAATGGCAAAAATATCGAGTATTACTGTTCTACATAACTTTCAAGTAATATTTCCACGTGAATCATAAAATTTAACGCTATAGCATTTGTTGACAAATATCGTCCATTAATAGGCCCATTAATTAATTTAGCATGTTGCACTATAAAAGTCTTATTTGTTAAATATATTTTTTAGTCCCATTCAAAAACTGACTTAGGCCCGGTGTAAACCGTTATTACCAACGTGGGAGTAGCTCTAACTGGCAGATACAAGTTGTTATCACCATGGTTACCTGTGATATTTGTTTTCACCAACTCTCAGATAACTGCTATAACTGTACTTGGTAATACCGGGCCTTACAGAAAAATTCTCGCTGACCGGGCGACAACAACAACGTGAGTGTTGCTAGGAGAGTGATTAGCGATCTCTCGACGGCCAATCAATCAATAGCTGCACTATCAGCCACGGGTCGTGACCTGATGACCTTCAACCTCGGCTACCCAGTCCTCTTCGCCAAACACCCACAACGTCACATTTCAGAGGTTCGTTGGGAGTCCAAGGGAGTCGATTTAGAGAAATATCAATTGTTTCATGATAACTTTTGAATGGTATGAGATATCAAAATTCTAATACGTGAGAAACGAAGATAATTATAATAGCTTCAAGATTATATAAGTTATCACTATTTAAGTTACGTCGCATAACTGTCAAGAGTCGACAGTTAAAAAATGCTTTTTTTAGCTGTCGACTCTTGACAGTTATGCGACATGACTTGAATAGTTATTACTTACATCATCATGAAGCTATTATAATTATCTGTGTTTCTGGCGTATTAGAATTTTGATATCTCATACCATTCAAAAGTTATCGCCAAACAACTGATTTTTCTCTAAATCGACTCCCATGGACTCTGGCGTCTCCAGAGGGCAAACAGTTACCGTCAGTGGGGTTTCTCAGGGGGCGCTGAAGAGCGTATACCGGAATAAAGTCGACACGGACGTGCGACATGGACTTCAGGGTATACTCTTCAATGGAATGTGGTTAGGGTCAGTGGCGTAACAAGGCACAACGAGACAGGAGTGCACATTGTATAAATGTGCCCCTCTCCCTTTTTTTTTAAATATTTGGCAAAATCCCGAAAAGTACTCGGGTGCTTCCAATTTATTTGATTAAAAATGTGATACAAATTTTCTTTGAATTTTGATACCATTTATTGCACATACATTATTTCACTCACTCATTGATTGCTATTAAAATTCCTTCGCCTTACTTTTTGCTTTTCAAAAATGTCCACAGCATCACTAAAGAGAATCCGTCTTGTTCTCTCAGGTTCAATTGATAAAATTGAACCTACACTGAGTCTCGTTTATAGAAAAAAATCATATAAGCATATAAATTGGAAACAATAAACTATAAATCGTCATTTCAGCAAATCATGCCAGTCTCAGTGGGCCCCCCAAAGTGAATGTAGTCGTGGGCCCCTGTGCCACTGCACCACTTGCACCACCGATATTTACGTCACTGGTTAGGGTTCACTAAGGTTAGACACCCTAACCCATTTCACACAATCGAGCTAGTCGACTGTATTCGGGTATACGCTATTCAGCCTCCCCGTGTGAGCTTGTGTGAGAGATAGCAGGTAGTATAAAGTGATTGCTATCGGCCGTTAGTCAGCAAGTGATGTAGGAGTAGCATGCTGCCTGCAATACACCTCGTGCTGTTGTTGTTTATTGGTCTGCTATTGATTAGAGCGTTGCGTTCGTGACACGCGATGCGGCCTGCCTACCTGCCTGTATTGCAGGGGCAACCTCCTCCCCTCACGCTGCCCGCGAGTCTCGAGGCTCGAACACGTGGCAACTGTATCGGTATCGCAGGGTAGCCACACCAGCACTTGTTTTCCACACGAGGAAAATCTCGTTGACGACTATAGTGGTAGGTGTGGCTTATCAATCGGCCACGTAGGTCTATGCAGCTTGAGGTAGGATTGTGAAACCCTCTCAATATACAGCCCCCTTGATCGGGCCTCATTTTCTGTGGCGTCATAGGGGCGATAATACGTCACTTGCTTATACAAACCCGGTCTTAACTTACACCCGAAGTTCAAGATGGCTGTGTACTAGTTATTGCTATAGGATAATACCGCTTCTCTGGCTGTTTATTTTTCGGTATCATCTTTAAAATTGTTTTAAATGGTACAGGAATGCATGTCCAGGACCCTTACCGCGATTGCGCTACTCAATAGACATCCTAGACTTATCTAGCTCAAAGTTCGGCTCAGAGAGACCAAAGACTTTGACTGGATAATGTTCTCTAGGAGTCTAGGAGAGCTAAATACCATGACAATACGCGATAATAACAGAGTCTTGGAACGCAAAAATGTTACCTATTTTTAGCCCACCTCAAGAATGAATGAATATTAGGGTTTTAAGGCGTATCGACTGCGAGGTCATTGAGCGCCTCAAGAAAGTGCCAGGATTTTGTGTTCCATGGGAGTAGAAAAATTTCAGTTTTTTGATGATAACTTTTGAACGGTTTGTGATATCAACATTTTAATTGGCGAGAAACACAGATAATTTTGATAGCTTCCAGATTATATTTGAAACTGGACTGAACTTTAACGGTGTCAAGTGTTTTAACTTATTACCCAAAGAGCTCCGCATGACGGAAAATGTAAATTGTTTTAAACGTGATTTAAAACGTTATCTTTTAGATAAAGAACCATATACTATGAATGAATTTTATCCTGTTGAGTAAGATGGTTTTACTATACTGTAATGACGAAACATAACATACCACAATGTATACTGTGAATAAATGATTATTATTATTATTATTATTATAATATTCAACTATTCAAATCATGTCGCATAACTGTCAACCGTAATACAGCTAAAAGATGTGTTTACTCAGCTGTATACGCTTGACAGTTACGCAAAATGACTTGAAGTGTTATAACTTATATCTTCTTGAAGCTATTGTAATTATCTGTGTTTCTCGCGTGTTAGAATTTTGATATCTCATACCGTTCAAAAGTTATCACCAAAAAACTGATATTTCGCTAAATCGACTCCCGCAATGGAAATTTACAAATACCGTACTCGGTTGTGTGACGTGGGTTTGGGTGTCCAACCTTACCTGAACCATATTTGATTGAAAAGAACCCCGAAGCCGATGTCACACGACCGAGTCGACTTTATTCCAGTATACGCTATTCAGCTGCCCCGGTGGCGTCGTGAATGGGGCTTCGGTCACTAGGTGTCTCGCTATTGGCTCGACAGCCAGTGACTCCGCGGCATTGTCGCGGCGTCAATAGCAGACCCAGCGGGGTTCGAACCCGAGTCATTACACCGGGCGTGAGGGTCGTAAACCCTAGCAGCTGCTCGGTGGTAAATCAATACCTCCAGCTTGACTCGTTATTCACAGACCATGGTGTACCTGTCTCTCTCTCTCTCTCTCTCTCTCTCTCTCTCTCTCTCTCTCTCTCTCTCTCTCTCTCTCTCTCTCTCTCTCTCTCTCTGTCTCCTCTCTCTCTCTCTCTCTCTCTCTCTCTCTCTCTCTCTCTCTCTCTCTCTCTCTCTCTCGACCAGTGTTTGGTGTCAGTCGCTTGGTCTTGAAGTGCGAGTGAGAGGTCCCTAGAGGCCGAACCAATGAAGCAGTAGGAAGGAGAGGCAGCCTCACATACAGCTTGGAGGTCTTGACATTGATATGGACGTGTAGGTTACGAGTGGGGGTGGGGGTGGGGGGGAGGTGGTAGGTCTTCTGTCGGAGGAGGGTTAGGGGTTTCTGATAACGCAAGTCACCTCTGAGAGAGGGGTGATGGCTCTATGAGCCGGCGGATCAGCCGATTATTGGCGCGCTGAGCCGGGTTCGATTCCCGCCAGCACGGACACAGGTTTCCCTCTTTCGTTCACAGTGCATAAGAGTCGATTTAGAGAAATGTCGATTCTTTAGTAATAAGTTTTGAACGGTTTGAGGTGTACCAACATTCTTCTACGTAGGAAACATTGATATTTTCAATGCCTTCAAGATGGTGCAAGTTATGAGTTTTAACTGCATGTAATAAATGTTTGAATGCATTGCACACTCAACACACGATGTAGTGATACCAACCTATCTTACCATAACATAAAGAAAGTGCTCCAACTCGGGTCTTGAAAGTGAAATATTTCCGGGCTCAGTTCACGAGGCCAGAGTCCCGATTGCCTGTAGCGCAACCATCGCTTTTATATCGCTTTTGCAAATATTTATTCTAATTGTTTCAAAATTTGTTTCTGTCTTCTTTGTTAACAAAATAGATGTACTTATTTTACTTATTTTATTATTTGCTTCATAGCCAACTTTTGTTAAACAATCATGAGCTATGTTGCCCGCACACAAGAATTCGTTCTTATGCGGGCTTCTTATTATTAATCAACTCATTTCGCAATAATGGCAGTTCTTCTTTATTTTTCTTATTTTAAAGTTATATCCGTATTGAATTTATTTGTTATTATCCCCATGTGTTTGTTATTCTATTTCATATTTGTCATGTGATTGTTTAATGTGAATAAAAAACATGTTGAAATTGAATTGAAATTGAATATCGAACTATATAAAAAAACATTGCTATACACGGCTGTATAGAATTATTATGTTAGCAGTTGCATTTGTTTGTTACGAAAATTAAGAATTTTGTAAGTTTAACAATGCCACCGGTACCGTAGCCACTCTTATACATAGTTCCCAAGGGAATCCGCCAAATCGCGACAGGCAATCGGGATCTTTGGCTCTGAACTGACCGCAAGAAACCACAAATGCCTTCCATGTTATCAGTATAGGCCTATGAGTAGGAGCACCTCCTTCGAACTATGATGAAAATAGTTTGATGTCACTACATCGTGCTCAATATGGGTCTATGTAGGAAGGAATGTTGGGGTTTAGGAACGCGTCGACGGCGAGCTCATTTTTCGCCTGTGTTCATCTATAATTTTGTAAAAGTCGTATGTTGATGGTTTTTAGGGTTGACCCATCAGGACCCCTATTCCTGAGATGAGGAGATGTGAGAAAAATAAAAATGAGTGAGAAAACAATTATCTCACTTAAAATGGCCGATTGGTAATGGTAAATCGGCCATTTTAAGTGAGATAATCGTTTTCTCACTCATTTTTATTTTTCTCACATCTCATTTATCTTAGGAATAGGGGTCCAGGTGACCTATACATAAAGGTAAGGGCACTGTCTAGACTTGATAGTTTCAAAATCAAGGTGTGAATAACCATCGAGTAAGTTTCGTAAAAGTAAAACTAATGCTATAGTCTGAAGGACATCACAACTCTGAAACTAGATTTTAACCAATCAATAACGATATTTATTTCCCTAACTTTGGAGTAAACTAGAAATCATCATCTCAATTTCAGAAATTGTTATCAACTATTTTGTGCTCCGGAAACCATGAGTCATGACGTAGACATTACCGATTCTGTTTGGGAACATGAATAGAATCGAGTAATGTCTACGTCACGACTCAGAGATCATGAGTCGTGACGTAGACATTACCGATTCTGTTTGGGAACATGAATAGAATCGAGTAATGTCTACGTCACGACTCAGAGACCATGAGTCATGACGTAGACATTACCGATTCTGTTTGGGAACATGAATAGAATCGAGTAATGTCTACGTCACGACTCAGAGATCATGAGTCGTGACGTAGACATTACCGATTCTGTTTGGGAACATGAATAGAATCGAGTAATGTCTACGTCACGACTCAGAGACCATGAGTCATGACGTAGACATTACCGATTCTGTTTGGGAACATGAATAGAATCGAGTAATGTCTACGTCACGACTCAGAGACCATGAGTCATGACGTAGACATTACCGATTCTGTTTGGGAACATGAATAGAATCGAGTAATGTCTACGTCACGACTCAGAGATCATGAGTCGTGACGTAGACATTACCGATTCTGTTTGGGAACATGAATAGAATCGAGTATAATGTCTACGTCACGACTCAGAGACCATGAGTCATGACGTAGACATTACCGATTCTGTTTGGGAACATGAATAGAATCGAGTAATGTCTACGTCACGACTCAGGGATCATGAGTCATGACGTAGACATTACCGATTCTGTTTGGGAACATGAATAGAATCGAGTAATGTCTACGTCACGACTCAGAGATCATGAGTCATGACGTAGGCATTACCGATTCTGTTTGGGAACATGAATAGAATCGAGTAATGTCTACGTCACGACTCAGAGATCATGAGTCATGACGTAGGCATTACCGATTCTGTTTGGGAACATGAATAGAATCGAGTAATGTCTACGTCACGACTCAGAGATCATGAGTCATGACGTAGGCATTACCGATTCTGTTTGGGAACATGAATAGAATCGAGTAATGTCTACGTCACGACTCAGAGATCATGAGTCATGACGTAGGCATTACCAATTCTGTTTGGGAACATGAATAGAATCGAGTAATGTCTACGTCACGACTCAGAGATCATGAGTCGTGACGTAGACATTACCGATTCTGTATAGAAACATGAACAGAATCGAGTAATGTCTACGTCACGACTCAGAGATCATGAGTCATGACGTGGGCATTACCGATTCTGTATAGAAACATGAATAGAATCGAGTAATGTCTACGTCACGACTCAGAGATCATGAGTCATGACGTAGGCATTACCGATTCTGTATAGAAACATGAATAGAATCGAGTAATGTCTACGTCACGACTCAGAGATCATGAGTCATGACGTGGGCATTACCGATTCTGTATAGAAACATGAATAGAATCGAGTAATGTCTACGTCACGACTCAGAGATCATGAGTCATGACGTAGACATTACCGATTCTGTTTGGGAACATGAATAGAATCGAGTAATGTCTACGTCACGACTCAGAGATCATGAGTCATGACGTAGGCATTACCGATTCTGTTTGGGAGCATGAATAGAATCGAGTAATGTCTACGTCACGACTCAGAGATCATGAGTCATGACGTAGGCATTACCGATTCTGTTTGGGAACATGAATAGAATCGAGTAATGTCTACGTCACGACTCAGAGATCATGAGTCATGACGTGGGCATTACCGATTCTGTATAGAAACATGAATAGAATCGAGTAATGTCTACGTCACGACTCAGAGATCATGAGTCATGACGTAGGCATTACCGATTCTGTTTGGGAGCATGAATAGAATCGAGTAATGTCTACGTCACGACTCAGAGATCATGAGTCATGACGTAGGCATTACCGATTCTGTTTGGGAACATGAATAGAATCGAGTAATGTCTACGTCACGACTCAGAGATCATGAGTCGTGACGTAGACATTACCGATTCTGTTTGGGAACATGAATAGAATCGAGTAATGTGTACGTCACGACTCAGAGATCATGAGTCATGACGTAGACATTACCGATTCTGTTTGGGAACATGAATAGAATCGAGTAATGTCTACGTCACGACTCAGAGATCATGAGTCATGACGTAGGCATTACCGATTCTGTTTGGGAACATGAATAGAATCGAGTAATGTCTACGTCACGACTCAGAGATCATGAGTCATGACGTAGGCATTACCGATTCTGTTTGGGAACATGAATAGAATCGAGTAATGTCTACGTCACGACTCAGAGATCATGAGTCATGACGTAGGCATTACCGATTCTGTTTGGGAACATGAATAGAATCGAGTAATGTCTACGTCACGACTCAGAGATCATGAGTCATGACGTAGGCATTACCAATTCTGTTTGGGAACATGAATAGAATCGAGTAATGTCTACGTCACGACTCAGAGATCATGAGTCGTGACGTAGACATTACCGATTCTGTTTGGGAACATGAATAGAATCGAGTAATGTCTACGTCACGACTCAGAGATCATGAGTCATGACGTAGACATTACCGATTCTGTTTGGGAACATGAATAGAATCGAGTAATGTCTACGTCACGACTCAGAGATCATGAGTCATGACGTAGGCATTACCGATTCTGTTTGGGAACATGAATAGAATCGAGTAATGTCTACGTCACGACTCAGAGATCATGAGTCATGACGTAGGCATTACCGATTCTGTTTGGGAACATGAATAGAATCGAGTAATGTGTACGTCACGACTCAGAGATCATGAGTCATGACGTAGACATTACCGATTCTGTTTGGGAACATGAATAGAATCGAGTAATGTCTACGTCACGACTCAGAGATCATGAGTCATGACGTAGGCATTACCGATTCTGTTTGGGAACATGAATAGAATCGAGTAATGTCTACGTCACGACTCAGAGATCATGAGTCATGACGTAGGCATTACCGATTCTGTTTGGGAACATGAATAGAATCGAGTAATGTGTACGTCACGACTCAGAGATCATGAGTCATGACGTAGGCATTACCGATTCTGTTTGGGAACATGAATAGAATCGAGTAATGTCTACGTCACGACTCAGAGATCATGAGTCATGACGTAGACATTACCGATTCTGTTTGGGAACATGAATAGAATCGAGTAATGTCTACGTCACGACTCAGAGATCATGAGTCATGACGTAGGCATTACCGATTCTGTATAGAAACATGAACAGAATCGAGTAATGTCTACGTCACGACTCAGAGATCATGAGTCATGACGTAGACATTACCGATTCTGTTTGGGAACATGAATAGAATCGAGTAATGTCTACGTCACGACTCAGAGATCATGAGTCATGACGTAGGCATTACCGATTCTGTTTGGGAACATGAATAGAATCGAGTAATGTCTACGTCACGACTCAGAGATCATGAGTCATGACGTGGGCATTACCGATTCTGTTTGGGAACATGAATAGAATCGAGTAATGTCTACGTCACGACTCAGAGATCATGAGTCGTGACGTAGGCATTACCGATTCTGTTTGGGAGCATGAATAGAATCGAGTAATGTCTACGTCACGACTCAGAGATCATGAGTCATGACGTAGGCATTACCGACTCTGTTTGGGAACATGAATAGAATCGAGTAATGTGTACGTCACGACTCAGAGATCATGAGTCATGACGTAGGCATTACCGACTCTGTTTGGGAACATGAATAGAATCGAGTAATGTGTACGTCACGACTCAGAGATCATGAGTCATGACGTAGGCATTACCGACTCTGTTTGGGAACATGAATAGAATCGAGTAATGTCTACGTCACGACTCAGAGATCATGAGTCATGACGTAGGCATTACCGATTCTGTTTGGGAACATGAATAGAATCGAGTAATGTCTACGTCACGACTCAGAGATCATGAGTCATGACGTAGACATTACCGACTCTGTTTGGGAACATGAATAGAATCGAGTAATGTCTACGTCACGACTCAGAGATCATGAGTCATGACGTAGGCATTACCGATTCTGTTTGGGAACATGAATAGAATCGAGTAATGTCTACGTCACGACTCAGAGATCATGAGTCATGACGTAGGCATTACCGATTCTGTATAGAAACATGAATAGAATCGAGTAATGTCTACGTCACGACTCAGGGATCATGAGTCATGACGTAGGCATTACCGATTCTGTTTGGGAACATGAATAGAATCGAGTAATGTCTACGTCACGACTCAGAGATCATGAGTCATGACGTAGGCATTACCGATTCTGTATAGAAACATGAATAGAATCGAGTAATGTCTACGTCACGACTCAGGGATCATGAGTCATGACGTAGACATTACCGATTCTGTTTGGGAACATGAATAGAATCGAGTAATGTCTACGTCACGACTCAGAGATCATGAGTCATGACGTAGACATTACCGATTCTGTATAGAAACATGAATAGAATCGAGTAATGTCTACGTCACGACTCAGGGATCATGAGTCATGACGTAGGCATTACCGATTCTGTTTGGGAACATGAATAGAATCGAGTAATGTCTACGTCACGACTCAGAGATCATGAGTCATGACGTAGGCATTACCGACTCTGTTTGGGAGCATGAATAGAATCGAGTAATGTCTACGTCACGACTCAGAGATCATGAGTCATGACGTAGGCATTACCGATTCTGTTTGGGAACATGAATAGAATCGAGTAATGTCTACGTCACGACTCAGAGATCATGAGTCATGACGTAGACATTACCGATTCTGTTTGGGAACATGAATAGAATCGAGTAATGTCTACGTCACGACTCAGAGATCATGAGTCGTGACGTAGGCATTACCGATTCTGTTTGGGAACATGAATAGAATCGAGTAATGTCTACGTCACGACTCAGAGACCATGAGTCATGACGTAGACATTACCGACTCTGTTTGGGAACATGAATAGAATCGAGTAATGTCTACGTCACGACTCAGAGACCAGAGTCCATGACGTGGGCATTACCGATTCTGTTTGGGAACATGAATAGAATCGAGTAATGTCTACGTCACGACTCAGAGATCATGAGTCATGACGTAGGCATTACCGATTCTGTTTGGGAACATGAATAGAATCGAGTAATGTCTACGTCACGACTCAGGGATCATGAGTCATGACGTAGGCATTACCGATTCTGTTTGGGAACATGAATAGAATCGAGTAATGTCTACGTCACGACTCAGAGATCATGAGTCATGACGTAGGCATTACCGATTCTGTATAGAAACATGAATAGAATCGAGTAATGTCTACGTCACGACTCAGGGATCATGAGTCATGACGTAGGCATTACCGATTCTGTTTGGGAACATGAATAGAATCGAGTAATGTCTACGTCACGACTCAGAGATCATGAGTCATGACGTAGGCATTACCGATTCTGTTTGGGAACATGAATAGAATCGAGTAATGTCTACGTCACGACTCAGAGATCATGAGTCATGACGTAGACATTACCGATTCTGTTTGGGAACATGAATAGAATCGAGTAATGTCTACGTCACGACTCAGAGACCATGAGTCGTGACGTAGACATTACCGATTCTGTTTGGGAACATGAATAGAATCGAGTAATGTGTACGTCACGACTCAGAGATCATGAGTCATGACGTAGACATTACCGACTCTGTTTGGGAACATGAATAGAATCGAGTAATGTCTACGTCACGACTCAGAGATCATGAGTCATGACGTAGACATTACCGATTCTGTTTGGGAACATGAATAGAATCGAGTAATGTCTACGTCACGACTCAGAGATCATGAGTCATGACGTAGACATTACCGATTCTGTTTGGGAACATGAATAGAATCGAGTAATGTCTACGTCACGACTCAGAGATCATGAGTCATGACGTAGGCATTACCGACTCTGTTTGGGAACATGAATAGAATCGAGTAATGTCTACGTCACGACTCAGAGATCATGAGTCATGACGTAGGCATTACCGACTCTGTTTGGGAACATGAATAGAATCGAGTAATGTCTACGTCACGACTCAGAGATCATGAGTCATGACGTAGGCATTACCGATTCTGTTTGGGAACATGAATAGAATCGAGTAATGTCTACGTCACGACTCAGAGATCATGAGTCATGACGTAGGCATTACCGATTCTGTTTGGGAGCATGAATAGAATCGAGTAATGTCTACGTCACGACTCAGAGATCATGAGTCGTGACGTAGGCATTACCGATTCTGTTTGGGAACATGAATAGAATCGAGTAATGTCTACGTCACGACTCAGAGATCATGAGTCATGACGTAGACATTACCGATTCTGTTTGGGAACATGAATAGAATCGAGTAATGTCTACGTCACGACTCAGAGATCATGAGTCATGACGTAGACATTACCGACTCTGTTTGGGAACATGAATAGAATCGAGTAATGTGTACGTCACGACTCAGAGATCATGAGTCATGACGTAGACATTACCGACTCTGTTTGGGAACATGAATAGAATCGAGTAATGTCTACGTCACGACTCAGAGATCATGAGTCATGACGTAGACATTACCGATTCTGTTTGGGAACATGAATAGAATCGAGTAATGTCTACGTCACGACTCAGAGATCATGAGTCATGACGTAGACATTACCGATTCTGTTTGGGAACATGAATAGAATCGAGTAATGTCTACGTCACGACTCAGAGATCATGAGTCATGACGTAGGCATTACCGACTCTGTTTGGGAACATGAATAGAATCGAGTAATGTGTACGTCACGACTCAGAGATCATGAGTCATGACGTAGGCATTACCGACTCTGTTTGGGAACATGAATAGAATCGAGTAATGTCTACGTCACGACTCAGAGATCATGAGTCATGACGTAGGCATTACCGACTCTGTTTGGGAACATGAATAGAATCGAGTAATGTCTACGTCACGACTCAGAGATCATGAGTCATGACGTAGGCATTACCGATTCTGTTTGGGAACATGAATAGAATCGAGTAATGTCTACGTCACGACTCAGAGATCATGAGTCATGACGTAGGCATTACCGATTCTGTTTGGGAACATGAATAGAATCGAGTAATGTCTACGTCACGACTCAGAGATCATGAGTCGTGACGTAGGCATTACCGATTCTGTTTGGGAACATGAATAGAATCGAGTAATGTCTACGTCACGACTCAGAGATCATGAGTCATGACGTAGGCATTACCGATTCTGTTTGGGAACATGAATAGAATCGAGTAATGTCTACGTCACGACTCAGAGATCATGAGTCATGACGTAGGCATTACCGATTCTGTTTGGGAACATGAATAGAATCGAGTAATGTCTACGTCACGACTCAGAGATCATGAGTCATGACACGGCCGGATCCGGGAGGGCAAGTGAATTGGTTTTTAGAAATTTAGATATTGATTTCTAGTTTTCTGTAAAATTGGAAGAGTAGATATTATGACCATTTCGAGGGGTAAACTAAACAACTATTGTAAATTTGGTGTGCTCTGATTTCAGAGTTCAAGCGATTTCAGGGAGATTTTACGGGATTTTGAGATTTCAAGGGATTTCAGTGAGATTTCATAACAAGTGTACACCAGATTTCAGAAGTTGTTATAAAGTTGGTGATCCAACAAGGTCTTTTTTATCATCACGTATTATGTAATAATATGGAAGGCCTTGAATTGACGACTATAGTGATTGACCTGCCCACAAACGTCACAAAACAAAACATCCAATCGAATGGGCTGTTTGTTATGTGGGTAAATTGACATTGCCTATCAGAGTATCTCTAAATGCCCACATGAAGTATAGACCAAGGTGGCCTGCCAATAAGCCACGCCTATCACTAGTGGGCAATTCAGGCACTGAATATAAAACAAATTTCTGTAAGCTTTCTCCTGACAACAATCAGTTTGAACAGTGAACATGGCCGCCGTTATCCACTATTTAATGTCATCAAGTGGTCTGTCTTTTTAACACGGAGTTATACCTCCATAATGCTGTTGTTGAGCCGGCAACTTGATATTGCCAGGCTTGCAACAGGCAACAGGCACCTGAGCATGCGCAATGTGCTGACAGCGTGGGAATTCGTCGTGGTAATTGCAAGAAGAGCCGCCTGATTACTTCAGCTGTTATCACAGACAAACTCGAAGAAACCCGAGTGATTCCGAACAAGGTCGAACCGATAAACAAGGAACAATGGGCTACTTCTGGTACGATGTAGTGATACCAACAGACTATCATTAAGAGTCCACGCGAGTCGATTTAGCAAAATATCAGTTTTTTTGATGATAACTTTTGAGCGGTTTGAGATATCAAAATTAGAATACGCTAGAAACACAGATAATTATAATACCTTCAAGATAATATAAGTAACAACTATTTAAGTCATGTCGCATAACTCTCAAGCGTCGACAGCTAAAAAATATGTTTTTCTAACTGTCGACGCTTCAAAGTTATGCAAAGTGACTTAAATAGTCATAGTTTATATCATCTTGAAGCTATCAAAATTATCTGTGTTTCTCGCGTATCAGAATTTCGAAATCTCGTACCATTCAAAAGTTATCACCAAAAAAACGATATCTCGCTAAATCGACTCCCGTGGACTCTATAATAGAGAAGGTGTACCCATTCCCATACTAATAACATGGCCGGTATTTGGTTTCTTGCGGTCAAATCAGAGCCAGAAGTACATATTGCTGGTGGCGATTTAGCGTTTCCTTTGTGAAATAGATGTAGATTAGAGTGGCTATACTGTGTCGGTGGCATTGATGAAGTTACAACATCTATAATTTTCGTGCAAAACAAATGTCGCTGCTAAGATGATTATCTCCTAGGCCGTGTATAGTTCGATAAAAGTGATTGTTATACGCTAGCAGCAAGCTGAACTGAACGAAGATTTTGTCCCCGTGGAGAAAGAAATCGGTACACCTTCTTTATATTATGATAGATCGTATAGATATATATTACCTTACCGAGAAACGTTACACCTGCAGCCAATAGCGACATATGCTTGTTCCAATCTCGGCGCCCATATTGGACATTTAAAAATAGAATCTAAGCAAGGCATTCTATATCATATTTAATTATATGTCGAATATGGCGGGAACTTTCCAATTTGCAAAGCGGTGTTAAGCTATACTGCAGCCGAGACGAATCTCGGTAATATAGATCTACTAGGAAAACGCTATATATGCGTTGTTAGACGAGCGGAAAGTAATAGTATGTCGACTTCTTTGCCAAACTTTTGCCTACATTCGCCAATTGGGTGACATTTAAGTTAGAAATGGGTAAGAACTGCTTCGAGTGCTACCAATTTAGCACATTTCATGGGTTGTCTTCGAAATGGCTCACCCGATCAAGCTAAAACATTTCAGAAATGTTTATCAAAATGTAAATCAACTTCACGCGGAATTTCATTTTTTTTTTTGAAAATGAGAATATTTTCTTTTTTTTTTTCGCCGTGTTATTTTAATGGGCATTTTTGAAATTTCTTAAATTCATAAAAAAAAAGTTACGATCTGATAATGCCACAAAACAATACAGATCTAAGTTGGATGAGGAACATTTATGAAAAAAAGTTTGAAATTGATAGTTGTAGCCATTTGACCTGTGGAGAACCGACAAAAAATACAAAAAAAAAAAAAAAAAAAAAAACATTAAAACGAACACCAATTTTTTTCAGTATGTCAAATTGAACCCTCGCTAAAGCTCGTCTAATGATTAGAGTATGTTGGTATCGATTCCTACATGGTTTCCTTCTGTCCTCTAGTAGACCTATAGTGTAACAAGCAAATATAGCTTTGTTTACAACCGAACACAAAATTACGTATTTCTTCTGCTTCGCTGTCAACAACAGTAGTCCTAATCTGAAATGTAATTTAATGTGGTGTCTGGAAAACATGTCATAAAGCTTCGAACCAACTCGATCACTGTTCACTGGAGTTGGATTGGAGAGGATGGAGATGAGCTTCTAATGACAACAACCCGATCGGCCAACTCGCGGCATACAACCAATGGGAATACAGTAAACATATGTCGTCACTTATGTCTGCGATGTCACTTCGATCGGGCCGGGCCGCTGAGGAGCGTATACCGGAATAAAGTCGACTCGGTCGTGTGACATGGGCTTCGGGGTACTTGTCAATTGAATGTGGTTGTGGGTTCAGGTAAGGTTGTACGTACATCCAAACCCATGCCACACAACCGAGTCGATTTAATTCCGGTATACGCTCTTCAGAACCTTCAATCTAACATAGCACATATTTCGAAAGTTCGATTATATTATCAGTGGATGATGCCTGATAAGCTACTTCATTTACACCGGCTCATGCAGCGCAGTGGTTAACGCACTCGCTTCGTTTGATCCGGGAGGTGAATGGGCATATCGGACCTGGTTCGATCCCCGCCACCGTCCATCTTTACAATGGGTTTTTCGTGGATCTCTCTGTAGTCCAGGCTAATGCTGGGATGGTTCCTACAATATAAGCCACGACCGCTTCCTTCCCACTATTCTTCCAAATACCTATAAAAAAACTTCATCCCATCATCTCATTATGTATTTATCTGACGCCAATAGATCTTAGATATCATTATAGTGCGTCGTTAAACTCAATATAATAATAATACTTCATTTACACCGCGTGAAATTTGAAAGAAACAAATTGACATAGTTGTCGTGGATTGCAGTTGCATCGCGATACGAGTGAACAAGATGTCTCAGTTGGCCAATTCAGTTGACGATTATGCCGACCGGCCGACCAGAGCAATGGTGTCTATTGTCTGCTGGGTAGGTGTATCAGTGTGTAATGCACCTAGTCGTGTCAGCATATCAGCGTAACACGAACCGCCTCGTTGCTTCCCAGCCCGTCTCCATGTCCCAGCTTTAATCTACTCTGCATGAGTACGTAAGAAGCAGTGGCGGCCCGAGAATACAAATTTGGAGCCATGGCAAACATGCAAAGAGCACTTGAAATATCATATTTCGTGAAAAAAAAATCCTTGCGGGGCTGGTGTGCTCCTACCCCCCCCCCCCCCCCCACCCCCTCATTCGTGTTGTCTGCAATAATTGTTTAATAACACGTGCGCGCCCCAATATTCGAAAATCCTAATAATGTCCATGTTTTTTTTTTTGTAGCGCCCTCTTATAATTTAAATTTTGAATCCAATTAAACATATAAAAGAACGTATTTAAAACTATGCCCATAGCCGATAGTCAAGACTTAGGGGGTGGGTGGTGGTGTCTCACTTATTCGACCCCGCGTGCTTGGGTCACTCCGGACCCACTGCATAAAAGAGTTCAAATATATGTGATTGTATTTCATAATTCATCAAACAAACATAAATATTTCCGAGGTACATTTATTGATGTTTATTTGCTTATCGACCCCACCACCAGCTAGATTATACGGGGATACGAATGAGCAGGTGATTAACTATATGAAGTGACGATAAATTAAACTAAAGGACGTTTCAAAATCACATGTCAACTGCGGAACTCGAACCCACGTCCAATTCTTGACTTCCGTCTTAAAGCGGTGCCTCATAGTCTACTGAGCTACGGATTGTATTATGTTGATTTGATTGATTGTAGGAAGATTGAATGATTTGTCACCCAACGTAAGTGTTGAATGGTTCTTCATCTCTCCACTTGGTTATCAGTCACCAGGCCTGTGTAATACAGATTGAGCCAACACGAAAAGTTCTTCATCCACCTGACTGAACTAGTCAACCCTGTGGAATTGCATAGGATTTGTCAGGTATTAGACGAACAGAAAAGGACCTTTAATTTTGCTTCATGCTGTACAACAACTTAAGGCAACCACATTCAGAGGTAACATATCAGAGCAATAGAAATTAATATGAAAAAGTACTGATGAAGCTCGAACTGAAAAAAGAGAAGATCGATCCTCGTTCGGATCGATTTATGAGTTGGCCGATATATATATATATATATATATATATATATATATATATATATATATATATATATATATATATATATATATATATATACATATATATATATATATATATATATATATATATATATATATATTCATATATATGTATATATATATATATATATATATATATATATATATATAAATATATATATATATATATATATATATATATATATATAAATATATATATATATATATATATATATATATATATATATATATATATATATATATATATTTATATATATATATTTATGTATATATATATATATATATATATATATATATATATATATATATATATATATATATATATGTACACACACATATGTCCAGATTGCCGGTCTGATGCGTGCCAATTAACGCATCGGACCGGCAATCTGGAGATCCGGGGAGGTCGCAATTTTTCAACAGTTTCAAACAATACCACCGTAATAACTCACTGTGGAGATTAACCCGGAAGCTAGTCGTATATATATATGTATATATATATATATATATATATATATATATATATATATATATATATATATATATATATGTGTGTATATATATTTTATGTATAAACTTATATATATATATATATATATATATATATATATATATATATATATATATATATATATATATATATATATATATATATATATATATATATATATATATATATATATATGTATGTATAACATAGCGTGTATTCCCAATTAAGGCTACGGATAGCGAGTTAGGATCGTTTGAACGAGGCAGCACCAGTGGTAGGGCGATCTTACCACCCCAAAGAAATGGTTAGATGTGACACATTTCGTTCCACACATTGTATAGAAGCTATGATGTTTATTTAAGTCGTACTATGATGATCTCAATTCGTATCGCTGGTCGATACCTTCCATTCGAGACTAATATCTATATGCTTCCATTTATTATGATCTCAACATATTTGAATTTCACTGATGAGTGGTATAGATATATTCATATGAAATTTAATGGAAAGCCATATACCTACATGCAACTTGAGTTCCAAACAACCACGTGATTCATGTCAGTGCTTTCCTTGTTGATTATTAATCACTAATTGGGATCGTTTCAAATTAATTGGTGACACTTGTTGCTCAGAAACCTAATAGAGGTTTATCAATACCATTGATTGATGTGAAAAAAATGCATTATACTTTTTTTTTACCAAGCCGACTGATCCGATTCATGTGAGAATTCGGGATAATAATAATAATATCTATATTCAGTGGAACACAGGGTCATACATAAATATAGCATAAATGTACAATTGTGTTTAAATGTACAAATGTATAATGTACAATTGTGTTACAATTGTGACAACTGTCCTATATAGTGAAAAAATAATACAATACTGATAATAATAAAATAAAATATTGCACAAAAAAAATTAAGAAATATGTATAGGCATATTATCATTATATTGAAATTCCGTGAAAATTTGAATTTATTCGAAGGGAATATTTTTTTCGAATTTTCTCTGGTTTATTAATTGGGTTTCTTTTTTAAATTTGGAAATGGGTTTTCTCAAAAGTGGTGCAACTGATTGCGCCTCAAAACTATACAGTAATTAACAAATTAAATGAAAACACATTTGTATGCCAAATTTCTACTGAATTTGTAGGCCTACTCTAGTTTTGTTCTTACTCGGGCTTCACATCATTATCTTGGTAATCCTCTCGCCTATATAGTTCAGCAAACCTAAATTATAACTTCATACCGTTTATTTCCGTTCAGTATATTCTTGATCGTGTTTATTTTTATTGTCTATGTATATATTCTGTTTGATTAAGACAAGTGAATAAAATATTTGAAATTGAATTGAATTGTTCGACCTGTGAAGCGCGAACATTTTTTTCGTCTTTTGTGAAAGTGAGTCTTCGCTTCGCTCATTCAATAAATGAAAACATGTCCGTCAGATGTCATCTGTTGATCAACACAATAGACCGTGTGAATAATTTGTCTGTCTATCGACTATTTGTTTATGGGCCGGCCTCACCAGATGTTTTGAGTTCTGTCGATAAACCTCGGCGCTGGCTTGCATTGCAGATGACTTTCTTACCGGTAATTCGTCGAGCTAGTCGGCTGTATATGGCCACGGTATGTCGCATCGATATGGCCACGGACGGGCAGCCAGTTTGAAGGTCACATTGAGCACCAACGCACGTCATCCAGCCTAGCTGCGCGAGACGACCCCTATCGCGACCGTTTGCGCATGTTGATAAGCGAGTCGACATCTGTAGGACAGCTACGGGGGATGTGTGAACTTTATTAGAAATAAACTGCCCTTAAACTCTACTGATTCAAAAGTGAAAGCTGGCCGACTTCACTAGATATAATCATTATATATATATGTTATATATATATATATATATATATATATATATATATATATATATATATATATATATATATATATATATATATATATATATATTATCAAAAACATTATTTTCGGTAACACCTCTGTTATTTTCAGAAACCATTTTTAATCCTCTGACGTTTCGACCTGCTTGCACAAGTTATTCTCAAAGAGTCACATATATATATATATATATATATATATATATATATATATATATATATATATATATATATATATATATATATATGTGACTCTTTGAGAATAACTTGTGCAAGCAGGTTGAATAGTCAGAGCATTAAAATT
>OZ023335.1:15259244-15539244 GCA_964007535.1 Brachyptera risi | reverse complement strand
AATCGGTCGTGGCCTGTTGTTAAGGAACCATCCCAGTATTGACATATGAACGACGTAGGGAAACCACAGAAAACCCCTTTCAGGATGGTCGACCGTGGCGGGAATCGAACCCCGGTCTCCTGAATGACGGTTCAGAGTATTAACCACTCGGCTACTCGTCTCAGTTTATTTTTCCTGGTTATATTAGTAATTTATTCAGTAATTTGAAACAAGTATATGAGAGTTCACTTAAATCTCCACAGATAAGCGTGTGTTACAAGCTTATCTGTGGAGTTAAATAATTATACGTCTTGCATTTTTACAAAGTAAAACCTAATTTCAGAAGTGTAAACAGTAGTATATATAGTAATTACAGAATCAAGCATTATACAAAAGTAATGAATACAAAGGAAAATTTGATGAGTTTTGACATTCTGTATCATTTAAAGTCAAGTAGTATTTTGATGAAGTTCCGAAAATGTGAAACAAAAACATTGATTCCTGGGGACAATGAATAACAGAGTTGATATATAAAATATAAATTATCAATTGACATAGCTTACTTCTATAACATAATTCATCTGATAGTAGGGACATCTAGGGAAATATCATTTGATGCTTAATGTTGATGTATACGACCGGCACTTCTAATAGGAATATACCTTTAACCGGCAGTTAAGTGTCACGGTTACCCATCCACAAACTTTCAAAATAAGGCTGACTGGACTTGGTAATACCGGGTTTATTTTACTATGATGGAACTGTATAAGTTTTATTTGTTGTATGAAGCAAATGGGGCGCCGGAAGAGCGTATACCGGAATAAAGTCGACTCGGTTGTGCTTTATACTTGAACCCTAACCACATTCCATTGAAACGTACCCCGTAGCCCATTTCAGTACACGATCGAATCGACTTTACACCTGTATACGCTCTTCAGCGCCCCATGGAAATGACCCATGTTTTGAGAAGTCTTGTATCGTAGTAAATACTGATCCAGGAGACCGTGGTTCGATTCCCGCCATCGTTGATCATCCCGGCAGTGACGCGAGTGTTTCCATGGTAATAAACTAACATTTCATTTCATCTTCCCACTATCTCAATCATCAATCACCGACGCCAATAGATCCTAGTTATCTTCCGAGTGCGTCGTTAAGCCTGTAGCGCATTTTTCAAATCTAAATCTATTTCTATACAATCATTGATTTGAAAGACTGTTTAGAAACTGTATCTCTTGGTTGATTCATAGATAGATATTTTATCTCACCGAGATACGTCACTCCTGCAGCCGATAGCGACATATGCTCGTTCCAATCTCGGCCGCTATATTGGACATTCAAAAATAGAATCTAAGCAAGGCATTCTATTTTATCACTGATATATGTCAAATACGGCGGAAAACTACCCGGTTTGCAAAGCGGTGTGAAGCTAATATGTAGGCCTACGCCTTCTTAACGTTGAGGAACGTATCTCGTCGGTAATATATGTCCATGGTTGTTTCAAGATTTTGAAGCGGTTTTGTAACGAAATATAAATAATTATCTATAGACTAGGTTGTTTCAAATTAACAACAATGAACTTTGGCACCCGGACTGCAAGCTATCTGTACCCATACTTCTTCGCCGCAGATAAAAGCCTTTCGGTTTCCAAAAGTCCGTATACATATTATTATATTTAAGTATATAAATATCCGGACATAAAATTATTGTGTGCCAGCAAGTTGGCTTGTGAAGTTGGCTTACCTGTATGCACTGCTTTCACCTCACGCAATCGACGCACATCCACGCAAGGTACCAAGCGACCGTCCCCCCTATCCCACAACATCATCGCACGGGTGTTTCGAACCTTCATCTCTCGTATGTAACTTGTATCCACGAGAGATAAAGATTCCGATTGACTGTCCCCCCTATCCCACACCACTAGCTCACGGGTGGTTCGAGCCATCACCTCGCGGCCACAGCTCTCGCTCGGCTTGTTTGTGAAAGATGCGCCCTTATAAGGTAAAAGGCTGGGCGCTGTCACAGACCGACATGACTTCAGTCAGGTTACTACAGGGCACTCGGGCTTTACGCTTCTGACAGTGTCCCCGGTCGATGTCAACTAATCTCACGCTATGACACTTGACCAAGGTGCTTGTTGCTAGGGTCACGATTGTTAGTAGTAGCTCCAGAACCCGAGGGGTTAACAACTCCTGGGGGAGGCATTCCTGTACGATTTGAAACTGTTTTAAAAGATAATCTCGGAAAAAACAGTAGAAAAGCGGTGTTATTCTATATACCAACAACTAGTACACAGCCACCTTGCATGAACCTTGGGTGTAAGTTAAGACTTGAGACCAGAACGTTTATCTTGTACAATGCACCCCCTGAAGTCTGGTGTACACTTGTCATGAAATCTTCCTGAAATCCTTTGAAATCTTCTTGAAATCCTGTGAAATCTCCTTGAAATATCTTGAAATCTGAAATCATGTGTACACCAAATTTACTGGTTGTTTACCTCTCGCTAGAGCCTAGAGGAGGCGCGTGAAGAACGTAGACCGGAACAGTCGACTCGGTAATTGTGTGACATGGGTTTGGGTGTCCAACCTTATACCTGAACCCTAACCACATTCTATTGAAAAGTACCCCGAAGCCCATGTCACACGACCGAGTCGACTTTACTCCGGTATGCGCTCTTCAATGTCCCCTTTCCATCCCTATCTTACCAGGAAGACACCACATTGTATCCTTCCGCGTATAGTCACTATATATAGTATATACCATCGTGTGCGTAACTATGCATACACGATGAAGTCGTCGTGTTACCAGTATCATTTTTCAAACTGCCCCAATTAGGACATATACATGTCTGATCAAGATGACGTTGTTTGTGCAATCATCTTCTTCCAGTATACTACTTTTTGACATTTGATACTTATTCTTGATGTCGATCTCTTGGGATAGACATCAGGAATATTTTAAACCTAACCATATTTCAACATATATTTATTATGGTTTGTCGTTCCTCCACTCTTATTCAAGTGCGAGTTTGAACTGAGAACAAGTAAGAAAACGTTCTCATCGTAGTCCCATGGGTGTGACCCTTTACAGCACACACATGTTCGGTTTTAACAAATTAGTGTATAACTTCTTTAGACACTTTAGACATAGTTTAGTCTTATAGTTTAATATATATTGAGGTGTTCTCATCTAAATTTCACTTCCACCTTTATATAACACTTCTCACCTTTTGTTGCAACTTATTTCGACAGGCGCTAAATGACCTCGCTGTCGATGCGCCTTGAAACCCTAATATTCACTCATTCATTCACGATGGTAGTGACGTAACATGCGGTACGAAGAAGCGGTTCAATGACGTCCTCGGTAGCTCGGCTTCAGAAACTGAAGTCACCATTGGGCGTGGGTTCGAGTCCCGCATAAGACATGGGTTTTTGTAAACGTCCTTTCACTCATCATCACTTCATCATTTCATAATTACCCGCTCATTCGTACCCCCGTATAACCTAGCTGTTGGGGGGATCGCTAAGCAAACCATGATCATCATCATCAAATAACGACTATAGTTATGGGTGTGGCTTATTAATCGCCCACCTGAAACTTGAGATATACCCTGCTTGGAGATTCCAAAGGGGCGGGAAAACGACGAATGTAAAACCATTCACACCGTCCTAAAACTAGTGCTCGGTGAGTGAGTTTTGGGGTTTCAAGGCGCGTCGACAGCGAGGTCTTTTCGCGCCCCTGTCTGTGTACTTGGCAATGGTTGTCAACGTTTGTGGATGTCTCAAGCATATGGAGGGAGCGAGGAAGAAAGAGAAAGGTAAGAGAAGATGATAGAAAATGAAAGAAGTGAAAACGATAGACGGGATGAAAGTGTCAAGAAAATGAAATAAAATACAAGCACATGGTTCAGTACTTCCTCCATAAACCCCTGTCAAACGTCAACTGGACACGTGACTGGCCTCTTTTCACCTAGCGATCCGCACGGATTTTGGTGGAACTAGCAGCACTGTTGGTATCAGCCTTCCAGCGCACGGAGATAGCCCGATACAAGACCTCTCTATTCTAGACCGTGCTCTATACCTCATCGTCTTGGGTGACCCTTTTGGGAGCAAATAAAATGCTCCCGACGACAGATCTGGGCATCACGGAGTCACTCAGTCCACACACCACCTCAAGGTGTCCAGATCCTCCGAGGCGGTTAGTGTTAAGCATGTAGTTGCCGGGCTACTAGCTGCTGTGACGTCAGACCGTGTGTACCTGTAACGGATGAGGAGGGGGGAAGGGGGGGGCAGGAACCACAGTCGGCGCTTTATGCTGTCTGCCGTACATGACTGGCGCTTCCTCTGCACCCCTCCCCTCTCACTCTCTGCACCATCACCAAGCACTCACCATCACTATGCAGTAGACCTACATTATATTGTGAAATTTCATCAAAGGTCTGCACATTTCTGAAAAGTTTTCAACGAGTGAAATATTCATGGTTAGTCATTTTCAAACGTTTCATATTAAACTTAAGAGCCCGCATCTTAGCTGAGCATGTTTCTCTTCGAAATGCTCTACTCAAGTTCGATGTGCGTTTAAAAGTTTGATTGTGGGTTGAAAAGTGAGAAAAGGATAATATTGGAAGAGTTCCAGTAACCACCGCTAGATGGGGGAGTTTTTCATTTCATAATTTGGACAAAATCTATTTACATTACACATTTTGGCCAAGGAAATTGGGAAAACTGTTGAATAAAAGGCGAATCAGAATTTCAAATATTGATATGCAAAGTTGAACTTAAGGATGTGCGTTCAAGATTTATTTCTACTATTATTCGGTGACCGGGAATTAGGCAATGAAAACCATCAAATTAGGCACATTTTGATCCAATTACTGCTCCATAATGAAACCATTATTCAATTTTTGATCAAGTATATGCAATTGTTAGGGTATTGTTTATCCATTGCATTTTACCGCAAGTCTGTAATGTTTGTGGTTCTTGAGATATATGTGGCCAAAGTACACCCTGTAAATCCGTCTAAGATGCGGGCTCTTAATTACAATTGTATACTGGGCCAGTGGCTAGCAAGCTGAACCGTCATTCAGGGGAAAGGGGTTCGTTGGCTGAAAGTCGGCGAATTGGGACGTAGGCCTATAGCCTTTGAATCCCGCCGAGGAGCAGTACGCCCCATCGTACTGGGCCACTTGCCCACTTCTGTCGGATTGTGCTGCTATGGCAACGCTCGGGTGGAGGCGCCGGTCCTTGCATTGCGTGTCTTTAATCACACGTTTTAGAGTCACACCTTGAAGACATGTTATTATAGCTGTCATGTCCACTGCTAACTGCGTGCGGGCTAATTCACCTTCTCTCTCTCTCTCTCTCGCTATCTCTTCCGTAGTGCGTGCTCTCTTACAATTAAATGGAATTAAGCGAATTAGTAATTGGTATATACTATTAGCGATATGGAGACTATATATAGTACAGGCAAGAGGGACGACCCTTGGGGGACACCGGCGCCGGCAGCGATTGTGCCTATTCGGTTTGTGAACGCTGTCTTGTGTACACAAGGTCATAGAGAAGGTTGATTCTTCTGATATCTAACCACAAAAACTAAACTATCTGTATAAATATAGTTTTAAAAAGTCACAGTAAAGCTTCATTTGAATGAATAATAACAGTTTATTACCCCGATTTAAGAGAATACTAAAATCGTCATCTCAATTTCAGTTAGTAGGTTCTATAGGCTATAATTAATTTTTTTGTCCTCCAGAGGCCATGAATTATGACGTAGGTATTACCGATTTTCTATATAGAAACATGAAAAAAATCGAGTATTGTGTAGGTCATGACGCAGAAAAAGGGTCGGGTCCTCAAGAACGAAAACAAAATCTGAAATTGAGATGATTATATTTCTAGTTTTCTCTAAGATTAGGGAAAAGAGTATCGTCATAATTCATTCAAATCCAGCTTCAGGTTTGTGCTGTCTTTCAACTTGATTACTCATTATTACCACCAGTCTGCAACCACCAGTGGCGTGACACAACTACACTAGTCAAACGCGAAATTTGCGTTGTAAGATGAGCGAGATATCTCAATGAGGTATAAAAGTCCTTAAAGTAGTTCTACCCTTGCTACTTTATCGACTCTGGTATTCTACACACCTTGATATCTGAATAAGCTATTAAAGTCGTTAAAGTAGTTCTACTCTTGCCACTTCATTGACTCTGGTGTTCTACACACCTTGACGCATATAAAAAATACTTCATTGTTGGTCAACTCTTGAATCTAGAAAGCAGTGAATCTCAACAACTTAATTCTGTCACAATTTTTATGATATATTTTATGAATATTATCAGTCATTTTATTTTTTTTCTTCAAAACGACTGATCAGAATTGCTTAAAAAATCGTAATAATGTGTAAAATCCATGTATACACATTTAGAGAGAATTTCATCTCATTTGGAGAGATTTTATTTTTCAACATTTTCTGCCCAGCCAAATCTTATGGGGTTTTTAGAAACTTTGAGATGATGATTCTCAAAATCGGTCCGACCGATTCATCCCAAAAACTATACAGTTCTAAGTTGGATGAGTTTGCGTGTACAAAAAAAGTTTCATGTTGATCAGTCAACACTTGCGACCTGTGGAGTGCTTACAAACAAAAAAAAAAACACACAGACAAAGCCCTATAAGAGTGGGATGGAGACTTCGCTACGCTCATCAATAACAAAATGTATTTATTGTGTAGCTGTCCCAAAGTTGTTATTAATGAATAAATTGAAATCGAAATTGAATGTTCACTTTACAAAATATTAAAGGACATCAAAACTCTGAAACTATACATTCAATTGAATGATGACGATATTTATATTTTCCCAAATTTAG
Organism: Brachyptera risi; assembly: GCA_964007535.1. Lineage (NCBI taxonomy): Eukaryota > Metazoa > Arthropoda > Insecta > Plecoptera > Taeniopterygidae > Brachyptera > Brachyptera risi. Next base: position 15,532,402 of record OZ023335.1, on the reverse strand, counting down.
AGAAAACCAGAAATCATCATCTCACTTTCAGGAATTATGAATAAATGTTTATGTCCTCCAGAGAGCATGAGTCATGACGTAGTCATCACTGATTCTGTACGAAAACGTAAACAGAATCGAGTGATGTCGACTTAGAAAAAAGGCCAGGCGCATGAAAAACATATATGAACTAACTAATTATAATTTCTGAAATTGAGATGATTTCTAGTCTTCTATAAAATTAGGGAAATAAATATCGCCATTATTCGTTAAAATCCAGTTTCAGAGTTGTGGGGCCATCAAGAACTCATCCACTGTTGGTTTTACACTAGGAAAACGCGTTATGTGTCGCCGCGTTGATGGATGAGCTAGAACATATCAACTTATCTTTGGGTTGGTTATTATATATATATATACACCTTGAGATCCAAACAATTACGTTACTGCCATCCTATTTTCTAATTAATTTCTATGATAATAAAGAAGGCTTTGTTTTGACCGTTTCCAATTAATTGGTGACACCTGTTGCTTGAATTTAATTGGTTTCTTGATAGCTTTGAGCGATTTAAAAAAATTAGATTATATATTATATTCACATTAAAACGGCTGATCTGATTCAACTGAAAGTTCGGAATAATGTGTATAATTAGTATATATTGAAATTCCCTGAAAATTTGAATTCTCTCGAAGGAAATATTTTTGATGAAAATTTTCCTCCGGGTCACGGTATTCTTAAATGAGATTTTTGAAAACTTGAAATGAATTTACCTCGGAATTTACTGAGAAGTAGTTCAACCGATTGCACCTCAAAACTATACAGTATCGAATTAGATAAGGACGCTTGTGTATGCCAAGTTTCAACGGATTTTGAATTCTCGTTTGACCTGTGGAGCGCGAAAAAAAGGCATACAAAAAAAACAGCACTTTTTTTTCGAGTATGGTGAAATTGAGTCTTCGCTTCGCTCATCGAACAAAACTTTCATTTTCTGTAGTCAAAAATATGAAAAGTTCACCTTCTTCATAACTTTTCCTCGATACACCATTTGAATGCAGACTAGTTTATTTATAATGTCGTTTCCCGCCAAGGGAACAGTCTACCCGCTCTAGGGTGTGAGTGCGATTTGCTGGGAGGGAAGCTGGGGGATAGGCCCACAGGTATCAGGGGTATCTGTCTTGCCAACCCCCGACTACATATATACAAGCCAGACGCGACACTTCATATTATAGACACTATATTTAGAAGAGAGGGTGCTATCTCTCTCTCTCTCTCTCTCTCTCTCTCTCCCTCTCTCCTCTATCGCCATCTCGCTTCCACTCGCACTTCTAACATTACGTGCTTGCGGGTATAACACTGGCTTCAGAACGTGCTCGTATGTATTATTCTTCTCTCTCTCTCTCTTTATCGCATTGCTTTTCTCCTTCTACCCTCTTCCTCCCACCCGACAAGATGAGCACGCGACAGGAGCTGTGGTTATTCCTGCCGGGTCGGCGGGTCCAGCATCTGTCTTTCCTCGTCTCTCCCTCTCCTCCTCTCATCTCTCGCTCTCCCCCTATCTCTACCACTGTCCTCTCTCTCTCTCCTCTCTCTTTCTCTCTCTCTCCCTTCTCTCTCTCTTCCTCTCCTCTCTCATCTCTCGCTCTCCCCCTATCTCTCCCACTGTCCTCTCTCTCTCTCTCTCTCTCTCCTCTCTCTTTCTCTCTCTCTTCCTTCTCTCTCTCTTCCTCTCCTCTCTCATCTCTTACTCTCTCTCATATCTCGCTCTCCCCTCTCTCTTCCCCATATATATCTCTCTCCTCTCTTCTCTCTCTCTCTCGCTCTCTCTCTCTCTCGCTCTCTCTCTCTCTCTCTCTCTCTCTCTCTCTCTCTCTTTCTCTCGCTCTCTCTCTTAATGCTCGATTATAATGTGATTGATTATTTGTCATTATTGTTTGCTTACCGACCCCACCAACAGTCGGGCTATACGGGGGTACGAATGAGCAGGTGATCATGAAACCATGACGTTATGATAGTTGAAATGACATTCACAAAAACCCATGTCTTGTGCGGGACACTAACCCACACCCAACGGTGCCTTCAGTTTCTAAAGCGGTGCCTTAGTTGACCGAGCTATCGGAGGCCTGCAGGTAGCAACTTCATGTCCTGTTCCCTCTATCGAGGTCGGAGGTTGAAGCTCACTGGTGCCCTATTTGGGTTGTGGCTCGATGTTTGAATACTTATTAGCGTTCTAACTGGCAGTTAAACCTCTTATCACCATCAATACTACTTGGTTCCACTAACTCCACAGCCTTAATTGGGGAACAATGATTTTGTATCAAGTTTCGATGTTATTAAAAAAAAAAAAAAAATAATAATAATAATAACTCTCAAAATAAGGCTAACTGGACTTGATCGAGTAATAGCCGGGATCGTCAAGTCCAGATGAGAAAGTTATTCGACAAATAACCGTATTGATACCGACGCTAGGATGGAACTTATAACAATACTTCTACTACTACTTCTACCTCTACTATACTATACTTCTATACTAAGAAAAGTCTATTCGAGTGAATAAGTAAGTGAAATGACAATGAACGTTTGGGTTGTTGCGTGTGACAGGGTTAGACCAATCGCCGGCACCGTCATAAAAATATAATGAAATGTTCTCTCTCTCTCTCTCTCCATCTCTCTCTCTCTCTTTTGTGACTGAAACAAAAGGGCGTATCAAGGAATCTTAACGAAGCTTCAAGAATGTCAATTAAGCCACCCGATGTGTTTTTGTCATGAACTATTTCACCCCCTTCTCTCTCTCTCTCTCTCTCTCTCTTTCTCTCTCTCTCTTTCTCTCTCTCTCTCTCTCTTCTCTCTCTCTCTCTCTCTATCTCTCTCTCTCTTTCTCTCTCTCTCTCTCTCTCTGGCTGTCAGGGCGCGCGATCATCCGTCTTAGTTGATGGCGGTGGTAATCTCGCCTACAAGGGTTTAAGTGATTGAATTAGAGGCATGGAGAGTCATTGAGATTTTGTTTGAAACAGCATCTCTGTTCTGGAGCACGTCTCTGTTCCAGCTCACATCAAAGGAACACCATTATTCCTGGTTTAGTGATAGAACCGCGCAGTTTTACAGGGATTCGGGGAGGTCTGGAGGTCTGTATCTTCCAGTCGAGGGCGCCAGATATTCAAAGGGCGCCGAATATCTAAAATCGAATCGAAATCAAAACAATAAAATTAATAATTATGTAAAATTGTAATTATTCAAGAAGAAGTATATTCAAAGGACATTACAATCATGAAACTAGATTTTAATCCATAATGTGGGGTAGTTATTTTCATAATTTCGGAGGAAATTGCGCAATTCATCACCTCAGTTGACCACTAGTGATAGGCGTGACTAAACGCCAGGCCACCTAGATCTATACTTCATCATGTGGGCATTTAGAGAGATACTCTGATGGGTGAATGTCAAATTACCCACATAAAAAACAGCCCATTTGATTGGATGTTTTATTTTGTGACGTTTGTGGGCAGGTCATAATCACTGGTCGTCAATTTCAGAAATGATTATTTTTTTTATTATTGTATAATTTTAATATAGGCCCTACATGTATATATTTGGTTCACTTTATTACTGTTTGTATTGTTTTCTGTTTAAATAAGATGAAGAATGAAAAGATCTTTAAATTGAAATTGAATTGAATTATTTGTGTCCTTCAGAGACCATGAGTCATGACGTGGGCATCACTGATTCTGTCTAGAAACATAAACAGGATCGAGTAATGTCTACCTCACGACTCGGAAAAATGTCTGGGTTCTGGAAGACAAATATACTAATTCTACCAAATTCTTATTCCTAATTCTTTATTATACCAAAGGTGTGTGTAATAATGTAAACTATGTACCTATGAGTGTGACCAATGTGAAAAATGAAAACTGTACGATTCTTAAAACTGTAATTCCTCATGTATTATGTATAGAATAAAATAATTCTTGAATTTGATTTTGAATTTTTTTTTCTGAAATTGAGATGAAACTGAGACGGTTGCGACGAGATGATCTAGTAGGCCTATACTCTCCAAAATTAGGGAAATTAATATCGTCATTATTCACTAAAATCGCGTTTCAGGGTTAAGATGTCCTGAATAAAAAGAGAGTATTAAAAAACAATTCTCAGAAAATTCTTGTTGAAAAAAATTGAAAATTAATGTATTTGATGGTAAATTGCTTATAAGTAGATGATGGGCCGGAGGAGGAGGGGTAAAGGGCGCATAGAATTTTACGGCTAGGGGTGCAAAATGTTTTGACACCACCCTGCTTCTAGTTTTGAGGAAAACGCAGCAGGTGCGTTGTAATTCGAGAAAATGATATTTGTATAAAATGTTCTCACACCTTGTTTTGGTAACTGTCAAGGCACCGCCTTCCTTATGCAGTTCTCGTTAATTTTAGACCTACGTACGGAGTATTTTTATCTGTTACCTGTCGCCCATATTAATACATTCAATGGACGACTCGAAATGGGCGTGGCTTTACCAGTCAGCCAGTTGGATCATATCATTTGTAGTCATTACAAGATACCCCGATTGGATATTTGAATTTGACTACATTTCTAACAGCCCTGTTGATTGGACGGTATGATTTCTGACGTCATGGGGGCGGAGACTGCGAGTCGTCAATTATTGATCTAGGAAAAAACTTCAGTAATCAGTGGCGGATACAGGGAGGGGTCGATAGGGGCGAACGCTCCTCCTATGAATTGAAAGTGACGAAAAAGAAAGTGAAAAGAAAGGAAGAAAGATAGTAAATGAGAAAATAGAAGAGAGCTATAAATATCACCTGGATTCGCCTCTGGCATTGATTAATTAATTCACGACGGCTCATCCAACTTGAGAAATTGTTTTGTATAGTAATTTTTGATTTTCAATAAATGCTAATTATTTTGTTTTGAAACTTCTATAGTAAAAATTGATATGTTTTCAGTTGGTTTTTTTATCCCCTCCTAATTCTTATAGGGAGGAGGGGGGGGGGGGGGGGGGGGCGGTGAAGTGACAATTTCTCCCCTCATTTCTCACACTTTTGAAACATGAATCATTTGTATTTATTTTCCAAGCCACAGATCTGTTTACATTGTACTAATATTATTGATAGTGTTAGCTTTGTTCAACGTCTTCAGCGGAGTGTCAGTGCAAGGCACCACTGATCGTTAGTGCCAGAGGCTAGGCCAGCAGCAACAAGTGGTAGACATTGCTGATCTGTACTGATCACTCGTTGGTCAGAGCGAGAGAGAGAGAGAGAGAGAGAGAGAGAGAGAGAGAGAGAGAGAGAGATATGATGATTGATGATTATTGTTTGCTTAACGACCCTACCAACAGCTAGGTTATACGGGGGTACGAATGAGCAGATGATAATGAAATTATGAAGTGATGATAAGTAAAGGGACATTTACGAAAACCCATGCCTTATGCGTGACTCGAGCCCACGCCCAACGGTGACTTCAGTTTCTGAAGCGGTGCCTCAGCTAATCGAGCTACCGAGGTTGGCTGAGAGAGAGAGAGAGAGAGAGAGAGAGAGAGAGAGAGAGAGAGAGACGGCCGACTCCTTCCCACTATCCAAAAACACCTGATGAAAAAGTAACCTTTAATATCATCATTCCATTATCTCATAGGCCCCTATATCATTCACTCGACGCTAATAGATCGCAGTCATTACCACAGTGCGTTGTTAAACCTAATGCAAATAAATAGCATAAATCAGGGGAAAATTTGCCAGGCAATTCTTCGAACTTGTTGTAGAGTGTTCCAACGTAACCTACCCTCAATAGAAACCTAGCATAGCAAATTCCCCTCTGACAAATGCACTCAATGAAACTTCCCAAGATGCATTGAGGGTTGCGTTTGCCCGTTGGAGATAGTGTCCTCACTTCCTATCCCATTCCTCCCATTTCCTATCCCTCCCATCCCTCCCACGGGCCACGTTTAAAGTACTATTGACCGTGCTTAGATAAGTGGTGATAAAAGAAACTAACCTTACGTTCTCTTCGGCTCAGCTAATAACATGCTGTCATCTAGTTTGCCAGCCTGTCAGCCGTTTCTACAAAACACCACCAGATAGAGCAGCGATTCATATTACACAGAAAAGTCCTCACGGTATGGTACGTGTTTTCCAGATAAGTGAGGCACCATCTCCCGGCCGCAAGCAAACGCAACCCTCAACGCATCTTGGAGCTGCCCTAAGCAGGCTGGCAGTAAGGTGTATAAAATATTCTATGACTGCTGTTGGTAATGACTATTGTTGGAGCGCCACCCGTCAAGACGACTTGTCGAACAAATGGGATTTCGATGAAATGGTCTGTCGAAGGAATGAACTATCTATGAAATGAGTTTCCAAAGATATGGGATTCTGGATGATTTGGTGTGTCGAACAAATGGGATCTCGATGAAATGGTCTGTCGAAGGAATGAACTATCTATGAAATGAGTTTCCAAAGATATGGGATTCTGGATGATTTGGTGTGTCGAACAAATGGGATCTCGATGAAATGGTCTGTCGAAGGAATGAACTATCTATGAAATGAGTTTCCAAAGATATGGGATTCTGAATGATTTGGTGTGTCGAACAAATTAACAAACTGTCGATGAAGTGGTTTTTCAATTCGATGAAATGTTTTTTCGAAGATATGGGATTTCGAACGATTGATTTTTCGATCATTTTATGTGCTGCCTACGCCGTGCCATCACTAGAAAAGCTAGATACTGGGGAGAGAGAGTGGCCAACTTGGTGACTATTTTCTATTGGCTACTCAAATATCTCTCGCATGGACGCCATTTTTTGGTCCAGAATCCAGATCAGATATTTGAGAACGTGTGCTAGACTGCATTACATCGGCTAGGAAACAACTTCAGGTGAAAGTTCTGGCAACTTATTGACTAACTCGTAAGTTTACGACACTTTTGGACAAAAATTTGGACCAAAAATGGCGTCCTGCACGAGAGTTGGCCACTCTCTTCCCCAGTATCTATAGCGTCTCTAGCCATCACTAGATCGTATGTAAACAGGGGTCTACCTGTTGACGTTTGGAATGCACAGTATTGTTTGTATTGCCTTCGAGTCGGTGGTAACCGGCCCTACCAAGTCAAACACCAATAAACCCTGCTGTGTATTCAGGACCGACTCCCACGCATGCCCCCCCCCCCCCCCCCGCGACCCTCACCCCAGATCACGCCTCGCTGGCTCACCAAACACCACGTTCTTACGAGCATGAACTGTTAAACACGAGTACCACCTGAATATAGGCGGGTAGTGTTTTTGTTCTTCTTAATTTTTGAATGGCTTAGGAATCTAGTCCTTTTTTTGTCGTTATGGTGGTATCCTTGAAAGAAGAAGGTCGTCTACCAACTAAACAATCATAAAAACTTGTGCAAATAGATCATTTCGTCCTGAATATAGGCGGGTATAGTGTAATCCTAGAAAGAAGAAGGTCGATCGTCTATATACCAACTAGATGGTTACACAGAACTTTGGTAAAAATTTAATATCGATGAAACTTTGAGGACGTCTTTGAAAGACGTGGTTGTGTCACGAAGTAGTGATACCAACATATTTTATTTTAATATAAAGGTGTATATACTCACTCGCGTCCTCAAAGTGAAATATTTCCGGAGTCAGTATCTGAATCCAGGGTCCCTATTGCCTGTAGCTCAACTATCGCTTTTAGATAGAACTATATAAAACAACAATGATCAACAATGCTACACACGGCTCAGTAGAATTATTATGTTAGCAGTTGCATTTGTTTTGTACGAAAATTATAGATTTTGTGAGTTCAACAATGACAACTTTTATCTACATCTGGTTCACAAGATAACTGTTGCTTGGATTTAATTGGTTTCCTAATAGCTTTGAGTGATTTAAAAAAATTGGATTGTATATTTTTCTGTACATCAAAACGGCTGATCTGATTTGACTGATAGTTCGGAATAATGTGGATAATTATAGTATATTGAAATTCCATGAGAATTTGAATTCTCTCGAAGGAAATATTTTTGATGAATTTTTTCCTCTCGGTTATTCTTTTGGAATTTTTGAAAACTTTGAAATCAGTTTTCTCAGAAATGGTTCTACCGATTGCACCTCAAAACTATACAGTATCAAGTCTGATAGGGGTTCATGTGTGTCAAGTTTCAACTGATTTTAAATTTTCGTTTGACCTTTGGAGCGCGAACAAAGAGAAAAAAAATCGAGTATGGTGAAATTGAGTCTTCGCTTCGCTCATCCAATAAATTATGTTGGTATCACTACATCATGGTTGCGTTCCTCGTCCTGAAAACTCGCAGTACCATTGGTACCGGTGATATTTGTGCTCGTTAGGTTGGTATCTAGACGACTTTGTCTGCTCTATCCTTTCATGTTTGTTTGTTTACCAGCAATAACTGTCAATGCAGACTCATAAATAACAGCGCTTATGTCTATAGTTGAGACTTATCAAGTGTTATTATCTCTCTTATATTGTCAGACGTGTGAACTGTCAAGTGAGGAGACGTTGTTAGACGAGCGTGAGCCAATACTTCCTCTCGCCATAGGAAGCAAATGTCTCGGGTACACCTAAGACTATTCGCGTATTGCCATGGTAGTTAGCTCTCCTATAAAGAACATTATCCAATCAAAACATTAGTCTCTTGGAGTTAACCAGGCCTAGGACGTCGCGGTAAGGGCCCTACTTGTGTGCCTGTGACCCAGGGGGGTGAGGGGCGGGAGGGGCGGGCATACGTGCTGCCTCCTCTGGTGATGGCCACGATACCAACTTGAAACTGTTCAATGTTGACCAACATTACCAACAGAAATTGTGAACTGGATGGGTGGAGTGGACAGGGGAAAATCTCGGGACGTCACACAGTCTTGATGAACATCCAATTCCAGGAATTAGCAGATACCACCATTGTATTTTTCTCCAGAATGCGTCAACTTGTAGACAAACCAAAATAATACATATCTAGTAATTATTAATAGAATGCAAATCTGCAATCTAATAACAACTCAACTTTCTCTTTAATATCAAGTTAATGTCAACTATTAAGACTTATGTTTTGTTTAATTGGTACTGTGTCGAAAGTAATAATAGTGAAATTGAATGAAAAATAAGATAGGCATTTGTGTTGTAATGCGTTCTCTCTCTTACAGCCAGTGTCCTAACAACCTCTCTCTCTCTTTCCCGCAGCCGAGTCCGATATCTGCACGTTCAGCCTGCTGAAGACGCACTACAAGCGCCGCGACGCTCTCACGACATCTCTGTTCACGGCCGAGTCGCGCCCCGACGCCGTGCGGCAGCTGTACGACTCCGCCGCCGCGACGCCCGTGCACGTGATACGGCAGATGGACCGGTACCGGGCGGACGGCGCGCGCAGTAGTCGGTTCTTCATGTGCACGCCGGTGATGGGTTCCAAGCGCAGGAGGATCCGGCACCGACCGGCCGGTATGGACATCGAGACGAGAACGGTAAGACCAGGCACTTGGACACTTGGACACTTAACGCTTGGACACTGAGCGCTTGAGCCTGATTCGCACTGGTCAATGTTCTGATTAATGGCTCAATAGACCCTTTTCATAATTCAATGCGCAGGCGCGTCCCGCCTCCTAGCAACCGAGATCGCTGGTATTGCAATCTGGGAGTTTAGTACTGTTGAAAAAGCCAGTCCGCTTACCCACAGGGTTAAAGGCAAAACATCAAGATATGAAACTTGCATTATTTCTCTTCTTTCTTTTTTTTATATTGGGTTTTAACGACGCACTGTAATGATGACTGAGATCTATTGGCGTCGGATGAATGATTAATGAGACGATGGGATGAAGAGATGGAGGTTTTTATAGGTAATGGGAAGAATAGTGGGAAGGAAGCGGTCGTGGCCTATATTGTGGGAACCATCCCGGTATTAGCCTAGACTACAGAGGGAAACCACGAAAAACCCCTGTAAAGGTGGACGGTGGCGGCGATCGAACCAGGTCCAATACGTCCCTTCACCTCCCGGGTCACACGAAGCAAGTGCGCTAACCACTCAGCTACTGTGCCGGTCATTATCTCTCATTTTACTTTCTCTGACCGTGTGTAAATCTCTCAGTATATAGTAAACATATACATGTTGAAACCACTATCATATTATAACTAAATACGTTCAATATAAATCAATCGTGCTAAATAGCATTGGCAGCATAGGACTTTCGAACGCAGGTAATAACATCCCGTTCTAGTTCAAACGATCGCCGCTAGATGGCTCATTCTTTTCGAAAATGGTCTATTGTTCGATCAGCCCTTGAGCTCGAGCCCTTGAATGAAACATTTACTGAAACGTAAATTGTATTTGTTTATTCATGGTTGGCTAAAAAAATAGTATTATATATAAACCAGGTCAGATGATTGAAGAAAAACCTGTATGCATAGATATACACCATGAACTAAAGAATACTATGAATGCACGATATAGTAAATAACAAGAATAACTTGGTGAAGAAAAATATCAGATAGTCCTACATCAGTTGTATACAGAATATTCGTCTGGGCCATAAAATAAGTTATTGAATAAATTTTCTTCAATTCAGTTTTGAATCTAGTCCTATTGTTCTATCGAATCTAGTAACATTGAGCAGGTATAGTTACACTGATCAAACCTGTCATCAAAGCTTGATAGCAAATTGACGTCATAACAAATGTCAGCTGTTCAAGAAGCGGCCATATTGAAATGTCTCCTGATTGGTTAAAGCAATCACGTGACGTCTCCACATGAAAGCATTGTGTCTTGCGCGACGAGAGATGCGCGGTAGGATAAATAGTCTCTTCTGATTGGTTGGTTTCTATCAAGCTTGATCGAAAATAGAACAGGTCCTACACAAAAGGGTTGAGCTCAAGCCTGCACGTCAAGGGTTTTTCTATCAATGGTACCGTCTACACGAGTCAGTGGCTTGCGCTCAAGGGTTGAACTCAAGCCATTGGACGAAATAATGACCCGGCTTTAGACACTTGAATAACCAGGCGACAAACAAGGTTCCCTGGACATTCGTGTCATAACAAAATAGATCCCTATCATTTGGAGCAAAATCAGTTCAATAGTTTTTTCGAGTGACTATATACTATAGTACCGTCATCTTCATTTATTTGGCCGGCACACGGAAAAAACTGACCAAATTATTGTGATTTTTTTCAGCAGTTCAATCGATTCACTTCAATGGTTCTGCATTAGTAAACTCAAAATCTAGTTATTTGTCAGAAGTAGATTTTTTTCATTTTTAGATGGATGAGGATGAGTATAGCATTAAGAGCCCGCATCTTGGACAGATTTACAGGGTGCACTTTCGCCACATATATCTCAAGAACTACAAACACTACGGACTTGCGGTAAAATGCAATGAATAGATAATACCCTCACAATTGGTTATGCTTAGTCGAAAATTGAAGAATAATTTTATTATGGAGCAATAATTGAATCAAAGTGAGCCTAATTTGATGGTTTTAATTGCTTAATTCCCGGTTGCCGAAAAATAGTTGATGAGCGTAGCGAAGTCTCCATCCCACTCTTATAGGGCTTTGTCTGTGTGTTTTTTTTTTTTTTTGTAAGCACTCCACAGGTCGCAAGCGTTGACTGATCAACATGAAACTTTTTTGTACACGCAAACTCATCCAACTTAGAACTGTATAGTTTTGGGGATGAATCGGTCGGACCGATTTTGAGAATCATCATCTCAAAGTTTCTAAAAACCCCATAAGATTTGGCTGGGCGGAAAATGTTGAAAAATAAAATCTCTCCAAATGGGATGAAATTCTCTCTAAATGTGTATACATGGATTTTACACATTATTACGATTTTTTAAGCAATTCTTATCAGTCGTTTTGAAGAAAAAAAATAAAATGACTGATAATATTCATAAAATATATCATAAAAATTGTGACAGAATTAAGTTGTCGAGATTCACTGCTTTCTAGATTCAAGAGTTGACCAACAATGAAGTATTTTTTATATGCGTCAAGGTGTGTAGAACACCAGAGTCAATGAAGTGGCAAGAGTAGAACTACTTTAACGACTTTAATAGCTTATTCAGATATCAAGGTGTGTAGAATACCAGAGTCGATAAAGTAGCAAGGGTAGAACTACTTTAAGGACTTTCATACCTTATTGAGATATCTCGCTCATCTTACAACGCATATTTCGCGTTTGACTAGTAGAAATAAATTACAAACGCACATCCTTAAGTACAACTTTGCTCATCAATATTTGAAATCCTGATTCGCCTGTAATTCCACAGTTTTCTCAATTTCCTTGGCCAAAATGTGTAATGTAACTAGATTTTGTCCAAATTTTGTCATGAAAAACTCCTCCATTTAGCGGTGGTTACTGGAACACTTTCAATGTTATCCCTTTTACACTTTTCAACCCACAACCAAACTTTTTAACGCACTCCAAACTTGGGTCGAGCATTTCGAAGAGAATCATTCTCAGCTAAGATGCGGGCTCTTAAGAGTCCACGAGAGTCGATTTAGCGAAATATCAGTTTTTTGATAACAACTTTTGAACGGTATGAGATATCAAAATTCCAATACGTGCAGAGAAACACAGATAATTATAAAAGCTTCTATTCAAGTCATGTCGCATAACTGTGAAGCGTCTACAACTAAAAGACACATTTTCTAGCTGTATACACTTGACAGTTATGCGACATGACTTGGATATTTATAACTTATCGTCTTGAGGCTATTATAATTACCTGTGTTTCTCGCGTATTAGAATTTTGATATCTCATACCGTTCGAAAGTATGTTATCAAAGAAATGATATTTCGCTAAATCGACTCCGTGGACTCTTAATACGGGCCTGGGCGTGAACTATCGTGATGATTTAAGTGTAGTCATTTTGTTGTTCCCAAAGTCATTTGTGGAGCTATTTGTACAGGATTCTTCTGAGAATCTGCCTTTTATTGTACACAATCTACTAGATTGTTTTGTTATTGTGAAAAACATTCGCGTCGCTTTGCAACGACTAAGCGTTTTGTGTAACTCCGTCTTCTCATCGCTGTGCTCTACACTCAACACCTCCCCTTGTTACGTTGTTATGTTATGTGTTATAATGTTGTTATGGCTTGTTATGATGGTGTACCATGCCTCTAGCGCTCGGGTTGTTCAAGCCTTCATCTCTCGTGTGTAACTTGTATTCAAGAGAGATGAAGGTTCCGAGCGACCGTCCCCCGTATCCCACACCACTAGCGCTCGGGTGGTTCAAGCTTTCATCTCTCGTGTGTAACTTATATTCAAGAGAGATGGAGGTTCCGAGCGACCGTCCCGCCTATCCCACATCACTAGCGCTCGGGTGGTTCGAGCCTTCATCTGTCGTGTGTAACTTGTATCCACGAGAGATGAAAGTTCCGAGCGACAGTCCCCCCTATCCCACACCACTAGCGCACGGGTGGTTCAAGCCTTCATCTCTCGTGTGTAACTTGTATCCACGAGAGATGAAGGTTCCGAGCGACCGTCCCCCCTATCCCACACCACTAGCGCACGGGTGGTTCGAACCTTCATCTCTCGTGTGCAACTTGTATCCACGAGAGACGAAGGTACCGAGCGACCGTCCCCCCTATCCCACATCACTAGCGCACGGGTGGTTCAAGCCTTCATCTCTCGTGTGTAACTTGTATCCACGAGAGATGAAGGTTCCGAGCGACCGTCCCGCCTATCCCACACCACTAGCGCTCGGGTGGTTCGAGCCTTTATCTCTCGTGTGTTTTTTTTAATAACATCGAAACTTGATACACAATCATTGTTCCCCAATTAAGGCTATGGATGAAAGTTAGGATCGTTTGGACGGGGCACCACAAGGGCGATCTTACAACCCCACTTTAAATGTTTATAACCATTGAACTTCAACACCAGGACTGTGCTTTTAGTCACCATGAATTTCCGCCGCAGAAAAAAGTCTTTCAGTTTCCGAAAGTCCGGAATTAACACATTATTAGACGAGCTTTAGCAAGGTTTCAATTTGACATACTGAAAAAAATTGGTGTTCGTTTTTATGTTTTTTTTTTTCATGTTATTTTGTCGGTTCTCCACAGGTCAAACGGCTACAGCTATCAACTTCAAACTTTTTTCCATTATGCTTCCTCATCTAGCTTAGATCTGTATAGTTTTGTGGTATTATCGGTTGGTAACTTTTATTTTTATGAATTTAGAAATTTCAAAAATACTCATTAGAATAACACGGCGAAAAAAAAATTGAAAAATTTGTATTTTCAAAAAAAATGAAGTTCTGTGTTCTGTGTGAAATTGAATAACATCTTGATACACATTTCTGGGAATTCTCAGCTTGATCGGGTCAGCCTTTTTGAAGAAAAAACATGAAATGTGCTGAATTAGTACCACTCGAAGCCGTTTTTACCCATTTATAACTAAAATGTTACCCAATTGGCGAATTTAGGCAAAAGTTTGGCAAAGAAGTCGACATACTATTACTTTCCGCTCGTCTAACAACGCGTATATAGCGTTTTCCTAGTAAGTAAAAAACCGTTTCTGTGATATATCCGGACATTATCAACATTGGTATTGAGAGTAAACAAAAAGGTATTAACATGTGTAACTTGTATCCACGAGAGATGAAGGTTCTGAGCGACCGTCCCCCCTATCCCACATCACTAGCGCACGGGTGGTTCGAGCCGTCATCTCTCGTGGATACAACTGGGCGAGTACCCTACTTATACTTGGCCAAAAGAAGTCTTGCTTGGACAGGAAACATGCGTACTACGTCATCAATACCACCGTGTTACCTACCATACATTCAGTTCAGGAGGGTCATTACGCTTCTGTTTCACCCAAGTTATAGCTTGAATTAAATTAGGTCGTTAAAGTTGTATTAAGTTGGTTATTACTTATTAGTTAGTTAGTGTGTTATTAGGTTTGTTGAGTTGTTTGAATTTTTTAAAATTGAGAGAGAGAGAGAGAGAGAGAGAGAGAGAGAGAGAGAGAGTGAGTGAGTGAGTGAGTGAGTGAGTGAGTGAGTGAGTGAGGAAGAGAGGGGGGGGGAGAGAGAGAGAGAGAGAGAGAGAGAGAGAGAGAGAGAGAGAGAGAGAGAGTGAGAGTGAGTGAGTGAGTGAGTGAGTGAGTGAGTGAGTGAGTGAGTGAGTGAGTGAGTGAGTGAGTGAGTGAGTGAGTGAGTGAGAGAGAGAGAGAAAAAAAAACAATTGGGTGATGGTAATGTGGTGACATAAAATGCTAATTTAAATAAAATCCTCCCACAATCAATTTCTAATTCTCTCACAGACTTTCTGTATAGTTCGATTACACGTGTCATTCTAGTTTAGTGTGTTCAATATGAGTATTTTTTTTTTCGAGATGCATTTTAATGTGCATGTGCCACCCTCGGTAGCACAGTCAGCAGAGGCAGCGCTTCACAAACTGTAGTCGCCGCTGGGCGTGGGTTCGATTCCCGCATAAGGCATGGGTTTTTGTAAACGTTCTTTCACTTATCGTCACATCATACCATCATAATCACCAGCTCGTTCGTACCCCCGTATAACATAGCTGTTGGTGGGGTCGTTAAGCAAACAGTAATCATCAACCAGCATTTTGATGTAGCTTGATTAACCGCCATATGAGACCGTAACTCTACGATGACCAAAGGGCTCCGCCCAAACTTGAATTTAGTGTTTCAATTGTTCTTTGGGTAGAGATAAGAGAGAGAGAGAGAGAGAGAGAGAGAGAGAGAGAGAGAGAGAGAGAGAGAGAGGTTACGTAGGTAGTTCAGGTTGGGTTCGTTTGAGTTAGCTGTACATGAAGTCGTCTGTATCACTTGTCTTTGCCAAAAGAAAATCTGGGGATATTTTGTGAGTGATTCTTCATCAGAAGTAATGGTAGCTACTAGGGTCTAGCCTAGGAGGATTTAACTATATTTCATCTGGAGTGGATATGAGCTGGTACGGTTGAAGCCACTTTCACTTTCTAGATTTCCCCTCGATCCCCTCCGCCGCCATCTTGACGCTGGCAAGAAATGTAAACAGCTGAGTTCACGAATGGAGCACAGCATAGGTTTTATTATTTTTTATTATTATTTCGTATCTTTCATAGATAGCTATTGTCCTAGGCCATATGTAGGACTATTTTATTTAATCTAATTCATTGACTGATAATTATTTTATTGTGATACACTAGTCCTAGAATTTGATATTTTTATGTATGTTCAGTAAGTTTTACTTCACAAATTTCGTTTTTTATTTAATTGTCGAGGCAGATTATATTCAATTATTTTGCAGCTTATTTCAGATTACTTTATTTTATTCTTTGATAGTCGATGTAAATAATTTTTATGGCTTCATAAATCAAATATTTTGAGAAACCTCTCTAGTTTTAAAGCATAATTAATGAAGGGCATATTTTGTGCAATTTAATTGATGGACTGATAATTATTTCATTGTGATAAACTAGTCCTAGTTTGATATTTTTATGTAGGCCTATGTTTAGTAAGTTTCACTTGAAAATTTTCGTTTTTTATTTAATTGTTGAGGCAAATTATGGGCCCTTTGTATGATTTTGAAGTTTATTTCAGATCACTTCATTTTATTCTTTGATAGCCAATGTAAATACGTTGTATGACTTCATCGATCAAATATTTCAAGAAACCATCCTAGTTTGTATGGCATAATTAACTTTTAATTTTTATAAAGCAATCTTTAAGGGGTATTTTGTTCAAATTATTTGATGGACTCAATAATAAAAATTGTACTGTGATAATATCTAGTTTGATATTTGTTTCTTTTCAAATGTGTCCTAAATTATATTGCCAATTCTTTATATTTTTGGATTAGATTCATTTATGATACTGAGCCTAAATTGGTGAGTTTGTCATGTGCCTATATTATTACTGTTTGACAATCAACCGTATTTGATGAGCGTAGCGAAGTCTCCATCCCACTCTTATAGGGCTTTGTCTGTGTGTTTTTTTTTTTTTTTTGTTTTTTTTGTTTTTTTTTTTTGTAAGCACTCCACAGGTCGCAAGGGTTGACTGATCAACATGAAACTTTTTTTGTACACGCAAACTCATCCAACTTAGAACTGTATAGTTTTTGGGATGAATCGGTCGGACCGATTTTGAGAATCATCATCTCAAAGTTTCTAAAAACCCCATAAGATTTGGCTGGGCGGAAAATATTGAAAAATAAAATCTCTCCAAATGGGATGAAATTTTCTCTAAATGTGTATACATGGATTTTACACATTATTACGATTTTTTAAGCAATTCTGATCAGTCGTTTTGGAGAAAAAAAATAAAATGACTGATAATATTCATAAAATATATCATAAAAATTATGACAGAATTAAGTTGTCGAGATTCACTGCTTTCTAGATTCAAGAGTTGACCAACAATGAAGTATTTTTTATATGCGTCAAGGTGTGTAGAATACTAGAGTCAATGAAGTGGCAAGAGTAGAACTTCTTTAACGACTTTTATAGCTTATTCAGATATCAAGGTGTGTAGAATACCAAAGTCGATAAAGTAGCAAGGGTAAAACTATTTCAAGGACTTTCATACCTTATTCAGATATCTCGCTCATCTTACAACGCATATTTCGCGTTTGACTAGTGTAAGTGTATTGGTAGCTGATCCGACCTTCATGTTTCAGGCCTACAAAATGTCAACTTATTTAATTTGTTTTCTATATTTTTCTTTGATAATTGATTTGAATCAGACCTGTACAATGGTATTATAATTAATTTTCGAACATTTTATTTTATACCACTAGTCAATACCGAGTTTTTTGTTCAATTAATAAACTGAAGCATTAAACTTCTAGTTTATTCTAGCTTCAGCTGGAGTTGAATAATATTGTTATTCAACAGATTATAGAGGCACTTATATAAGTACGCATACATTGATTTAGCTTTTACTATGTCTGTATTACTGTTTTGTCAATGAAATGCATTCATTTGTATTGGTAGCTTATCTGACCTTCAAGTTACAGGCCTACAAATTAAAAAAATAATTGGATTTATTTATAATATTTTGTGCTTTGTTAGTGAATTAAAATTATAGATTATACAAAACTAGCTTGACTTTCGACTAAACGAAACTTATAAGAATAAAACAAGTGAGAAATGTATGAATGTATTCCTATTTCATCACCATTCAAGCTGCAACATTTGCTCCTATCACCTTTACAGAATATATTGCATACCGGTAGTTTGAAGTTTATTCAGTTCAAATCTAGTGGTCTGAACAATTGAACATATACCACTTATATTTTACTGAATATCTCACTTGAAAGGCAGTAGTCTAAGGTATCAAATAATTACTTTTTAAAGTAGTAATAAATAATATAAACGTATGAAGTTACTAGGTCTACTGGGTTATGCTATACATTGACACAGTTTCTTGCCAGCATCAAGATGGCTGCCCAGGGAGAGAAGTGGTGGGAGGTGGCTTCAACTAGTAACGTGCGCGCTCGCATGCCATATCCACTCCAGATGAAATATAGTTAAATCCTCCTAGGGTCTAGCAGGAACAAGGATCTGTCGAACTTCTCCATGATCGGATGTTACCGGGCGGTGGTCAGCGAGAGAGAGAGTGAGAGAGAGAGAGAGAGAGAGAGAAGCTTGGCAACAGAGGAATTCCTCGACCAGAGGGCTTTGTTCTTGTCGCGTTACCGCTCTTCCGACCGTACCAAAGAGAAGTAAACTATGTTCCAACCAAGGCCACGCCCTCTCCCCCCCTCCTCTCCCCTGACCATCACTCTCATCAGGTGAGATGCATCTTCCCGCGCTGCGTGGACCACTTCGCCCACACCACGCAGCAGACAGAGACAGACTGCGTGGTCGGCCTAGTGATAGACAGAGACAGAGATACACCGGCTCTTTCGGCTCATTCATCGGTACACGGATCATGCTGTAGTTCCCACGCGGTGAGAGAGAGAGAAAGAGAGAGAGAGAGAGAGAGAGAGGGGGAGAGAGTGAGAGAGTGAGAGAAGGAGAGAGAGAGGGAGGGAGGGCAGAGAAAGAGAGAGAGAGAGAAGAGAGAGAGAGAGAGAGAGAGAGAAAGAAGAGGGAGAGCGGGAGAGAGAGAGGAGAGTGAGAAGAGAGAGAGTGAGGGAGAGGGAGGGAGAGAGAGAAAGGGGGAGAGAAAGAGAGAGGAAGAGAGAGACCGAGATGGAGAGTTCCATTCGAACAATTTTCTAAACATGATTCACATATTTTCTATATCAATAATAACATGAAATTTAAATTTTATTGGACGAAGGAAGCGAAGGATCAATTTTACCGTGCTTGGAAACATTTTTTTCGTTGCGCTGCACGCCACTGGCTGCACACGCCAAATGGAGAGGAAATATTTTGATTAAAACTTGACATACACACGTGTCGTCATACTGTATAGATTTCAGGCCCAATCGGTTGGACCACTTTTGAGAAAAATAATTTCGAAATTTTGAAAACCCGTTGAGAATAACCCAGAGAGGAAAATATCAAAAAAATATATTCACTCGGTTTGAATTCAAATGTGTACCATATTTAAGCACACGAATGGAACACGTTATTTCAAAGCTGTGCATGAACCAAATCGTGTCTCGAGCGCCCCTGACCCTATCACTGACCCTATCACTGACCCTACCACTTCTACTTGCTTCAGGTGGCATGGGCTTACATGAAGTGAAGTGGTGTATAGGTCTACAACACTATTACAAGTATACTAGTAGTGTAACTACACCATATGGTTGGTTAATGTTCAATCTAGTTTCATGAAACTAGATTTTTGGATGAGCGAAGCGAAGACTCAATTTCACCATACCCGAAAAAAAGTGCCTGTTTTTTTTTTCGCGCTTCACAGGTCAAACAAAAATTCAAAATCATTTGACACTTGGCATACACAAGTATCCTTATCTAACTCGATGCTGTTTAGTTTTGAGGCGCAATCGGTTGAACCACTTCTGAGAAACATCATTTCAAAATTTTCAAAAATCTCATCAGAAAAAACCAGAGGAAAAAGTTCTTCAAAAATATTTCCTTCGAGAGAATTCAAATTATCATGGAATTTCAATATTCTAATTATACACCCTATTCCGGACTTTCAGTCCAATCAGATCAGCCGTTTTGATGTAAAAGAATAGGCCTATATAATCCTTTTTTTTCTAAATATCACTCAAAGGCGCAAAGCTATTAAAAAACCAATTGAATCCAGCAACAGATGTCATTATCAATTGAAAACGATTAAAACAAAGCCTTCTTTATCATCATACTAGGAAAACGCTATATACGCGTTGCGTTGTTAGACGAGCGGAAAGTAATAGTATGTCGACTTCATTGCCAAACTTTTGCCTAAATTCGTCAATTGGGTAACATTTTAGTAATAAATGGGTAAAAACTGCTTCGATGTGGTACCAAGTTAGTACATTTCATGTTTTTCCTTCAAAATGACTGACCCGATCAAGCTGAGAATTTCCAGAAATGTGTATCAAGATGTTATCCAACTTCACACAAAATTTCAATTATTTTAAAAATAAAATTTTTTAAATTTTTTTCCGCCGTGTTATTCTGAGTATTTTTGAAATTTCTAAAATTCATAAAAATAAAAGTTATCACTCGATAATGCCACAAAACTATACAGATCTAAGCTAGATGATGAACCATAACGAAAAAAAGTTTGAAATTGATAGCTGTAGCCGTTTGACCTGTGGAGAACCGACAAAAAAAACATGAGAAAAAAAAAACATAAAAACGAACACCAATTTTTTTCAGTATGTCAAATTGAATCCTCGCTAAAGCTCGTCTAATAAATTGATTAGGAAATAATGATGCCAGTGACATAATTGTTTGGATCTCAAGGTGTATATATACCAATTCAAAGAGATAAGTTGATATGTTCTCTAGCTCATCCATCAACGCGGAAACACATAACGCGTTTGCCTAGTAAGGAATAATGAAGCTATTTTTCCTCTAATTTTAGAGAAAACTAGAACTCATCTTCTCAGTTTTAGAAATAATAATCAATCCATTCATCCTCTAGGATCCGGCCTTTTTCCTAGTTGTGACGTAGACGTTACTCGATTCCTGTTCATGCTTTTATACAGAATCGGTGATGTCTACGTCATAACTTATGGTTTCTGGCGGACAAAAAGAACTATGATTAAAACTATAATTTTTGGTTTTCTCTAAAATTAAGAAATTAAATATCGTGTTAATTCGTTGAAATCTATTTTCCGGGTTGTGATGTCCTTTAAGTTACCATCTGCTGGGTTACAGAATGTGGGAAGCTACTCATGAGAGCCAGGCAGGCGACTAGTAGAAATATCAGTTTATTGGTGATGGTGACTCATGAACGGTATGAGATAATAAACTTTAGTGCAGGAGAAACAGTTATTTAGTGTACCTTCAAGATGGTTTACTAGTAGGCCTAAAAACACTTCAACCTGTATCACATCATTTTCACAGGTTAATATATAACTATAACTATATAGAGATCACATTGTTTTTAGCTGTATACTTGTACAAACTATAAAATTCAAGTGCAATAATTGTAGTTCACACCATTTTGAAAGTAATTATATATATATATATATATATATATATATATATATATATATATATATATATATATATATATATAAATATATATATATATAAAAAAAAATATATATATATATATATATATATATATATATATATATATATATATCAGGGGCGAGTGGTGGATATTTGACAGGGTATGCTCTTGAAACAATTTGTATTCAAGGTTTTATGATCAAGTACAAAGTATACATAATATTAATTACATACCATGAACGGGACCAAACACTTCCATTTTTCACTAAACAACAGTATTAAATATAATAATTATTCAACACAACACAGACATGCTGGCTCTGTAGCGTTGGTGTGAAAGGAAGCAAGCTAAGGGAAGAGTCATGGTTAGTAGCTAGGTTATGAATTCTTGGCATCAAGCCCATTAAAATCAGCAGCATGGCTTCAAACTTGTAGCCACCATACGTCACAATTACCTGTACCCCCCTCACTGTCGCGACCCGCCACAATCAGACTCAACCACTACAATTCGGTAGCCGAGTACGTCACACGGATGTCTGCGAATTCTTGGCATCAAGCCCATTGAAATCAGCTGCATGGCTTCAAACTTGTAGCCACCATACGTCACTATTACCTGTACCCCCCTCACTGTCGCGACCCGCCACAACCAGACTCAACCACTACAATTCGGTAGCCGAGTACGTCACACGGATGTCTGCGAATTCTTGGCATCAAGCCCATTAAAATCAGCTGCATGGCTTCAAACTTGTAGCCACCATACGTCACTATTAGCTGTACCCCCCTCACTGTCGCGACCCGCCACAACCAGACTCAACCACTACAATTCGGTAGCCGAGTACGTCACACGGATGTCTGCGAATTCTTGGCATCAAGCCCATTAAAATCAGCTGCATGGCTTCAAACTTGTAGCCACCATACGTCACTATTAGCTGTACCCCCCTCACTGTCGCGACCCGCCACAATCAGACTCAACCACTACAATTCGGTAGCCGAGTACGTCACACGGATGTCTGCGAATTCTTGGCATCAAGCCCATTAAAATCAGCAGCATGGCTTCAAACTTGTAGCCACCATACGTCACTATTACCTGTACCCCCCTCACTGTCGCGACCCGCCACAACCAGACTCAACCACTACAATTCGGTAGCCGGGTACGTTACACGGATGGCTGCGAATTCTTGGCATCAAGCCCATTAAAATCAGCAGCATGGCTTCAAACTTGTAGCCACCATACGTCACTATTACCTGTACCCCCCTCACTGTCGCGACCCGCCACAACCAGACTCAACCACTACAATTCGGTAGCCGGGTACGTTACACGGATGGCTGCGAATTCTTGGCATCAAGCCCATTAAAATCAGCAGCATGGCTTCAAACTTGTAGCCACCATACGTCACTATTACCTGTACCCCCCTCACTGTCGCGACCTGCCACAATCAGACTCAACCACTACAATTCGGTAGCCGAGTACGTTACACGGATGGCTGCGAATTCTTGGCATCAAGCCCATTAAAATCAGCAGCATGGCTTCAAACTTGTAGCCACCATACGTCACTATTACCTGTACCCCCCTCACTGTCGCGACCCGCCACAATCAGACTCAACCACTACAATTCGGTAGCCGGGTACGTTACACGGATGGCTGCGAATTCTTGACATCAAGCCTATTAAAATCAACCAGCTCACTTCGCTCACACGATCTATCTCTCCACATTTGACGCCATATATATGTAATAGAGATTAGGAACTCAAGGCGAATTTTGTATTTTACGGAAAGATTTTTCAACTTCTTTTTGATTAATGGGAAAAGTAGGTTTGAAATTTGATAGCGGTGAGTGTGATGTATTTTATTCAGGCTAGCTGTGCTATGCTAGCTATCCCTGATCATTCGCCCCTGAAATATATATATATATATATATATATATATATATATATATATATATATATATATATATATATATATATATATATTTATATATAGATATATATAGATATGAATATACATATAAATATATATATATATATTCATTTATATATATATATATATATATATATATATATATATATATATATATATATATATATATATATATGTATATATATGAATATATATATATATATATATATATATATATATATATATATATATATATATATATATATATATATATATATATGTATATATATATATATATATATATATATATATATATATATATATATATATATATATATATATATATATTTTCTCCTGTATTAGAATGTTGATATCTCATACCCTACAAAAGATATCATCAGAAAAATGATATTTTTCTATGTCGCCTTCCATCTTTTATTTGTTGAAGGATATAGTCTGAAGTTGAATAATATGATGTTATTGTCCTAACCAAGAAATCACAACTGACATATCTATGAACAGACATACAGAAAGAGAGGGGAGGAGAGAGAGAGAGAGAGAGAGAGAGAGAGTGTGAGAGAGAGAGAGAAAAAGTACGGAAGAGAGAAATGAGCTTAATTGTGAGCACTAAAACTAGAGAACAATGTGCATAGCGGTTCAAAGTGCTTAGGTTCTTTTTTATAATTAAAATTTTGGATTAAACTATTCTATGTGACTGCAATCGCACCTCACGACCCTGATACCAAAATAGTTTTACCAAACGAAATGGCATTTCAAGTTCCCTGAAATCATTTTTCATCTCATCCCTTCAATGTGTTGACTTCAGCAATTCAACTTAGAACACACCAAGAGTTGCAAGGCCGAATCACAGAATTGTCTCACTGAGACGTTTGGTCGAGTGGCTAGCACGCTCAACCGTCATTCAGGAGACCTCGATTCCCGCCATCGCCGACTATCCTGACAGAGGTTTTTCGTGGTTTCCCTCTTTTATTGAGGTTCATACTAGGATGGTTCCTTGACAACAGGCCACAACCGACTCCTTCCCACTATCCAAAAACATTTAATAAAATAACCTTTCATCTCATCATCTCAATCATTCACCGACGTCAATAGATCATAGTCATCAGTACAGTGCGTCGTTAAGCCCAATATAAATGAGTATAAACCGAGACGCGTGGCCGAGTGGTAACACACTGAACTGTCATTCGGGAGATCGGGCTTCGATTCCCGCCATGGTCGACCATCCTGACAGGGGTTTTCGTGGTTTCCCTCTGTCGTCCAGGTTGATACTGGGATGGTTCCTTAACAACAGGCCACGACCGACTCCTTCTTACCATCCAAAACACCCAATAAAATAACCTTTCATCCCATCATCTTATATACCATTCACCGACGTCAATAGATCGTAGCCATCAGTACAGTGCGTCGTTAAACCCAATATAAATAAGTGAGTAAGTACATTGTGTCAGCATGCGGTGGCAGCAGTGGCGTTTATCGCCGTGGCAGGTCTTCCCTCATCTTCCCGCCACGCAAAGTCGTGCCGTGGAAATCAACAGTTAATTGGAAATTATATTATAAATTGCAACGAAATCAAAAGTCCACCTCTTGACTGGACTGCAAGTTGCCAGATCGAAACGTCCGAGCGTTATCGGTTGTCAATAGGAGAGACGGTCGTGTCGGCAGTCACTGCAACTGCAACCACATGGCTTTGTTCGTGGCTTGCGGTTGGCCATGTTGTTAGACGCTGGCCTCTGATTGGCTGGATTATTAGTTGCTGCTCTGTGATTGGCTGGATTGACTTGTGGTGAGCGACTTGAAGAAGATGAGTGGAGGCAAATTAGCGAGTTTTGGTTATGTACACTTGCGGTTACTGAAAAGAATGTATTCCGAAATTGGAATTGAAATTAAACTACGCTTTTTTGTAGACTACGCGGGGTGCGTTTGTGTGAAATTGAGTAGAACGGTTTAATCATAGATATATATATATAAATATATATATATAAATATATATATATATATATATATATATATATATATATATATATATATATATATATATATATATATATATATATATATACATATATATATATATATATATATATATATATATATATATATATATATATATATATGTATGTGTATATATATATATATATATATATATATATATATATATATATATATATATATATATATATATATATATACATATATATATATATATATATATATATATATATATATATACATATATATATATATATATATATATATATATATATATATATATATATATATATATATATATATATATATATATATATTATTAATATCGAGTGTTATACCATACAATGTATACGTTATATAATTCTTTTTATGTTGGATTTTAACGACGCACTGTACTGATGGCTACGATCTACTGGCGTCGGTGGATGATGAATGAGATGAGATGAAAGATTATTTTAGGTGTTTTGGATGGTGGGAAGGAGTCGGTCGTGGCCTGTTGTTAAGGAACCATATCCTAGTATCAACCTGAACGACAGAGGGAAACCACGAAAAACCCCTGTCAGGATGGTCGACCATGGCGGGAATCGAACCCCGGTCTCCCGAATAACGGTTCAGTGTGTTACCACTCGGCCACGCGTCTCGATTATACAATATTATAATATAAATACAAATCGACGGCAAAAATATCGCGTGTTAGGCCTATGCCATGTTGTACTGTTACAAGTGATCTATCCACCTTTGTTATTATAAAAGTTGAGAATTACTCGAATTTTCAACATATATTATCTGCATCTTGTGATGTATTTATTAATTTTTTATCTAGCATTGTTGAAGTTTTACTAGGGAAACACCATACGCGTTGTAAGACGAGCGGATAGTGATGGTATGTCGATTTTTCTGCCAAACTTTTGCCCACATGCGCCAATTGGGTGACATTCAAGTTATAAATGGGTGAAAACTGCTTCGAGTGGTACCAATTTAGCACATTTTATAGTTTTTCTTCGAAATGGCTCACCCGATCAAGCTGAAAGTTTTCATAAATGTGTATCATAATGTAACTCAACTTCACGCAAAATTCCATTCTTTTAAAAAAAGAAATATTTTCTTTTTTTTTCGACGTGTTATTTCAATGGGTATTTTTGAAATTTCTAAAATTCATAAAAAAAAGTTATCATCCGATAATGCCACAAAACTATACAGATCTAAGTTAGATAAGGAACCATGACGAAAAAATGTTTGGAGTTGATAGCTGTAGCCGTTTGACCTGTGGAGAACCAACAAAAAAACATAAAAACGAACACCAATTTTTTTCAGTATGTCAAATTGAATCCTCGCTAAAGCTCGTCTAATGTCAATTTATGTCTGTGAAATCCCCCTGGTGGAAACTTTTAGCCCCATAGAGATTGGGTACAGCTTAAACATTATATTGATGTACTATTTTTGGTATACTCAACATGTGTTTGTTCTGAGTAGTCTGTGTGTCTGTCTTTGTTGCACTCGTTGTGAGGCCTGAAGAGTTCTCTCAAGTCGTTATCTGCAAAGTGCATTAGTCTTATCAGCTCTCAAGGCGAGCCGTCATAGCTTCATAGGGATCAACTCATTACCATTGCCAAACAAGAATTGAAAACTTCCTCACAAATGAGATAAATCATATGTAAAGCCATTTTTTTTGGAAGGGGGGGGAGGGGGGGGGACAGACATTTCTTCCCTCTTTTCCAAATCCTTTTTTCCATCTGTTGTAATTGAAATTTCGTCATAAATGACTATTATATGAGTTTTAAAGTAAATCTGTATAGGATTTATTTTATGAAGTCACAATGTATTAACCTTTATTCCGGTACATCTACAGTCAAGCCACCCTCGGGTGGTTTTGTGGGAATTTTGACGACTCGATTTTATTGTTTGTTATCAGGAAAATAATTGGAAAATAATTATAATATAATTTTTCTGCTTTCTATCTTCATGTTAATTCTGTTATATTTTTGTCAATTCATTTGTTATGTGTAATTTTTTTTTATTCATTCATAATTCATGCTGTTTATTAATGATATACTTATAAAATGAGCTTGAACTTGAACCAGTTTTTGTCAGTCGATTTCTTTTGATGTGCTGGATAATAATAGCTGGACAAATTAGGGTTGACAGATTTAAATTTTGAGACCAGATCGAATCAAATCTTGGGAATTTCCCCAACACTTGAAGGACATACAATAATTTTGATATTTATTTCCATAATTTTACAGAGAACCAGAAATCGTCATCTCAGTTTCAGATTTTTTTTTCTTTGTGATAACATAGAAACTTGATACAAAATCATTGTTCCCCAATCAAGGCTAGGGATGAAAAATAGGATCGTTTGGACGGGGCACCAAAAGGGCGATCTTACCACCACAAAAAATTATAAATAATTTAATTGTCCTCCAGAACCCGGTTCATTATACGAGTCGTGACGTAGACATTATGCCCGATTCTGTTCATGTTTCTATACAGAATTAGTAATGCCTGTGTCATGACTCATGACTCATGGTCATGAAAAAAAACAGAAAAAAATATCTTTCTGAAATTCTGAAAAAATCTTTCTGAAAAACAGAAAAAAATATCTTTCTGTAATTGAGAAGATGATTTCTAGTTTTCTCTCATATAGGCTTCTGTCAAGTGACGTCACCCATTGTTGCAAGAGACAGACAACAATGTCCATCAGTTGGAATTGACAAATCAGAATATTTTGTAGTCCACCAGTTCGCTGTGTTGCTATGGTAACGATTGATAGTCATGTGTTACTTGACAGAAGCCTATTAATACTAGGCAAACGCGTTATGTGTTTCCGCGTTGATGGATGAGCTGCAACATCACCTTATCTTTGGATTGGTTAGTATATACACCTTGAGATCCAAACCATTACATCACTGCCATCTTATTTTCCATTATCAATTTCTATGATAATAAAGAAGGCTTTGTTCTAATCAATCACATTTGAGAGGTGACACCTGTGGCTTGGATTTAAGTGGTATCTTAATAGCTTTGAGTGATTTAAAAAATTACATTATATATATTTTTACATCAAAACGGCTGATCCGATTTGAGTGAAAGTTCGGAATAATGTGTATAATTATTATATTGAAATTCCATGAGAATTTGACATGTCTCGGATGAAAATTATTTCACGAATATTTTCCTCTGGGTTATTCTAATGGGATTTTTGAAAACTTTAAAATGAGTTTTCTCATAAGTGGTTCAACCGATTGCGCCTCAAAACTATATAGTATCGAATTAGATAATGACACTTGTGTATGCCAAGTTTCAGCTGATTTTGAATTTTCGTTTGACCTGTGGAGCGCGAACAAAAAAACAAAAAAACAAGAAAAAAGGCACTTTTTTCGGGTATGGCGAAATTGAGTCTTCGCTTCGCTCATCCAATTAAGGGAATGAATATCGTCATTATTCATAGAAATATAGTTTTAATGGTTGTGATATGCCCTTTAGAATGCATGTTTTAAATTTCATTCGTTTTTAGATGAGCGTAGCGAATTCTCCATCCCACTCTTATAGGACTTTATCTGTGTTTTTTTTTTTTTTTTTAAGCACTCCACAGGTCGCAAGGGTTGACTGATCAACATGAAACTTTTTTTTTTGTACACGCAAACTCATCCAACTTAGAACTGTATAGTTTTTGGAATGAATTGGTTGATCGATTTTGAGAAAAATCATCTCAAAGTTTCTAAAAACCCCATAAGATTTGGCTGGGCGGAAAATGTTGAAAAATAAAATCTCTCCAAATGGGATGAAATTTTCTCTAAATGTGTATTCATGGATTTTACACATTATTACGATTTTGTATGCAATTCCAATCAGCCGTTTTGAAGAAAAAAATAAATATGTGATAATATTCATCAAATATATCATAAGAATTGGCAGAATTAAGTTGTCGAGATTCACTGATTTCTAGATTCAAGAGTTGACCAACAATGAAGTATTTTTTATACGCGTCAAGGTGTGTAGAATACCAGACTCAATGAAGTGGCAAGAGTAGAACTACTTTAACGACTTTTATAGCTCATTCAGATATCAAGGTGTGTAGAATACCAGAGTCGATAAAGTAGCAAGGGTAAAACTACTTCAAGGACTATTATACCTTATTCAGATATCTCGCTCATCTTACAACGCATATTTCGCGTTTGACTAGTTCTTATCAGCAGCCAATTAGAATTGACTGAAAGTGATGACAGCCAATTAGAAAAATTGTGAAGATCGACATTAGGATTTATGAATAGAATTAAGCAAAAATGAATTCAAGACGTACCATTCCCATTTTCTGATTACTCATTTTGAGCGGGAAAATTGGTGATTTTTCAGCAGAATGAAGTATTGTACTAGGCAAACGCGTTATGTGTTTCCGCGTTGATGGATGAGCTGGAACATATCAACTTATCTTTGGATTGGTTATTCATATAATTCATAAAAAAAGTTATCATCCGATAATGCCACAAAACTATACAGATCTAAGTTAGATGAGGAACCATGATAATAAAAAGTTTGAAGTTGATAGCTGTAGCTGTTTGACCTGTGGAGAACCGACAAAAAAGCACAAAAACAAAAACAAAAAAATAAATTAATTAAAAAAAAACATAAAAACGAACACCAATTTTTTTCAGTATGTCAAATTGAATCCTCGCTAAAGCTCGTCTAATTATATTCTACCATACCGGTATAGGCTTCTGTCACATAAAAATGACAAACAATCGTTACCATAGCAACACAGCGAACTGGTGTACTTCCAAACTTTCTGATTCGTCAATATCAGCTGGTGGACATTGCTGTCTGTCTCTTGCAACAATGAGTGACGTCACTTGAAAGAAGCCTACAGATCGCTGGAGCAATGCTCGCACGGTGATCTGCTAGCGGCATGGCTGTGAGCGGGCCGATAGCACACGGCATTGTGTCAGTAGGATCTATCTGACTGTGCGCTATGACATTCCAACCAGAACAATGATACGGCGTGAAGACTCGTTCGAGACCCCTGCTCGTCCTGCTCACGGGCACGACGAACGGTCGTGTCGGACACCGCTATTGTCAGAACCAAATAATGCGCCAAATCATGTCGGCGACTTTCACAAATCTGGACCGTACAATAGAGTAGGCGGAACCCTCGGTCGAGTAGACGACCGGGGGTGTTGGAAGTACACGAAACCCCCGGTCGAGTAGACGACCGAGGGTGTCGGAAGTACACGAAACTCCCGGTCGAGTAGACAACCGAGGGTGTCGGAAGTACACGAAACCCCCGGTCGAGGAGACGACCGAGGGTGTCGGAAGTACACGAAACCGCCAGTCGAGTAGACGACCGAGGGTGTCGGACTACAATGGAGAAGGTCAGAGATGACCTCGTGGTGTAATGTTTGGCCAAGAGTGAACAAAGTTGACTCCAATGGTGTTTAGTGCTAGTACTTACTACCTGCTTACATCTTCACATCATCTCTGTCATCATACACCGACGCCAATAGATCTTGTAGTTATCACCACAGTTCGTCGATATACCCGATATAAATGAATCAAACACGTTGTGCGTGGCATATCGTTTATTCCTATTTCTGGAAGTCGGTCTCATTGAGTTTAATAACTTACCAGTTGGATGCCTGCTCCCATCCTTCTATAGTCCTGCCACGACGTAGTGATACCAACCTATTTCATCGTATTATAAGGAAGGTGCTCCAATTCCCATACTAACAACATGGACGGTATTTGTGGTTCCTTGCGGTCAGTTCAGAGCCAAATGTCCCATTTGCCTGTCGGGATTTAGCGGAAATTCCCTGTCGTGAACGGTGAGCTAGATGCGAGGGGCAATCAACTCCTGAAATCTGGTGTACACCTGTCATGAAATCTTCTTGCAGTCCTATGTATAATCTCCCTGAAATCTGGTGTACGCCTGTCATGAAATCTTCTTGAAATCGTATGTATAATCTCCCTGAAATCCCTTGAAAATAGAAATCAAGTGGACACCAAAATTACTATAGTTGTTTACCCCTCGGCAGTCGGCTAGATGTATATATAGATTAGAGTGGCTATAGGGTACCGGTGGCATTGTAAAGCATTGCAGATCGTGTATAGTTCGATATAAAAGCGACAGTTGCGCTACAGGCAAATGGGAGTCTGGACTCAGATTCTGACCCTGGAAATATTTCACTTTGAAGACGCGAGTCAGTACATCATAGATACATATTATATATATATATATATATATATATATATATATATATATATATATATATATATATATATATATATATATATATATATATATATATATATATTACCGAGATACGTTACTCGACATTATAAGAAGGCGTACATATTTGTGTCTCGGCAGTAGCATCACACCGCTTTGCAAACCGGGAAGTTTCCGCCATATTCGACATAATATATTAGTGATAATATAGAGTGCCTTGCTTAGATTCTATTTTTAAATATCCAATATGGCCGCCGAGATTGGTATACGATCATATGTCGCTAACGGCTGCAGGAGTAACGTATCTTCGTAAGGTAATATATATCTATGGTGCTACCAAACTCCGTGCAGCAAGAAAGAAGGAATGAGAGAGAGAGAGAGAGAGAGAGAGAGGTCGTGATGATCGCAGGCCGTTGGTGGAATATGATTGATGACTCGTCTAATAAGCCAACTCTCAGAACAATCTTTCCATCAATCATCAGTGCGGCTTTCTCTATCAGAGAGTTGATTGTGATGGGGGCTCTCGTCGTACCCCATATCGCCCTAAATTTAGTTGGGTCGTTCTGTTGCTCAATCGTATAAGCTGTAACATCTTCTAGTTTCACATCCCTGTCTAATCCAGGCATGAATGAGACGGTAAGCGAGAAATATCCCCTGGGGCCTTGGAACTCGAGCAAGGAAGGTTTGTTGAAGTTGATCATAGATAAAGTAGCCTCTAGATAGGCAACGCCGTATGACGGAGCCTATGCTCAGTTGCTCACCAACAATGAAAAAGTTGGCTGATCACAGCGCTCCTAGCAGCATTCACTCGCAACAGTGCTCATAGCGAATGGCATTTTCTTGGTGATCACAGCGCTCCTAGCAGGATTACCAGGCGTAACACTACCAGGGTCTGTAGACTAGGGCGCTGCCACTCTATCCCGTAAGGATATTTATTTACTCAATGGTTTGATGCAGCAGATTGTGTAGCGTGTAGACTTCTTGTTGTTCAATGTTGAAGACAGATCTTGAGTGTAAAATTGAACATTACCTAGGATATCGCGTTATGTTTTTCCGCGTTGATGAATGAGCTAGAGATACCGAGACGCGTGGCCGAGTGGTAACACACTGAACCGTCATTCGGGAGACCGGGGTTCGATTCCCGCCATGGTCGACCATCCTGTCAGGGGTTTTTCGTGGTTTCCCTCTGTCGTTCAGGTTGATACTGGGATGGTTCCTTAACAACAGGTCACGACCGACTCCTTCCCACCATCCAAAACACCTAACAAAATAACCTTTCATCTCATCATCCCATCATCTCATTCATCATTCACCGACGCCAATAGATCGTAGCCATCAGTATAGTGCGTCGTTAAAACCCAATATATATATTGAAAAAAAAAGTATGAGCTAGAACATATATCAACATATCTTTGGTTAGATGGATATATATATATATATATATATATATATATATATATATATATATATATATATATATATATGTGTGTGATATTATAGTTATAGATTATACTATAGGGTATTATAGATTTAACTATAATATCCCAAATATCTCGATATTGGATCGTATCCAAGAAGTTCAATTATCACGCATATATATATATATATATATATATATATATATATATATATATATATATATATATATATATATATATATATCCACCTTGATATCCAAACAATTACGTCACTGCCATGTTTTATTCATCACTCATTCTGATTTATTTCTCCAATTGTAAAAAAGGGCCTTGTTTTAATCATTAGCTTCGAGTGAAGTAAGAACATTGCATTATATATTTTGTTTCATCAAAATGGCTGATGCGATTTGAATGAAAGTTCGGAATAATGTGTATCATTATTATACTAAAAATCCGTGAAAATTTGAATTCCTTCGAAGGAAATATTTTTCACGAATTTTCTCCTCCGAGTTATTCTTATGGGATTTTTAAAAACTTTGAAATCAATTTTCTCAGAAGTGGTGCAACCGATTGCGCCTCAAAACTATACAGTATCGAATTAGATAAGGACACTTGTGTATGCCAAGTTTCAACTGAATTTTCATTTTCGTTTGACCTGTGGAGCGCGAATAAGCAAAAACATGTAGGCCTACTTTTTTCGACCATGGTGAAATTGAGTCTTCGCTTCGCTTATCCAAATCCAATTATTAGTTTATCATAGAGTAACAAGGTAGGGGCCTACGTGCTTATCATCACATCTAGGCCTATATGTTGTGTAATATATTGATTTTTCGTTGGGTTTGATTTTGATTAGGCCCGTTTGAATTTGTTAGTAGGCTTGTCATTTGAGATATTGTAGACCATGCTATAATTGATTTGTGTGAGCCAGCCACACACATATGTAAGAGAGAGAGAAACACACTTGCATCAGAAGAAAGGACTTCACACACACCATGGAGGCTCAGGTTGTAAGATCAGCTCTGCTAGATATTCTTGAGATCATTTACACACATTGGCTTTGTACTAACTAGTAATAATAATAATAAGTCTTTATTTCTTTCAAAACACAATTTTGTTCTTTCAAACAACAACAAAATTCTATAGTTAGAGTTGCTCACTGCGTTCTTTGTGCAGCTTTTATTAGTTGTACCTGTTGGTCATTCTTTTTCATATTTGATCTACAATTGGACATAATTCATTATACTCAAACTGATGTTATTCTGTTGTTTATTCTGTTATTCAGTATTCTGCTGATTTATCTATAGATTTGAAAGTATCACACGTAATTTTTGATTCAGTAAAACTTTCAATAGGCCTTTTTTCAAATTTTTTCCAACATTCTTCCTTCTTTTTTTTTCTTTTCAGAATATCGTAATGTTTTTTCACGAAGTTCGACAGTGGTATGCGTGTCAAGTTTCATCACAATTGCTTTTTTGTTTGATGTGTGGAGTGCAAACAAATAATTTCGTTTATATTCAAGTTTTGGTAAAATTTAGTCTCCACTCACGCCCCTCCGATTGAACGATTGAGCAGGTGATAATGAAACTATGAAGTGATGATGAATGAAAGGACATTTACAAAAACACATGCCTTAAATGGGGACCCACACTCAAACTGTCTTCAGCTTACACAGCAGTGCTACAGTCAACTGAGCTACGAAGGGTGATTATAATGGCGTAGAGCAGAGCTTTCCAACTAGATATCTTCGAGGGCCATTTTTTATGGGAAAAGTTGAGGTGGGGCACACAGTTAATAGACCATTTTCATAATTCAATGCGCATGCGCGTCCCGCCTCCTAGCAGCCGAGATCGCTGGTATTGCGTTCTGGGAGTTTTAGTACTGTTCAAAAAGTCAGCCCGCTTATCCACAGTGTTGAAGGCAAAACACCAAGATATAGAACTTGTATTATCTCTCATCTTACACACTCTGACAGTGTGTAAATCTCTCAGTATATAATAAACATATAAATATTGAAACTACTATCATATTATAACTTAATACGTTCACTGTAACGCACAATAATATAAATCAACCGTGCTAAATAGCATTGGCAGCATAGGACTTTCGAACTCGGTTAATAATATCCTGTTCCAGTTCAAACGATCGCCGCTAGATGCCTAATTCATTTCGGAAATGGTCTATTGCAGTGATTTCACATTGGTTGATGAGATCATACTGCGAGCCATTTGAAAAGGTTCCGCAGGCCGCCAGTTGGAAAGTAGTTGGTAATATCGCTAACAGTAGGTGATTGGATAGAAGCGTTAAGGTACGTTCATACAGAAACGTCAAGACGTTTTTGACGGTCGGTTTAGTCACGTGCACCAATCAGAAACTTGACGGATCTGTCGTCCGTTACGACCATGAGAGTTGGTTGAAGTTGAACTTTTTACGTCTGAAAATTTGACGGGCGATTTCACTGCCTATTTGATGTTCAAACTGCTTGTACGATATCAATCTATCGACAGTGGTTTTAGCGTTTTTGCCGCCAACTTCCTTCAGCAACGGGCAGGTTCCAGCAAAATGATTGAATTTCCAATTGCCATGGTTACGGAAAAGCCGCATTTCCATTTTAACTACTTTTGACACTTGAAAAACAGATCGGGAATACCAGCCAAAATGCTGAGGTGCCAACGGCTGCATGACATACTTTGCCGGATGTCGTGATTGTATGAACGCTACCAACAGTTTGACGTATTGACGGACGTCAGAAATAACGTGACTCTATGAACTGTTTAACGCCACGTTTGACGTTGTGTTTCAGCCGGCCGCATTTGACGAGTTGCGCCGTTGGACCTCGACCGAGGCGTTGGGTGACGTCACTGTCGCGCCAGACTGCTCCAGCCGTATCGCCCTTGCGCCACCCGAACAGGCCGTGGACCAGGTGGACGCCACTGCAGACCACAGGTATTTGTATTTGTAAACATTCTTGCAGATGTGCTAGATGCACGGTGGCAAGATATTATTATTCTATTGGATCATTTTCTTGAATTCTAATAATTTCTTTGCTCATCTTCCTTTTTCTTTGAGTTTATTCCAGTCTCTTATCCGTTTTTCCCTATATATTTGAGTTAACTCGCTCCACCTCCATTCTTTCTCCTCCCCTATTACTTCTTTGGATCCCCTTTCCAACTCTTCTGCCTAGTTCTTCCCATCCGGTACAATTGTGTCTTGCTTTAAAGAAGTTGCAAAGTCTATTCCTTTGTCTCCTTGTTTCCAGAGTTTCCCATTTCAGTTGTTCAATCATTATGGTTGGTCTTTCTAGTTCTTTCTGTATCACTCCCTTACTATTCCTTATGGTCCTCCATCTCTTGACTCTCCCCAATACCCTCCTCGCAGCAACACTCTGTACGCTCTCTACAGCCTTGATTAATACTGTGTCCTGACGGTCCCAGACTGAATTAGGTACGATCCACAAGCCCTGAGATCTGGAAGGGGAGGGGGCAGAGTATATTTCCTCCCGTAAAATTGACAGTTCATACCTTGGATTAAAGCTCTATGGATATGCAACTCTACCTTATTCTTAATGCAGATTCTCTCCGGAGCTAAGCAGCGTGAGGGTGAACTGCTGGTTTTTCTGGTTGTGTGTTATGAATAAAATTCAAATTATTCAATTAATCGGATTGTTAAAGGCCTAATCCTCTACTATTACTACAACAAAAAAGTGTACAATTTTTTAAAATTTATCAGAGATATGATCTTCAGCGTAGACACTAAACAGATTGAAAGCTCCGCGAAAAATTACCTGAAAACGTACATTTGCCTTTATGATCCATTTATTTATGCACAAAAAGGTTATAAAATATATATAAATTCAACTATACTATGAATGCGTAGTGCAATATATATATAGGAAAGTAATGTGAATTGTACCGCAGTAACAGCACATGTTTGGTGTTCAATATAGATGAGATCTTGCACAGCTCTGGAACGCTACTACCTATCCGTCGGTACGATAGCTATGATCTGTCGGTACGATAGCTATGATCCGTCGGTACGATAGCTATGATCCATCGGTACGATAGCTATGATCCATCGGTACGATAGCTATGATCCATCGGTACGATAGCTATGATCCGTCGGTACGATAGCTATGATCCGTCGGTACGGTAGCTATGATCCGTCGGTACGATAGCTATGATCCATCGGTACGATAGCTATGATCCGTCGGTACGATAGCTATGATCCGTCGGTACGATAGCTACGATCCGTTGGTACGATAGCTATGATCCGTCGGTACGATAGCTATAATCCATCGGTACTATAGCTTCAATCCGTTGGTACGATAGCTATGATCCGTCGGTACGATAACTATGATCCGTCGGTACGATAGCTATAATCCGTCGGTACGATAGCTGTAATCCATCGGTACGATAGCTATAATCCGTCAGTACGATAGCTATGATCCGTTGGTACGATAGCTATGATCCGTCGGTACGATAGCTATAATCCATCGGTACTATAGCTTCAATCCGTCGGTACGATAGCTATGATCCGTCGGTACGATAGCTATAATCCATCGGTACTATAGCTTCAATCCGTCGGTACGATAGCTATGATCCGTCGGTACGATAACTATGATCCGTCGGTACGATAGCTATAATCCGTCGGTACGATAGCTGTAATCCATCGGTACGATAGCTATAATCCGTCAGTACGATAGCTATAATCCATCGGTACGATAGCTATAATCCATCGGTACGATAGCTATAATCCATCGGTACGATAGCTATAATCCATCGGTACAATAGCTTCAATCCGTTGGTACGATAGCTATGATCCGTCGGTACGATAACTATGATCCGTCGGTACGATAGCTATAATCCGTCGGTACGATAGCTGTTTTCCATCGGTACGATAGCTATAATCCGTCAGTACGATAGCTATAATCCATCGGTACGATAGCTATAATCCATCGGTACGATAGCTATAATCCATCGGTACGATAGCTATAATCCATCGGTACGATAGCTGTAATCCAACGGTACGATAGCTATGATCCGTCGGTACGATAACTATGATCCGTCGGTACGATAGCTATAATCCGTCGGTACGATAGCTGTAATCCATCGGTACGATAGCTATAATCCGTCAGTACGATAGCTATAATCCATCGGTACGATAGCTATAATCCATCGGTACGATAGCTATAATCCATCGGTACGATAGCTATAATCCATCGGTACAATAGCTTCAATCCGTTGGTACGATAGCTATGATCCGTCGGTACGATAACTATGATCCGTCGGTACGATAGCTAT
Organism: Brachyptera risi; assembly: GCA_964007535.1. NCBI lineage: Eukaryota > Metazoa > Arthropoda > Insecta > Plecoptera > Taeniopterygidae > Brachyptera > Brachyptera risi. The sequence continues at coordinate 15,494,066 of OZ023335.1, read as the reverse complement.
AATCCGTCGGTACGATAGCTGTTTTCCATCGGTACGATAGCTATAATCCGTCAGTACGATAGCTATAATCCATCGGTACGATAGCTATAATCCATCGGTACGATAGCTATAATCCATCGGTACGATAGCTATAATCCATCGGTACGATAGCTGTAATCCAACGGTACAATAGCTATAATCCATCGGTACGATAGCTATAATCTGTCGATACGATAGCTTCAATCCATCGCTACGATAGCTTCAATCCATCGCTACGATAGCTTTAATCCATCGCTATGATAGCTTTAATCCATCGGTACGATAGCTTCAATCCATCGCTACGATAGCTATAATCCAAGTTCTTGCACTTACTTTAATTTCTGCAAGGATTTTTACTTCAAATTGATGAGACTTGTAAGATAATTTCAGGTATTAAAATCACAATTCCAGAAACTGGCACAGGTAACTTGGTGGTCGCACGCTTGCTCTGTGTGACCGGGAGGTAAGGGTAGATCGGACTTTGGTTCTATCCCCGCCACTGTCCAACTTGAGAGATATTTTGTGGTTTCCCGCTGTAGCGTAGATGAATGCCGGGATGGTTCCCACAAAATAGGCCACGACCGCTTCCTTCACTCTATCCTTCCCATTTGATTAGATGTTGAATTATTTTGATTAAATTCCGATGATTTGTTTCCTAATGCAACGTGGAGAGTGATCGGAGTACGCCCCATCAGTTGTGTGCCTTTGTGCATTTATAACAGTGAAACCTCTAGCGATCGTTTTTCAAGGGACCAGCCAAATAAAACCATCCATAGAGGAAAACAATCCAGCCATGAAAATTTAAGATTGATTATATGGGAGTGGGGTGGAACAAAAAAGTGATTCAAACAGGAAAACGATGGATCCGGGAACGATACATAGACGTTTATTGGAATTATTGAAATGAATGTTATCAATTATAGGGATGATAGCTCAAATGAAAAAAGAAGAAGTCATCTTAATGCAAATTTTGTAAAGTTTAATCATGTTTTCAAATCTGATTTTCTCAAAATTTCAACTATTGAATATAAAATGCAAATGAAAATTCATTTCAGGCAATTTTCAAGATTTCAGAGCGAGATTAAAAGCTTGTCTCAACAATAAACTCATCATATAAAGAAAAATGAACTTCTTAGTTAATGCTATTGGGGTTGTGCATTAGGCCTGAGAGTGAAATACAATCTTAAAAAATCATGAATGTAATTTTTCGTATGAAATTATCACAGAAACAAGCTTGATAAACTGGGCGCTTGAAACGAGAATCTCTTTCTTCACCATAAGGTTCCTTGTCTCAGACCCCATCACATATCAGGCCTTCTGTGAGCGCGCTATTTTGTCCGCAGACTACCGTCGCCAGAGGAACAAGTCCAGGTGGTCGCGCTGCACTTCCCCAGCGAGGTCGTGCGGGTGGACACCAGCGGGCGCATGTTCGACCGCATGTCCTCCACCCGGCGCAGTCTAGAGGGCGGTGACTGCACGGTCATGCGGCGGAGTCGCTCCAGGAGGCCGAGAGGCAAGAGGAGGAACACTATCGCTGCTACCACGGAACTGCAGCTAGCAGGCACAAGGTGAGTACTAAGCTAACTAAGAGTCACTAGCTAACTAGCCACTAGCTCACTAGCCACTAGATAACGAGCCACCAGCTAACAGAAAGCTAAGAAGCTTTTTTCACCAGCTAAGAAAACGTGTTGGACTTTGGATATTTCCGACAAACAAATTAAAAGGTTTATTCTTATTACTTGTCAGTTCATAGTAGGTAGAGAACTATCGGTAATAGCGATGAATAGAGGATTCGAACGATTGTCCTCCCTATTCATTAGTCGTAACGATCGGATGTGTCCATCACTCAACAATCGTCTCAACAGACGTTGCTAACTGACAGTTCTGGTTTCACAGACCCAACAACAACAACGACAGTATCGACTCAGACGCCCCGGCCTCCGTCAGGTCGAGGGTCGTACGGAGCCACAGCAGCGACCTGCTCCGATCCCGCTCCGAGACATCTCCTCCGGAGCATCACAAGTCCCGATTCTCCACGCTGCGCAGCTGGGGCCGGGACAAGCTCAACCTGATCCGGGGCCGGAGCGGGGAGCTGGAGACCCGGACCACTCCGCTACCGGAAGACATCAACATCTACGAGACTATAACCAAGGTACTGCTGGCAATGAAATCAGTCATTTAGGCCTAGTTAGTGTTTTGCTGAAACAAATCAAAACAACACATTGTACGCTCGTCCATTTAAAAAGTTAATTGGATGAGCGTGAGCGAAAACTTCTGTTTGGTTTAAATCCGGCCTTTTTCAGTGTTGTGTTGGTTGTTCAGGCCGCAAGGTAAAACCTAGGTAACTTGGATCTCCCGGGGTGCATTCTTGTACGATTTAATCTGGTTTCAAGTTATATTTACATACGCTGTACATATATATTCAACCTTGCTTTAGCCAGGCTTAGCACGGATTCAAGTTATGCTGGGCTTCCATACCTGCGTTATTCGGATTGCGAATTCGCTAAGTGGTTTTTAAGCCACCATGATGATAAAACGACCAATCAGTGACGAAAGTTATGCGATTTCTGATTGTTGAGCTCGCCTCAATTCCACAGCCTTGCAAAAGCGAAACGCAAATCGCATTCATGGAAGGCCAGCATTAGATTGGTTCATCTTGAATAGTCTGTCTCGCCATTCTGAAATAAGTGTCGAAGATCTTTGTAGTGTGCTCACGTATTGTCCGGCGAGAAGGTAGGTATATAATTATGGCGATCATCTCTACAGACTTCATTGGACTCATACACTGTTGCATTTTACTCAAATTATATTATACCCAATTTGACTTTATTCTAAAATAATACTTTGGGTTGAATGATGAATGATTGTTCATTATATCTACACATGTGTACATGAATATGTTCTCAGATGTGGCAACGTCGCACAACAACCCTAACCTAACCTAGTCTCAAACTTGTCCTCAAAAGGAGAGAATAATTCTGTTGTTACTGTTGGAGTTGTATTGTATTGTATTTTTCCGTGGTTAATTTACAAGGTTATCAGGTAAACCACATCAGAGGATAGAATAAAACAAAACATTATACAGTAAATAAATATACTTGAAGTGAAATTAACAGTAAATCAATTGTATACAAAATATTCGTCTAGGCTATAAAATAAATTATTTAGTAAGAAATTCTTTAATTTGTATTTGAATCCATGATTGAAGTTATGATTGACATGATAACCTATTCAGTAGTTGGGCTGACCGATGAGATAGCAACACTTACTACACAACGGTGAGACAGATTAAACACGAATGCACCACCTGTAGTTTTAGTGAAGTAGATTTGAAGAAATTGAGAAATGAAATGTTGAAAATACCAATGAGAATAAGAATAACTGAAAGTGATTGAAGCTCTTGACATTGTAATGACACCAATGACGGATCAGATGAGAAATTACCCAGGCGTATATATTCCCATTTTTTTTTTTCATTGTTATCAATTTTTTACATAAATAATAAATACACTGAACAGTCGAATAAAATCCACAAAGCCTCCAAGGAAGACTTGACTGTGGGAGAAAAAAAATATTATAGTCTGTATATTTTTAATTTTAGATTTTATGTAAATTGAATTAGGGTAGGCAATTAGGAAAATTAAATATAGTTGATGAATTGAGTGGTAATTAACTGTGAGTGAAAAAAAGATGAAATATGATTCATACAATAGACTATTATGCCCAATATAATGAACCGAATATACTGATTGAGATATAAAATATGATATCACAAAATATACAGAGAACAAAAACACCAATGAAAAATAAATAAGTGATCTTCCAATATCATAATATTGTGAATGTGAAAAATAACCGTAGAGAAATTAACATGACCTTGAGAAGGCTTGGCTGGTTCAACAAGGAGTAATGAATATATTCATTCGGTACCGGTGTACGTAGAACTGACCGCTCGTACGTTTCTCAGGGCAAGCGGTCCGAGGCTCGGCAGGATCGTCGCGCCCCGCCCCAGCTCCCGAGCAGCGGTCAGGCCGTCAGGCTGAGACCGGGCTCTATCAGGCAACGCAAGGAGGAGCCAATACACTCGTCTTCGGGCAACTGGAGCGCCAGTTCGGAGAGCGGCCGGGCCTCCGTCGGATCGGAGAACACCGCCACCACACATCAGCCCAAAAGCACGACCACCCTCTCGTCACCAGGTGAGTTGTGCTTGTTACATGAGCGTTAGCAAAGACTCCATCAAAGACCTTAGTATCTAACTTCGTTAGAAGACGTAAAACTAAGCCTTCTAAGCAACGACAGAGCGGTGCTAGCGCACGTATCGTAGTGGAGTGAATTATTCTTCTGGCAGGCCAGTTGAAATGATTTCAAGAATGTTCTTTTTCTCACACCTTCTTGGATTCACATAATTATCCAAGTAATGTTTTTCTTCGAACTAATATATTTCATGCACATTGTGATTCATCAATATGCCTGGGCCTATAGTTCCATCATGAGTGGACGAGATAACGCTATCTGTTATATCACCGAGTGTTTTAATTATGTATTCAAAGCAAAAGTGAATTCTTCAGATTCGGGGAGAAACGGGAATGTAAGTACAGCGTAGGCTTGACCAGTTATTGAAATATCTGTTCATTCGTGCATCTCCATACTATTTAAAACTCACTAGGAATATTTCTATGAATGATTCACAACACAATAATCACGTCAGTTTGGTGTTATACGCATTGGACATATTGGTGGTAAATCTCTCTTCTAATTCACTCCACTGCGACAGGTAGCACTAGTGAGCAATGTCGCCAAGCGTTACTTGGTAAACAAGCTCAGTTTCGCATCTTTTAACGAAGTTAGATACTAAGGTCTTTGACTCCATCCTACTATTATGAAGCTTTGTCTGTGTGTTTTTTTTTTCTCTGTAAGCAATGCACAGGTCGCAGGGTTTTACCGATCGACATGAAACTTTGTCTGTACTTGCAAACTTATCCAACGTAGAACTGTATAGTTTTTGTAATGAATCGGTTGGACCGATTTTGAGAAATACCATCTCAAAAATTCCAATAACCCCATAAGATTAGGCTGGGCAGAAAATATTTGAAAAATGAAATTTCTCCAAAAAAAATCTCTGAATGTGTATACCTGAATAGTAGGCCTACACATTATTACGATTTGTGTGCAATTTGGACTGGCCATTCTGAAGAAATTAATTCAATGAACGGTTTTTATTCATCAAATAGATAGAAATCATGGCAGAATTATGCTGTCAAGATTCACTGCTTCCAGATTCGATATTTGCCTAACAATGAAGTACGTATATTTTATATGCGTCAAGGTTTCTAGAGCTTTCGAATATACCAGAGTCGATAAAGTAGCAAAAGTAGAACTACTTTACCGACTTTGATTAAAACCTTATATTCAGATATCTCTCTCATCGTACAACGTATGCTGCGTTTGCCTAGTCCAGACTTACCTCCAACGAGACAGTCTCGTTTGGCTGTCACTATGGATGTGCAACAATATTGCTCCTCTCTTTCGTAAGTCTCGATTGTACGCAACAACACCAAGTGTAAGGTGACTGCGTATCAAGAGATTGCATAGCATGTTCTGCAAATGAGCACTGATAATTTGTATTTGTATTTATTACCATTTCATTTCACACCAATTAACTTGTATGACAACATTACATTGAATGGACAACGATTATCCAAATTTGTCACAATTGTCACAATGTGTACATGTCATCTATGATGTAAATATGTTTACTGACTTTTCTTATATTACTGGTTGATCAATCAAGAATAAAAAACTATTAGTATTATCTTTACTATTAAAATCATAGGAGGGAGAATGTGCGTACGTGTGTTCGTGCCTGCACGCGTATGTTTGCTCTATGAAATGCCTGGTGGGGCGGTGGCTTCGGGTACTCTGGACGGGCAGTAGTGTCGGTCAGGGTTAAACGAGGAGGTTGGGGAAACTGCCGAGTGAGGGCTGAAGTTCGGCCGCGCGAGGGTTTCGGCTCGGGTTACTGTGTGATGCGCAATTGTGCCCAGGGGGGAGGGGGGGATGAAGGCGCACCATTTACTTCATAATCATGGCACGTCGTATACGATGGGCGCAACCTGCTAGTTATTATCATTAAAACTATCGTAAGCTAGAACGGCTTGTTGCCGCACCTAGCGTGCCACGTGTTCGTAACGTGTTTGTCTCTGCGCCTAGCGTGCCACGTGTTCGTAACGTGTTTGTCTCTGCACCTAGTGTGCCATGTGTTCGTAACGTGTTTGTCGCTGCACCTAGTGTGCCACGTGTTCGTAACGTGTTTGTCTCTGCGCCTAGTGTACCACGTGTTCGTAACGTGTTTGTCTCTGCACCTAGCGTGCCACATGTTCGTAACGTGTTTGTCTGTGCGCCTAGTGTGCCATGTGTTCGTAACGTGTTTGTCGCTGCGCCTAGCGTGCCACATGTTCGTAACGTGTTTGTCTGTGCGCCTAGTGTGCCACGTGTTCGTAACGTGTTTGTCTCTGCACCTAGCATGCCACGTGTTTGTAACGTGCTTATCTGTGCGCAGGAACGTCTAGCGTGTCGCTGAACCACGCCGCCCCCTCCTCGGTGACGTCCCGCCGCCGCCTCAACACGTCTACCTCCTCATCCTTTTCTGAGGGCACGCTGACCCCCGACCTGCCCGGCGGGCTGGACGAGGAGACGGGCTCGATCTACTCGTGCGACACCGAGGGCTACTACACCTCGTTTCACGTCGACAGCGGCCTCAAGACGCTCAAGGAGGAGGACGCGCCCATAACCGCACTTCTCTCGACGACCGCCCTGTCGCATTCACCGCGCATGACGGCCGAGAACGAGTATGAGCTGTTTGGTAAAGGTACGGACAGAGAATTTGGGCTCAAGTCACGACAGTTTTGGTATTGGTTCTGAAAGCGCATTTTTGTTGCTCGCAGTGGGCGTTTTTCTTTCTGGTCAATCAGAATGGATGAAATTCGTGCCGCTTGCACTTATTGCTCTCTGCCGCGAGACATAGAATAAATTCAACTTTGGAAAGTAAAATGCCGCAGTTAATTCCTCACTCATACAAGAAGTAGGGTTATGTCAAATTATTATCTCTAAAATAGTACTTTTGAAATATTCATTATTATTGTATTTGTGTGCCAAACAATATGATGCTAAAAATCACATCACCGCCTGAACTAAACTCTAATTGTATATTTTTAAATGAATGAATAAAATCTCGAAGTGGATGCAAAGAGACACAGCTTTGTGAACAGCGCAGTTGGCAGGCCATATTTTTAAACCGTCTGCCATGAGCCATGAAAGTACCTTAACGTATTTAGTACGTCTTGATTCGTAACTGCTTGAAACTTCCAGCAGAGTGCGTTACTTCCGTTGTCTTCTTACAAAACCTGTTCAATCTGTCGACGCATCTCATTGGTTCGTCTGACCGCACTTCGTCTTCGTCCTAAATCTTACTCGTATTCTTATCTTATTTGATACTCAACGTCAAGAAGGCATACATATTAGTGTCTCGGCAGTAACTTCACACCGCTTTGCAAACGGGAAGTTTCCGCCATATCCGACATATATTAGTGATAAAATAGAATTCCTAAATTCTATTTTCAAATGTCCAATATGGACGCCAAGATTGGAACGAGCATACGTCGCTATCGGCTGCAGGAGTAACGTATCTCGGTAAGGTGATATATATCTATGGTCGTATCGTGTTCGGGTTCGGATCTGCTGACAATAGAGACTGTGTCTTGTGCAGGCTCCACGAGCACAACTACGAGCTCCGCGGGGACCGTCTGCACCACGCTGCTGGCCGGGAACAACGACAGCTGCCTGTCGCTGGCCCCTGCTCCGGCCACTCCGGCCCCGGACGTACCGGAGCGCAAGAGCTCCCTCGACGTCAAGCAGACCATCACCGCCGTGCTCATACACACGGAGTTCGTTGCCAAGGCCACGCGCGATTATAACGTACGTAGATCTTCTTCAATCACTTGACAGCCAGGTTACGTAACCACTACCGGTACCCTACTCACAGGCTGGGGTTTTTTTTTCGGTTATATCGTACAGATACTTGAGTTTAGATGACCTTTTATAGACCCCGTTTACATTACTACTCAACTACTCTAGTAACCCCACCTACGATCGTAAGTTACCGTGTGTGAACGTAAATTAGTTGCCACGCTAGTAACAAAAGCTACTACAGTCAACTTACTACCGTTAGTAAGGTTACTCTAGTAGATGTACTAGTGTAAACGCTCGATAGTTGGTACTACCGTTCGATACAAGGAGAAGATGGCGACGAAGAAAGCAGCTGGCGTGCCAAACTATTAATGCACAGCCTTGTAATTCTTGTAGTGTCGCTCGTTAGACGGCTGTAATTCGAAATAATCTGCTCTCGCGGTAAAACATATAACTAAAACCTCTAGTAAACAAGAATCTCTATTTGACAGTGTGAACGCAAAAATAGTTACTATCGTTTTACACCAGTAACCTTACTAGAGTAGTTGAGTAGTAATGTAAACGGGGTAATACTACTCATAACAAAACCGAATGGTTTAATTCTATCGATATATTGTTGACACATCATATAGTATAATATAGGCCTATATATATATATATATATAGGACCTATATATATTTTGATAGTATATTGATTTCCCTGTATCGATTTTTTTCCTGTATGAATAGTTTTGTTCACCTTGTCCCTTGAAAAACAATGGATAGAGGTTTCACTGTATTTCAAATAATGATGAGAAGAGAGCCAATTGCTCGCTTCTCCCCTTTCTCCCCAGAATAAGCCTATTATTGAACAAGCCCTGATACATGAGCTCAGCTGATCTGTCTGTCTCTCTCTCTCACGCAGGCCTCCCAGTCCCCTGACAGCGGGCACAACACGTCCAGTTCGCCCGTCGACTCAACAGGCAGCCAGGTCAACGACCTCTCCGAGTCGGACTTCGAGGCGACGGACCGCATGGAGCGTTTCCGCGTGAAGACCACCATCGACTCGAGCCGCATCCCGTCCATGTGCGTCATCACCCCGCCGCAGTCCGACGACGAGATGAGCCTGTCGCACTACGAGCCCAAGTCCTACTACAGCTCGTTGCCGCGGCGACCCTCAGCCGTGGAGGCTGAGTACGCACAGGTGGACTGGGCCAAGAAGAAGAGGGTCGTAGCGAACCTCCCGAACAAGCTGCCGGTGCAGGAGACACATTTCGACGCCGGGGATTACGTGACGATAGCAGACGTCCGAGACAACCTATACGCTAACTGCGGCGAGAAGGAGCCTCCGCCACAGCCGAGAGTCAGAGAGACCGAGTACGTCTGTCTGAATGACATTCCGTCCCCTGCAGACTCGCTGGAACGCAACAAGCGGCACGGCGCACGCGTCAAGCTGAACGCGGAGGGTAAAGTGGTTTACTCGTCCGACAGCCTGAAACGCGTCAAAGCTCACACGACGTTCGAGCCGGGAGTCCACGTCAAGGACGGGACGGAGTCTCCGACCGCCAGTCCGATTCCATTACACCGCGTTCCCAAGAGCAACATCCGGCCCGTGAACCTTCAGGGTAAAGCCTCTCCCATGACCGTCTTCCCCGCCACGTACACGGACAAGACTCCCTCTCCCATCCTCCTCCGGAAGAGTTTCCCCTCTCCCAAGCTGGGCAAGGTCATTATAAGAGCTAACTCCCCCGCGGGAAGAGTCTCCTCAAGATCTTTGTCGCCCAAAGCGACGAGAGTCGTGATGCCGTCAACGACGAGGGTCATATCGCCAACCACGTCCTTGACTCGGCAAACGTCGAAGAGTTCAATATCCCCGAGGAGCACCGTACCTATTACACACGTAGTGGTGTCGCCAACTTTGAACAGGCCAATGTCTCCTAAGATGACGCAAGTCGTATCCCCAACGTCGAAAAGATCGATTTCCCCCCGAATCGTAGCTACGCGTGTAGTATCGCCAACTCAACGGCCAATGTCTCCGAAGGATGCCGTCAAGCGAGTAGTGTCGCCGACCCCTAGCCGCGGGGCGTACGTCCACATGCAGGAAGATCGAGCGGCCACTTCCTCGTCTTCGCTCGAAGAAGAAGGTAAGATCCCGCCGCTCCCGAACAACCCCAAGCAACTCACCTCCTACCTGCAGCGTACCAATCCGAGCCTGTTCAGCCGGATCGTCGACCCCAAGGTCAAACGCAGCGACAGCTACAGGATGGCCAACTCCTCGCTGCTGGCTCAAGCCCGCGATACCGAACAGCTGGTCAACACGTTCTACAAGCAAGTGATTCTGGAGACGAACCGTCTTGAGGTGGTAGATTCCAACGCTCCGCTGGCTTTCCAAGAGAAAGTCGGCAAGGAAGTGGTGAATCCCAACTTGCTCGGGAGGAAGTTCTACGGTGCGCAGCTGAAGATCGACCCGACCATCCTGGGGGGAGGAGCAAACAAAGGAAAGGAGCGAGCCAGGGTGCTCAGCGCAGGTAATAACGGAGACACGGAGATCTGGTAGAGCACTGGCATGGCACTTGCGTTACATTGGCACTGATCACAAACCACTATTAGACACAAATGTAGACTTTTTACTAGAAATATTTTTTTTGTTGTGCGTGTGTGTTTTATGAGTTGTATATATTACCACTTTAGTTGATTGAATGAGTGTTTTTTTATTCGCTTTTGGTTGTCTTTGGTTCTTACGACTGTTAACCGTCCCGGTGAACGACCTTGGAAGTAGGCCTAATTCATTGTCGGTTCTGTTATTTAATAACCGGTTCGTGTACAAAACATGGTTTATAGTTTTCACTAATACTTAATTTCAGCTTTATTAGCCATGTAGGCTCTTTGTTGGACGTTTTTGTTTTGTTTCTGTCGTCTGTTATATCACCGTCTTTCGCTCGATCGGGTTGTTTCCACACGTAGTCGACTTGATGGAAAGATCAAGAGAACAGGAAGGATTTTTGGGCTAGAATGCAGTATTCTGTCCTCACGCTCGACAGTCGTGGATATTCGAGTCAAAACGGAAACTGTGTAGTCAATCAAACCAATTTGACATCCATGTTTTTTTTTCATGATATTACGGTATCAATTTTTTGTCCCCATTCAGATGATAGCCCTGAGCATTGTGCTGATCTGGAGTATGACTGGGTAACACATTACACGAGTAACATAGTAGCATATTAACAATGGGTCATTGATAAAACTTGTATATAAAAGTCAAGGTCATATTGATATATAAAAGGAGATACTATTTACCTATACTACGTATTGGAAGCTTGTATTTTAGAGTAGTCTAGTGGAGAAAACAAGCTGCAAGAAGCACATGTTCTTATTGCTGTAGCGACGATATCTCTTCTCCACTTGAACCGCTGTGTACTCGTTTGCTTGTTCCGTGTCTTGGCCACTTGACAGCCGGGTTACGGAATTACTATCCCACCTCCCAGGTCGGGTTTTTTTCCTCTTTATCGCACAGATACTTGTGTTTAGATGGTGTTTCATAACATTTATAGCAGAAACAGATGGTTTTATTGTGTTGATATATTATTGTACTTGATTTGTGAAACAAGAAATTTGCCAATATCACTATTACTTACCATTCAGAAGCTTGTCAATCTGACACATTCAGCCTAGAACGATGTTTTGGAATAACAGCTGACTGTATTATATCATTTTTCCAATACATTAGCATCTTCTATCGGCAAAAAAGAACCAAACTCATTTCTCAATCTATCTCTTCAGATGTCAGTACAAAACCTACGTCAATATGACATCATTTTGACAAAATATAAAATGAAACGTTTAGGAATGTGTGAGGACGTGTATATGCGCCAGCGGCTTGGGCAGCACGATCGCTGCGGATGCGTATTTAAAGCAGCCAATAGAAACAAAACAAAGACTTAATATTGAGATTCGTTGCGCCGGTTTTGTTAATAGTGTTGGTTTTGGTGCGCAGTAAGAGTGGAAATGTATAACAATAATTGGTGCCATTTTAAACGAGAAAACTTAATATATTTATGAATCACTTGTACTGGCAACAATGTTTTGCCATATTGTAATAATACTAGTAGTGAAGACCTTGTCTTCTGTTGTGTGTGATTAATTCAACAGTACAAAGTAACAAGTTCATCTGCTGAATTTTCTTGCTAACTAGTAACTAGTAACAATAAGAGCACTCCTGACAATTAGTATCTAATGTTAACGGTCTGATTTCCTACAAACTGTCGACAACGTAGTAAAGCCTCAAGCAACTTCCAGGGGTTAGTCAAACTCGTCACTGTCAAAATCTTCTTTTGTTAAATTCCTTGATCATTGAGCAGGGTTGCCACTACGCTTTCTCCTCGTCGGCCAGTCCCTCTCGTCCAATCACAATCAAGAACACGACAGAAATAAGGTGATGGCTTTCGTCACGGAATCGTGTCGTCAAAGTTGGTTCAACTTCATTGTGAATAGACGTTTCTTAGAGAATGGCAGCTGACTTCTGGTTAGAAGGCAGTGGATTTGACATCCAAACGACTGCAATTCATGGCTGTAAATACGTCATGGAAACCAGTGTATGAAATTGTTTTAGTGGCAACCCTGCTTTACAGAGATCTATCAATTGCAGTAGGCCTACTGTCAAGTCAAATTTCTTCTCATTTTTCAGAAAAAATTATTTCATTTTTAAAATATAATTTGCAAGTCAACAATATGAGTAACTTGGTGCAATCCTGTTTGATGACGATACTGAGGCCATATTTGTACACTTGCGGTCACATAAAATCCAAAATTTAATCCAAAATTTGAATAAAATAATCTATGCACATTTTAACAACTAATTTTCTCACAGATAATGCAAGGGAGACGTATGCACAATGTCTTTTAGTTTCAGTGCGTTTTATATTAGTATTATTCTCTGTGGGTAGCTTGATAAGCACTTTCTGTGACCGCAACTGTACAAATAAACTAGTTGTCGACAGCCAACCTTAACACATGACAGAAGTCAAATCACTACTAGCACCATCTGGCAGCGCAACGTTGTACTCCTGTGTATCAATGACTTGTGCTGCCATCTAACTAGTCTTGCTTGTAGCGCTGTTTGGTACTTGTGTCCTAAAACCAGTTGTTCCTCTCAATCAGCCAATCGCAGCTTGCCGGTATTGCAGTCGTCTTCTCGACCAATTGCAGCTCTCTTCTACTAACTCTGCTCCCTCATTGGTTCATATTACTCTGTCACACAGTCTAGCATTTAGTGGTAACCAATGGCAACCAGCTTTGTGTGTGGTCTGTAGGATGCTTCAAGAGCACACGGGAGACGACCATTTTTTTTCGGTAATATGAGATATCGAAACTTTGAAACTAGAGAAACACAAATAAGATCCTTTCACTACCTTCAAAATGACATGCATTCAAATTATTACTTACATTGTTGACATTTTCAATGGTTTGCAGCTGAAAAATGGTATTTTTTTTAATTATAGACTTATACCTGTAAAAATCATAGAATGTAAGTTTGAATGGTTCTTAAGTATATTTTTTTGAATGTATTAAAGAGTTGTTATGTTCCTATATTTTTCTGAGGCACCGTTTCAGAAACTGAAGCCACCGTTGAGCGTGGGTTCGAGTCCCACATGAGGCATAGGTTTTTGTAAACGCCCCTTTGCTCATCATCACTTCATAGTATTATGCACCCTTATTTTTCATAATCATCTGCTCATTCGTACCCCCGTATAACCTAGCTGTTGGTGGGGTCGTTAAGCAAACAGTAATCATTGATATTTTTCGAGTGTGTATAGGAAAACAGCCTGAGGCTGAATATATATAGGAATTTGGTTAAAGGGAAAGAAAATACAGCAGCTTACCGCCGAGATTTATAAGTAGAGATAGGCCTACTCACAGTCGAGAGCTCATGGATAGAACACAGAGATGAAATGAAATGTACACACGAGACTCTGACGTTTCGGCTATTGCCCATTGCCTTGGTTACAGTAGAGTAGAGTTTTGATATCTCATATCGTTACAAACCCATCAACAAAGCACTGATATTACCTCAAATCAACTGCCATGCGCTTATAAAGTATATTTTGCCTGCGGAAAGGAGTGGTGTTGCTTCCATTAGATGAGCGTAGCGAAGACTTCCATTTCATTATCAGTCAATATTTTATGTCAACACAGAAAGTGACACTAGCGCTATCTGAGCACGGTCAATGTTACAACCTAAACAGCACTGCTTATTGCCATGGCAACCAATCCTTGTCTCTCACTCTTCTATCTTTTCATCTATTCTTATTTCTCTCATTTCTCCTTCCTTTTAATTAAACATTTGGTTGAAGAGATCAGCCATGAACCACCTTGTACAATATCTCATTGTCAACGGACGTAAACGCTTTCATGACACTAACGACAACAGTCTAATACAATATCTCATTGTCAACGGACGTAAACGCTTTCACAATACTAACAACAACGAGGCAGCAAACTGAATACAGTTTCTCTTGCAACAATTTTTCACTTGTATTCTAATTGAATACGCATGTAGTAATAATCTCAGCATTTGTTCCAAGATGCGTTGAGGGTTGCGTTGGTTTGTCGATTGGAGATAATGTGCTTGCTCACTTCTTATCCCTCCCATGTTGAAAATATGTACGAATTCACCGGCCACAATTGTTGAAACTATTGTTCGTGCATAGTGTAGTAGTGATAAAAGGAACTAACTTTACGTTCATGTCGGTTCAGCTAATAACAGCTGTCATCAAGTTTGTCAGTCTGTCACTAGATAGAGCAGCAATCTTTGGTTCTGAGGAAAGTACTCAGGAAATAGAACGTGTTTTAGTGTCGAATGAAGTCACCATCTAAAATGGCAAACACAACTCTCAGTGCATCTTTGATTTTTTCTCATCTTTCATCCGAGACCTTAATTGGGGAACAATTATTATGTATCAAGTTTCGATTTTATTGAAAAAATATATATATGTTCAACACGTCTTGGAACACAGTTGTGTTGTGCTTGAAATCAATCATTCTCTGTTGATGAATACAGGCTTATGTTCCTTATAGCTTCTTAGTGCAATTGTAGACCGTAGATATACTGTCAATACAAAACGAAACTGAGTTCCCCGCACACTCCCAGCCCCTCGCCCATGTCTGCAGCCGTTTTGAATTCCGCGCCACCGTATATTAATTATTTTCTACTGGACTGTAAACTGTAGTTATCGACCTTATTTTTTTGTGCTCTTGCGCGATCTATTGGTTGAATATCCAATCTATAAATTAATATATAGTGAATATATCTATTTGGTTTTCTATTGGTTTTCTTCGAAATAACTTCAACCTCCGATCTATTTGATAATTGTAGCGTTTATTCAGACGAACGTTTTGCCAAAGAGCAAACTGATTCCAAGTCGAGTGAAAATGGCGGACCGACACGGTAATATAATATGCTTTGTTTGACCGATAATGAGAAGCTCACCCTGACACATGAATACACATGCCTTCTCGCTTTTGATATTGATAACAATAATAATGTACTCACTAGTGAAGATGCAGATGATATCCAAGCTCCAACGGCAATTCCTAGGCCTAGGAAACGTAAATAAGTATTCATGAATTACCCATCTGAGTTGCCATTACCCTTCCATTTTTGTATTTCTTTGTAATGCTTTTCCTGTGGTTTGTCGAAAAAATTATGGAGAAATAATCATAAATGTAGCATCTGGAATCATTTGTACAAACTATTGTTTTTTTTTTAAATAGCTCAGCACATGGTGTACACCTGCTGTCAAAAAACTCAGCGGTTTATCAGTTGATAAAGTTCATCAGTTGATCAGTTTGATCTGCGGTATTAGAATAATCGACATGCAAAATCAATTACAACTTCATGGCGCTTTAAAAAATTGACAGATAGACGTTATAGTTTCAAATCAATGTGTGTGTATAGCTTACGAGTATATTTCGAGCAAATATATTGGAACGCATACGCTGGGTTTGCGTGGTTCACAGTAATCCAAACTGTTGGTTCGTTATAAAGACAACCTTTAAGCAGAACAATCGCGCTTATTAACGGACACTAAAGTGTGAGGGGCTAGAAGGAAGTGGGGATCAGTTCCATCCCAACATTACAGGACATGTCTTAGGATATATCTATTGTCTATTGTGAATTATAATTAGATATCTGCCAACGTTCCTTGGAATATCGCTGAATAGAAATATGATCTCTGTTTGCTGCCCCGTCACTGTCTACCGACTGACCTTATTAACTGACCAATCACGAGCGAGACGCTTCATACCAGCTGAGCGGTTATCTGGCAAACACTCCAACTTCCATCCATTCTTTGTTGCATACTTTACTATACTTGTATCCACAAGAGACGGTCATCTACCAACAGAATAGACACAAATATCACCGTATTTAGGGGTGATCTGTGTTTTATTGGTAGCCAACGTTCTTTCTTCGTGCATACAAGTATACTTGTTCATTTGGATTTTATATTCTATGTGTAATTGTTGTAAATATTTTTGGCATGACGTATGAATTGAGTTGATATATATTTTATATATTAGATATTTTGATAACTTTTACATGAATGTAGTTGTTCTTTTTTTGCTACCCCCCCTCTCGAGTGCCTTGCCATTTCTGTCTCACTCTCTTGCCTCCTTCTGCACTCCTGTCACGCATCAACAAACGAACGAATGAACGAGAAGAAGGGCAGATGACGGAAAGATTTTCATACGGTACACGGCTTACAGGTATTTCTCAGTCAAGAATGTACAAACAAAAAGACAAATTCATGTGAAAATATTCAAAGTAAACTTGTATTGACATCAATATCAGAATACATATTTTGGTTGCTGTTATGATAACTGACATCGATTGATTTTTACGATAATCAATTAAATCAAGATGATCGATCGATAACGGATTATTTGGTTAGTGGAATGAAAAATTTGCAGAAATCACAACAGTAATATAAGTAAATGAAGAATAAACTTGCCTAGTTGCTTAGAATGTTGAGTTTGGTCATTTTTTTCATCTCAAGTAATCAAATTTAACGAATCAAACAAGAATAACAGAGCGAGAAAATGATGTAAAAATGTCTTCAAGTTTTATGTATGAGCTTTAACAAACCTGTAAACCCTAACATTCATTTATGATTCGTTTGATGAGAAACAGGACAATATAATTTGTTTGCTTTCTGTGTGAAGTGACAGCCAGGCGTTGAACCGAAGTGTAAAGTAGGCCGTTTCCAGTTCTGATTTTTTCTTGTCGTCCGACACGATATCAGTACGATTTTTGTCATGCCTGTTTCCACTTCGCTGCACCGTAACGTTTTCGTGACGTCATAGCCATAGCTTTTATTACCTTTGAACTTGCAGGTTTCTTCAAATGTGAGGAATGTGAGTGTAACTTCCAGTAAAGTCCTAGTTTCGGCCGACAAAAGTTGGATTCGAGTCAATAATCACGACACCGAATCGGTACCGAAAAGGTGTCGTGAACCGCCATATTGCTTAGGTGGTAACTGGCTTGTAATTGGCCAGTTGGAAAATTCGTGTCGAACGACAAGAAAAAATCAGAACTGGGAGCACTACTTTATCAAACTTATTCCAAGTGACTTGCAAGTTACCCAGCTGTTGATTCACATGTTATCTCTCAGTCATATATACCTCACGTAATGATGTCACTGTCTAGTAACTGAACCAAGAGACTTAAAGTCATCAAATATTCTGGAACAATTTGTGTCTAGAAGATATACAGACAATGCTGTTTCTCTTCCAGTAGGCATTATGTTTAGGCATATCTAGAACACTGAGAGAAAAAAGTGATCTTATAAATATGAATGATTTTAAAACATTAGCAGTGCAAGATACAAAACTAATAAATAGGCCTACATCATAAAATAGCTGACAATAATTGTGATTAACAGTAGGAAATCAATTTTGTAATTATATATGTGGATAGATTGAATGTTATTAGGGCCTATGATGAAAGAAGATTTTGACGTGAACCACGTCTGTAAACTCAATATCAGCAGGCAGTCTAAGAATCTGACCATCATGAAGAGAGTCATGCGCATTTAGTCAGCAGAGACTTGCAGTACACACCGATATATATATATATATATATATATATATATATATATATATATATATATATATATATATATATATATATATATATATAAATATATATATATATATATATATATATATAAAATATTTATTTATATATATTTATTTATTTATTTATATATATTTATATATATATATATATATATATATATATATATATATATATATATATATATATATATATATAAAATATTTATTTATATTTATTTATCTATTTATATATATTTATATATATATATATATATATAAAATGTTTATTTATATATATTTATTTATTTATTTATATATATATTTATATATATATATATATATATATATATATATATATATATATATATATATATATATATATATATATAAAATATTTATTTATATATATTTATTTATTTATTTATATATATATTTATATATATATATATATATATATATATATATATATATATATATATATATATATATATATATATATATATATATATATAATATATATATATATATATATATATATATATATATATATATATATATATATATATATATATATATATATATATATATATATATAAATATATATATATATATATATATATATATATATATATATATATATATATATATATACACACATACACCTATGATAGGTATTTTGTAGTTGAAAAATACACCGTGTCTAGAAGCCTCTTAATACCTATTTGTTTGGCCTCCAAAAGTCTGTTTGCATTCTTGATTGAGAACCGTGTGTTAATCAGCGTACCGTCTAGCCTGTGAGAGATCGGCTTAGCGCAACAAGGTCACGGCACCGCACTCTTTAGAAACAATCGCACCCTTACAGGAAATAGAACAGTGTTTCAATGGTATGTATTTGCTTGCTACGTATCTATTTGCATGTGTAGTATTAGTGTCAGATCATATACAGTCACTGACAATCTCATAGATCTTAGGAAACTAATGAATATTTTGTTCAACCTTCTCATGGTCTCACAAGTGCAAAATATTTAACATCAATTTGGCGAAATATTCGTTTTTTTTTGTGATACTAGCTTCTCTGAAGAGTCCACGGGAGTCGATTTGGCGAAATCAGTTTTTTGGTGATAACTTTTGAACGATATGAGATATCGAAATTCTAATACTCAAAAAACACAGATAATTATAATAGCTTCAAGATAATATAAGTTGTAACCATTAAAGTAGTGTCGCATAATTGTCAATTAAGCGTATACAGTTAAAAAGTGTGTTTTTTCAGCTTTATATGCTTGACAGCTATGCGACATGACTTGAATAGTTATGCATTATATCAACTTTGAAGCTATTATAATTATCTGTGTTTCTCGCATATTAGAATTTTGATATCTCATACTGTTCAAAAGTTACCACAAAAAAACTGATATTTCGCTAAATAGACTCCCGTGGACTCTCATCGGTGTCACATCAGAATAGAGAGCTATTGTTTTTGAGTAAAATCAGTTTGACTCAGTTCAATGATTAAATTGAACGTGTGTTAGTTCCCATGAGAGAGTAAATTCCCATGAAAAAAGCGTGAAGTAAAATGTTGAAATTTTATACAATTATTATGACATTTTTACAGAATGTTACCATTGTTCACATATCTCATCTGAATTTAAAGAAATTTGGTTCTGTAAATTTTAATCAAATTAGTTCATTGTGTTGTAAAAGTTGGCCGTGCAACAAAGGCTGTTATGAGATCCGATTGTTTTAAAATCAGGATGTGTACATAACTTTCGAGTACATTCAATATAAGTATCTCTCATCGTGCAATGCATACGCTGCGTTTTCCTAGTTGAACGTATCACAGTACGTCCATTAATTGTCTTTATATATTAGGGTTTGTGTATATTGGGAGAAAAAATTGAAATTACACCTGTACGGTATAATCGAGTCTTTGCTTCTCTCATCCAATAAACTACCTTTTATTCATACTGTAACACATTATTACGTACTTCTAGGCCAGTCAATTAGTAATTATGGGACCTAATTACTTGGAATACTTCCTCACCTGTAGGAGATTTAAAATTTATACAGTTTTATTTTTGATAAGTTTTCACAAGTTGGTCAATGAAGCACCTTAATACCATTCGGGTATAATATTTCAGTTGATCCGATATCGAAACAATGATTGATACCTAGATGGAAATAATTGTAAGCAACTAAAGTAAGAGTAAAGCTCTATAACAAAACAATCCTTAAAATGATACTAGCGCAGTTTCATGTTGCTGTCAGTGTAACACTCTTGTGTTTAATTAAAATTGAGAGAATATTATCACGCTTTCGAGACAATAATTATTTGTTCTGTTGAACAAAGTTGCTGACCTTTCCAGACTTATGGCTTCCAAACTTTTCCATTCAATTCAATATAACTTGAAAGTGGAAAAATAATCATCAAAGAATTAATCACCATTCAATATCAAAATTTTGGTAACGTTAGCAATTTTTATTTCGATTTGCAATCCTATTATATATTATGATAATATCTGTGCCAGCCTAACGGTATACTATTTACTACAGTATACATTGTGGTTGCAGACTCAGGTCGTCTACCTCCCCGCTACGTCAGCCCCCCTTCTGCTCGCGTCGAACCAGCCAATCACAGCCCTGGAGACATTTACTGGTCGCTGCCAGCGCGGCGCCACCAAGAAGTGGCCGTAGAACCGACGCGAAGTCTGACGCCCAACTCCTACCAACACAACCAGTCTGGCGGTTTCAACGACAGCGTTCACTATCACCGAGACCGCATGGCAGCCAACCTTCTTCCTGGTGACAACCAAGCTGGTCAAAAACACAATCACCAATATGACTATATCAGTCGAACCCCACAAACTCAACATGTTGACTATAGAAATCAGGCCCCACAAACTCGACACGTCGACTATAGAAATCAGGCCCCACAAAAGCCACAAACTCAAAATGTTGACTATAGAAATCAGGCCCCCCAAACTCGACATGTCGACTGTAGAACCCAGACAGGGCATTACAACGCCAGAGGCCAGAGTCTCTCAAGACCCCAACTCCACTCGGTGCCCGCGTCTATCCCGCAGGTTCCCAGGTATCTCCAGGAATCTCCACCCACAACCAAACGTCTGAGTTCTATTCCTTTCTCTTCTTCAACTCCGATCAAAAACAACCCGTCTCATTTAGACTCCAGCATTGGCTTCTCTCCCATCCAGAAACAAAATCAGGAACCTCGGGTGATTTCGCCGGCCAAAACGACGATGACGTCCGAAGAGATTTACGCCGCTATCCACAAGACGAAGAAACGTTTGAACATCAAGACTGACTCTGGCAGTGTTTCCCCGGTGGACCAAGGTCAAGGGCGGGCTCGTAACAGCTGGTCACCCAACTCCAGCGAATACTTTGACTTCTACAATCAGTTTGAGAACCAAGCCTCCACCCCCATCGGCTCCCGTCAGAGCTGGTCTCCCGTTGGCTGTCAGGATCGTCTGGGTCCGGTCGCCCCGACCACTCGTAACGACTTCAAGCGGCTGCTGATGCAGCACGGACCCAGCCTGAGCTCCAGGCCGGAGCAAGGTCGCAGGTCGGCTGTGGAGCAGCTGAAGCTGGGCACGGCACCGCGGAGCCCCGTGGACAAGCGCACGGTGAGGCTGAGCCCGTCTCCGCGCTCTCCGGCTTGGAGGTTCGTCTCTCCGCGCACCGACGTTCTCTCGGCGACAATCCTCGAGGATTGCGACGAAGAGGAGCGAGCTGCCAAATCCCCGCACAGTTCCCCTTCCAACTCCGGTAACGCGGTTCCTAACTCCAGTCACGCGGTTCCTATCTCCAGTCATGCATTGCCCAACGCCAGTCACGCCTTGTCAACTCGGCACATGGCTCCAAACACAGATACCAACACTCCGAGAGAAAATGTCTCCCCGAGGGACAGAAATCAGTCGGTTAATGTACATCAGAGTACACCTAAATCCAAGTATAATATGTTCAGTAGCCCTTCAGCACTTGTATCTTCAGCAGTTGTATCCTCAGCAGCTAAATCTTCAGCATTCGTATCCCGTAACCTTCCCCAATCTCGGTTATTAGATCTATCATACAGTAACACAATGCCTTACAGAGAGATAAACCCAAATATTTCTACAGTTAGTAAAAATGTACGTTTGAATAATCCATCCGTTCGAAGGCCTCTGAATGCGTCTTTCAATAACGTAGTCGACACTCCACATAACACACATTCTTCTGTTAAATCGACCAATCAGAATCAATCAAACGAGAGGCTTTCAGTCGGTAAGTCTGCGTCTAGGCAATTATCTCCCCGCCAGCTGTTTTTCCAGAATCAGAGCACTCCTATTGGTCGAGAGATATCCGACATTCCCCTCCCTTCACCTCCCATCAGCCAATCACAGCTTGGCAACAAACAGTCCCTCTCGTTAGTCGGCTTGAAGCAACAGCCTTACAGCGACACGGAGCTCATGTCACCGTCTAACGTGAAAGAGAACTTGAATTGCCAGCAGATCCGAGGTCCAGAGAAATACAGCGCGTACGTCTCGCCTCCGAGGAGTATTCTCGGAGAGAAGAGTCTGTCGGTTTCTTTGGAGACGGCTCTGTAGCATGACAAGTCTCAACACGTTCGGAACCACTCGCAAACAGTGCCGCCAAAACGGTGGTAATTTAGGCACAGTATGAAATGAACATTAAATGATACTTTCAGTGCTGCTGCTGCTTTTCCTATCAATGATCTTATTTTATACTTTAATGAATTACTTAAGTCAGTTGGTAGGCCGTGTATAGTATTATTGATCAATGAATAGAACTGAACTGACTGTTGCCACACAGAGGATGATGTTGTCTTGGAGATCTATCTCACGTGCCTCGCTGATGTTCTCACGGCCATGACGCAGTCATACCAACACACGTCACCATATCAAACACTTCTGTCATCAACTTGATGTTTTTCAAGTTGGCAGCGTTGAAGTGTGCCCATTTTAGTTGGTCTCAACGTAGATATGTATTAGTTACCGAGATACGTTACTCCTGCGACGTATGCTCGTTCCGATCTTGGCGGCCATATTGGATCTTTACAAATAGATTCTAAGCAAGGCCTTCTATATTATTAAATCATCAATGTAATAATATTGCAGGAATTGCTTAGAAAATGTCCAATATGAGGGAAACTTCTCGGTTTGTATAGCGGTGTGCAGTTACTGCCGAGACACAAATATGTACGCCTTCTTACCGTTGAGTAACGTATCTTGGTAATATGTCTATGGTCTCAAGAAGGCTGTGTTGGTGTGTCCGGGGTGCATTCATGTACAAGATAAACACAGAGTTCAAAGTGGCTGTGTACCATGTTGCTAGCACGATGTAGTGACACCAACCTATTCTATCGTAATATATAAAGAAGGTGCTCCAACTTACATACTAATAACATGGAAGGGATTTGTAGTTTCTTGCGGTCAGTTCAGAGCCAAAAGTTCCGATTGCCTGTCACGATTTTTGCAGATTCCCTTCTGAACTAGATGTAGATAAGAGTGACTATGGTACTGGTGGCAAAATCTATAATTTTCGTAAAAAACTAATGCAACTACTAACAATATAATTCTACTGGACTGTGTGTAGCATATTGTTGAGTATTGTTGTTTTATATGGTTTGATATAAAAGCGATAGTTGCGCTACAGGCAATCAGGACCCAAGACTCGAGAACTGACCCCGGAAATATTTCACTTTGAAGACCCGAGTTGAGTCACCTCCTTGACATCATGATAAAATAGGTTGGTATCACTACATCATGCTGTTAGTATATGATACTATTTTTCTGCTGTTTGTTTTCAACAACAAAAAATTCAAAACTGTTTTAAATAGCACTGGAATGCACCCCCAAAGGTGTCTAGATGGACTGAGAGCAGATGCTCAACGAGTTGCCTTAAACTGTGCACTTAATCATAGACATAGAGAATAGAAGAGATATAATATATTAATACTTGTACATATGTATTATACGCAATAATCTTACTATAATCAGAACTACTCGAGTCATTTTAGTCAATTATTAGTTGAGACGTCTTGAAAAGACGATGCATAATTTACACAGGGTTAATTGGGAGCATTGTTTATAAATATGTCAAGCCTTTAGGAATGAAAGTGGCACAAGCTACATTCTATTTTATTTTTTTAATAGGAATCACCCAATAAGGAATGATTAAATTATTTCCTGATACAGTCATTGTTTATCGGAGAGTTGTGTAGCGTTGAAAGGTCAATTTACAGGTCGATACTATCAAGCCGCTCTTCACGGCAGCTGTAAAAATTCTTAGACTTGCGTCCATGAGAGTAGGTCGTCATATCACCGCCGTTCAATTTTTAATGACAAGGTTTACAAAAGAAACAAAACCACATCTTTCAACAGCGTTATATCCTTAGCGTTGCTGCGAGATCATCTAATTACCATAGTTCTTACAATAGACCCTATTAGAAATGAAAGAGCCATTTAGCGGCAACGTTTGAAGTAGAACGGGATGTTCTACATACATGCGTTTGAAAGTCTTATGCTACCAATGCTATTTACAACGAGTACTTTATATAATTGTGCATTACAGTGAACGTACATACTTATTATATGATAGTAGTTACAGCAATAATATGTTTACGGTAGTTTATTTTAAGAGATTTACATAACTGCCAGAGTGAGTACGATGAGAGATAATTCAAGGTATACGTCTCGGTGTTCTGCCTTTAACCCTGTGACAAAGACCTTAGTATCTAACTTCGTTAGAAGACGCAAAACTAAGTCTTCTAAGCGACGACAGAGCGATGCTAGCGCACGCATCGGAGTGAATTATTCCTTTGGCAGGCCAGTTGGGATGATTTTCCAAAAAAAAAATTCTCACACCCTCTTGAATTCACATAATTATCCAAGTAATGTTTTTCTTCGAACTAATATATCTCATCAATATGCCTAGGCCTATAGTTCCATCATGAGTGGACGAGACGACGCTATCTGTTATATCACCGAGTGTTTCAATTATGTAATCAAGGCAAAAGCAAAGTAATTCTTCATATTTGGAGAGAAATGGAAATGTGAGTACAGCCCAGGCTTGACCAATTGGAATATCTGTTCATTCGTACATTTCCACACTATTTATAGCTTATTAGGAATATTTCTATGAATGATTCACAACATGATAATCACGTCAGTCCGGTGTTATAAGCATTGGAGATATTGGTGGTAAAGCAGATATCTCTTCTAATTCACTCCACTGCGACAGGTAGCGCAAGTGAGCAATGTGGCCAAGCGTTACATGGTAAACAAGATCAGTTTTGCGTTTTCTCACGAAGTTAGATACCAAGGTCTTTGCTGTGGATAAGAAGAACGACTTTTTGAACAGTACTAAAATATCCAGAATGCAATTCCATCGACCTTGGCCGCTAGAAGACAGTAAGCGTCTGCGCATTAAATTCTATAATGGGTCTGTTGTTTAGTTGATAGATCTCCTCTAATGAATACAACTAACTTGAACAACTTTTAAACCACTATTCGAGAAACAAACGCCGGTAGCCTGACATCTCTTTCTACTTCAATCCTCATTCGGTAGCTGCATCGTTCCGCATTCAAACTGTAACGTGTCTTCAACGATTAGTACGAGTTGGTTACTTTTCACACTAGATCGAGTTACTATGGCGATTTCTAGACTTAGATGAACATAATATGCCTTATTAGATATTAGTGCCGAGTGGCAATACAGTAGCAACAGTGTGAAAGTAGAAGTGTATGCTGTTGAGTCGTGCACTGCAAAATACGAGCCTACACAATAGGTAACATGCATTCATCTTAGATTTAGTTTTAATCAACAATCAACATACAACTAGAGATATTTCCAATAGATTCGGATTCAATAATATAGAGGCTGAAATGTTTTTTAGAAAATAACAGTGAGCTCAGAATGGCATTGAGAATAACTTTTGAGTATAGCTATCTCACCAATATGACAGCTATAATCCAAGAAAATGTGTAAAACATAGAAAAATTTTCGACAAGATTAAAACACGTGGTTTCGGAGGCTCTACCTTTATTGATAACGACAGTCACAGCCCACACGACACTCTTACCTCATGACGTAGTATGTGATTTCATGCAAGATCGTGACATGCTGTAATAGGGTATATCTTCAATTATTTCTTTGGCAATTAGTTTTCATTGGAAATTAAAAATTCAACTAAATTCTTTCAGCTGCTCGTTATCATATCAAACAAATGGTGGATGCATGTTACGTATTCCCAAGTGCATTAGACTAACCATGTGTGACCTTTACTTACTCAAAACAGGTATTCAAGCAATGCAAGGTATTGCTGCAGACTTATTATTAGCTTGGTGAAACTATTTGTGAATAGAATTGTACGACAACGATGAATTGTGTACAGTTAGTTTGCCTTAAGAGATTATGTCACGTCAATTAATGATGAATAAAGCTGCAATTATAACAACCAGCCGTGCAATACATTACCTTCCCATCTCACTGCTCCCTTCTTCTAGGATCTACAAGAGGAATGCAACGCCTCGTAGCCAATCACGTGCCGAGTTCAGTACGCAACATGTCGACCTAGCGTATTTCTTTAAGCTGGATTCACAATGCGAACTAATGATTAGTGACTAATACTAAATACTAAAATTAAGAAACTGAGCATTCACATAGACTTGAATTAAGAATTAATTTTGACGGAAATGACGTACTTTTCATGAGTCTTAAGATGACGGATTTAAATTGAAATCTACATATTAGAAGGCTGTAAACGAGCAGTTCATCGAGCAGGAAAGCTTCCTTTTGCATTGACTTCCTGTCGTTTCGAATTCACGACTTCTGATTGGTCAGACCATTGATCAAAACTAATGATTAATACTAAAGTTGAAAGTTAGTTAACTTTCAAGTTCAGTCACTAATATTAAACACAATGTGAACGTCAACACTGATTCCGTATGTGCCAACTTTAGTTAATTATTAATCACTAATCATCAGTTCGCATTGTGAATCCAGCTTTACTAACAAAGTGAGAGAGCGTCAAGCCGAGATTCTCAAAGCTATGACGTTGAGAGTTGATGCCATGTAAGCATATGCTCCTGTATGATTTAATATGGTTTTACCGGTTTATTCCGTTGTTTAATGAATGTTAATATGGGTTTATGTCAGTCTGGCCTTAGCTGGCTACAGGAGTGGGCCCCAGAGCTTATAATGCCATCACAACCAGACATACGGTCATTGTGCGACAAATTCCGAGCATTTATTTCATCAGGCGTAACGCAACTTGTTTTCTTAGTGCGGTAACAAAAAAATGTATTTATGCGCTATATTCAATATAAAATTAGGGATTCATAAATATAATATCATCAGAATATATGATTATATTTAATTATTTCATATTATGTAATTGTTGTATTATATTGAAATCATAAAATATATTTCTACATATATAAGACTTGTAGCAAATGCCTGCAACGTACTGAGACAGCTTGTAAGTATTCTAAATCCTTGAGCAGAAGATTTTACCGGTAGGCTAATTTACTCCTGGGTTATATAGAGTAGGCCTACCACAAGCATAACAATATTATAATCTAAATTGATAATCTTCATTACTGAATAGGTATTGAGTTTGTATTGTCAAAGTAGCATGTCTTACTTAAATATCTACAGGCATGAATTTATATCTTTGAATGTTTTGTTTTTGAGCATCAGCTATTTCAAAAAAATAATTTTATAGTGCTCTCTTATTAGTCAAATTTAGAATTGCCCAGTGGTAATAATTTAGCATCTCAAAGTCTTTAGATAAATTTAAACATTCTCGGTTAAAAATGATGATTATTGTTTGGTTAACGACCACACCAACAGCTAGGTTATATAGGAGCACGAATGAGCAGGTGATAATGAAACTATGATATGGTGATAAGTGCAAGGACGTTCACAAAAACCCATGCCTCATATGGGACTCAAACCCACGCCCAACGATGACTTCAGTTTCTGAAGCGGTGCCTCAGCTGACCGCGAGTTACCGAGGGTGGCTGCAGAGTGTAACTGACAATATTTTTAGAAAAACTGCATTTTTCTCACAAATGTAGCATGTATTTTGAATAAATTTTGGTCTATCGTTGTAAAATGCAAATATTGCTTTAAATAGCGAGAAAGAACTTGGTTCATGACGATAACACAAGAAATCATGGTTTCAGATGACTTTCAATTGTATTGCTAAAATGTCATGCCGTTACTTGGATCCTTGCCACCACATTTGTTCCGCTAGCAGGCCTCACGGCTTTGGTTACTACAGACAGTTGAGAACCCCTTGTGCACATCTCAGTCAAGATTGTACGTAAGTTAGAACGCACCGCACAGGTCACACGGTGTGACCGTTCTGGATATCCCGACTTATTCAACTTTGAACTGTATAGTTTTGGGGCCAAATCGATTGGACCACTTTTGAGAAACAACATGACAAATTTTCGAAAAACTTGAAAGATCATGATGGGGGGGGGGGGATATTCTCTTCAAAAGAATTCTCATTTTTGCTGAACATAAATACCTATTCAATGTGTAATGTAAGTGTGACGCACATCATTTCGAATTTCTACCGAGATCAGACTGGACGTTTTGAAGAGAATAATTACCTTTATTTAATGAACACATTTTCATTAGATAGCTTGAAATAGTCGTTGAATTCTTTATTCAGTATCTTGCGCACAGCCATTCACAGCTCTGTAGACTTGACAGTTTCCACCAAGGTATATGTAGAGTTCTGAAGTGTATTTCATACAAGTCAAGGTGTGTAGAGTTGGATAGTATATTTCATATAAATCAAGGTGTGTAGAGTTTTGGAGTAGACTTCATGCAAATATGTCGCTCATCTCAATGCATACATGCTGTGTTTGCAGACCTGTAGTAATTAGATGAGCGTAGCGAAGTTTTCCATTTCATTTACCCGTACCGAAAAAAAAATGGGCTTCGATTTTGTGGGTTTTTTAATTCTTTGCAGCATAAGCCTACAGGTCAGGGGGAAAAACAATTGACTCGAAACTTTTTCTACATATTGATGTACCCTGGTACTGTAACACCAGAATAGGTTGGGTTTATTTCTTCATCAGAATAATTGGATGAACTGTTTTTACGGGAAAAAAATCGGAAAGTTTGGAAAATCCCCCAAAGAATAACCCGGAGGGAAGGGCCTACTAAGAAAAAAAAAATCAAGAAGGTCTAAAATTTTCACAGAATATGAATAAAACCAACACCTACACATTTTCAGTGATTTTCACAACAATCAAATGAGAAATAACAAAGAAAACACAATCATGATGTAATTTTTCATCATAAATCAAAGCTATTAAGAAACCAATTAAATATAGGCCTAAGCAACAAGTGTCACCAATTCAGAACGACTGAATTGAGTGATGAATAAAACAGAAAGTGACATTTTAAACGTTTGAAGCACGGTAATCCAAGGTTCGTAAATATGGATTGAGCGAAAGAATATTTTTCATACTAGATTTCCATACTTCTAAGCTTATCTCGCATACGCATATCCTGTGTTACCCTAGTTTTAATACTCAGTCGGGTGGACCAGTGCATTGATTTTGTAAGGTTAACACTACAAATTCAATTACCAGTGGCTAGTATATTGAACGATCATTCAAGAGACTGGGGTTCGATTCCCGCCATGCCACCATGGCCTCTGAGGTTACTACCTTACAATGGTTTTTCGTGGTTTCCTCTGTCGTCAGAGGCTGATACTGGGATTATTCGTTAACATAACAACACGCCACAACTCCTTCCCAATGTCCACAATCGCCTAATGAAACAACCATTTCATCTCATTCATCATTCACGGAATCACGGTCGACGATAGATCTTACTCATCAGTCAGCCTACAGTGCATCATTATTTATACCAAATATAAATTAATAATAACATTGATAATTTCCACATAAATGCAGCCAAGCAATTAATGTACATTTTTTAGCTACTAACATGTTGATCTGTGAAAATTAGTGAAATATAGTAGGCCTACGCCTAGTTTTTACAGAGGCCTATAGGGTAGGCCTATTTACCATCTTGTAGCATGATTGTATTAAAAAGATGTTTCTAGAATATTGGCATCAAAAGGCCGCAGGTGCTCGTATTTCACGCCGCAAACTCTCAACGGCCATAATTTTTGAGATATCAATATGATTTTTTTTGCATTGTTGATAATTGAAAAACGGAGGTTACTGCATTTACAGAATTTTGAACACAATATTTATAATTTATAAAATTCTTTAAATGGAAAATGAACAAATTTCGTGAATGTGAAAACCTGGATACATATTTTTGAATGCCGAAAGAAAATATAAAATGTGAAATATATCAAAAGTGTGAGCTAGGGAATTAACGGCGTTTATGTGAATTGGAGTTCGGCGGGCTAGTCTATGGGTTGCGCCTAGCACACGATGCATGCTAAACTCGAGTCTGAAGCGTGCGAACGAGCTCGTGTAGAGCACCTGCGGCCTCTTAATAACTCCAACAACTATGATCAACAAACTGATATTTCACTAAATTACAAGGACTCCCTGGAAGCAGAGAGCCTTGAAAACACTGTGCTGAGTTGAGTACAGTATCGAAGGTCAACAACTCAAGTCTCCCTTGGGAGAGGATAGATGCAGGTTTGTTGAGACACTGAGGAACACGGACGCAAGTTACTACTTAAACATTATATTTGACGGTACAGTCAAGTTTACATTTTATGAACACAAAATTAATATAATAGGCCTAATCTAGTTTCTGGAATACCGTAATTAAAATAATTTTACAGACTTTACGTCACAGAATTGATTGGCTTATAACTGAGAATTGTCTTGTGAATGATATAAAATATACAAAAACGTGACAGAACAGTCGACGTAAGCTCTGAAGGGCGTGAACCTACGCCTACTTCTTGAGTCCTTGCGGCGGTCCTATTGGTCCTCCCAGTAAAGGTGGTGCTCTCATAGGACCCATTGGTCCCATCTGTCCCATGGGCCCCATTTGTCCCATAGGTCCCATTTGCCCCATCTGACCCATTTGTCCCATCGGCATCATGTTTAGCATGGGCGGCCTCATTCCCATCATCTGCGGCATCGGTCCATGGGGTCCCTGCATCATGTTCATCATCGGGCCCATGTGATGCATCCCCGGCGGGGCCATCATACCAGGAGGGGGCTGTTGAGGTCCTTGAGGTCTTGGAGGTCCTTGGTTCATATTCATGTTCATGTTTGATGGGGGCGGAATAGCTGCACCTCCCTTACCGCCAGCAAACGGGTTGGACGCGATCTTACCTGCCTTGAAAGCTGCAGTCGTAGCATCGATGAGATGTTGCGCTTGTTCTTCCATCCATTTTTGGTAATAAAACTTTACATTGTCTTTGTGCTTACGTCCTTGGCAATGTGTTTTTCGTACTGATGGTGAATCGTGCGTCAAATATGTGTCACAATAGTCACAATAATACTTCGGCATTTTGTTGACACTCACACTCGACGGCCGCCCTGTTGCTTTTTCCAAAGCAATACAAAGAGTTTAAAGAGTTGTTAGCATGTTAGCCAAAGAGTTTCAGACGAGTGCTGTTTAGGACCAACGTCCAACACTCCACACACGAATTTCGTGTATGCGGAAGTGAGAGTCGATCAAAGTATTCGTGTGTCGGACTCTGTCAAATACAGAGTGCTACTATATCGACTCTGCCCATGATCCCTTGCGCCCGATGAAAGTCGGAAAGTTGCGTGAAAAGTAATATATTTTATGAAATTTTAGTCTTGAAATCAATTATAAATACGAAATTTAAAGGTAAGGTGTGTTATATTTCGATTACGTATATGATGTGCATGCTACGTAGCTATTTTTTGTATCTATTTGGACACAAAATATTTTTGTATGGCTTTTTCTGTCCTCTGTTACAAAAGAGAAAATGTCAGCTCGATTGTAATTCAATGACAATCGCACTACTCATGTGACTCACGGCATGTAATTATTTTCCCACAATCATGCCTTAAAGAATTAAAATCTCACTGTGGGAAACCTACGCTCTAGTTGTGGAGTTTTGTTATCTATTCTAGCGTGTCACTCATGCTAAATTATGTAATTATAAACTTAAATCAATAACCATGTCTGGGAGGCTAGGCCCCTTTATTATGAGTCATCATAAAACAGGATAACTTTAGACCTGTGGCCTATTTTATGACCCAATTAGGTAATTTTGTATTGACCAAATAACTTATCATGGATGAAATATAAATAGTGTCACTCTGTCTTGTGTATTGGTGAAGCCAGATAGCTTTATGAAAGTGATAGGCCTAGGCCTGCTAGATGTAGGCCCAAGGGTAGAACCTGAACACCTGGTTAAAGATGGACCAGGCCACTTGACCATCTTGACTGTCAACACTCATTCACTGTAGGCCCCATGTTATTTAAGGTTTGCCTTGAAGTAATCACTCATTTTCAGTATACCTATGCTCTAACAAATGGAGGATATAAGCCTAGCACTTGCGTCTCATCCCATAGGCCTATTCTCTAAGCTGGGCGAATACCACTGTCGTGATTTGCCAGTCTGGGCCCACGCCCGAGATGATCTAGGGTCAGTGTCACGGTTTCTAGCCTCTGTAGCACTTCTGTCAACTTGAGAATTTATTTTACAGCTGTTTAGCTCACGTTATTGATGAGATGCATTTATAAGTTGAAGGAGATGTTGACGTCATATTTTTATCTGTCAAATTCAGTGTCCATGTGCTTTTAGAAATGAAAAAAATGATTTTGTGGCAAAATTGAATTGCTCTAGGCCTAGTTTCCAGCCACTGCAGTTGGTTTTCGGTCAGGCTTGCGTCAGATTCCGACTTGCCACCATTGTTCCATTGACACTTTGTTGTTTCGACGATTCTTTACAGTGCCGAGTGCGTAGTTTCAAAGTGGCCGCCATATTAGGGTATCATGAAATGCATTACGCGGGGTTATATATATCGATATATCACCCAAACTAGCAAGCTTTCCACAGCCACACAATATTTTTAATAAGGGAATAGGATCAAGGAAGAGCTGTTACCATGGTACAAAATTGAAACAGATGATTTCCAAAAGCTGTCAGTGACAGTAAAAGCAATATTCATGGTAGAGTGGCCAGAAACCAGGGCACTTACCCTAGGCAATGACCTGGGGTTTATTTAGAGTACCAGTACAAAAAGTTGAACTAGGTGGGCTATTGGCTGCTGTGAAAGCAAAGTCACAAATTACATTTTGCAATAATCAGCTGAGCACCAAGATGAAAGTAGGCCCATGGAACCGTACAAGTAATGGATCTACTGTTTTCTGGTAAGATCAGCATTATACTCTTTGTCCACTGGTAGACCTAGATGGACTGGATCCGCCAACTATCTGGAGACTACACATATCACGATGTGTGGCCACGGTACAGTGCAGTGGCATAAGATTCCAATGGCTTGTATTGTTCCAGATGTCGGGCCCCACGCACAAGTACCGTTACAAGAACACGGGTCTAGACTCGCAGGAGTTGCGGCGGCGCAGGGAGGAAGAGGGCGTGCAGCTGCGTAAACAGAAGCGAGAACAACAGCTGTTCAAGAGGCGCAATGTCCACATGCCTGCCGCACCTGACGACGACGGTAAGTCGTTAGCTAAGTGCTTACTAGGTGCATTAATCAAGTTGCAATTCATAGCCTTGCAACTTGTACATTTTCATTGACAAACTTAAATCTCAATATTAGTCATTTTTTCAATGTATATGCCTAATAATAATCCTTTCCTGGTTCCAACTAAAACATTGGGTCAGGGGGTGGGTATTCCCATCAACACTAGGACTCCTGGAAACAGGCTGGCCACGCCTGGCATTTCCTCCTCTTCTTCTTCCACTTCCAATTGTTCCACCAATTCCTTCCACCTTGTGCTGTCTTCCCACTGACATTCTGCCTCTAACTCCTTCCACCTTCCTCCTCTCATCAGCACATCCTCCTTGATCAGTCCAATCCACCTCTCTCTCGGTCGCCCCACTCTCTATGCTCCCACTGTAGCTGCCTCGAATACACGCCTTGGTATTCTCTCGGTTCCCATCCTCTTCATATGACCGAACCACCTAAGCCTAGCTCTCTTCCCAGTTTGAACCCTAATCTCTGTACCCCTAGTTCACTTCTTATCTGCCTACTTCGAACTTTATCCATTCTTGTTATCCCTTTAACACTCTTTAAGAACTTCATCTCAGCTGCCTGTAGCTCTTTCCAGGTAGGCCTGGGATAGTTATCGTCCACCTGGAATAATGAAACAAATATTTTGTGGACTTTGTTGTGGTTTCCTCTGTGTTTTCATCTTCGTGTCTCCGTCATTCTGTTTGTTTGTGTCATTTCGTATTCTGTCATTTTTCAATATGATAATTAATTTTCTTGAAAACGAGTAGGCCTAAATAAAATTTCTTCAAACTTGGTAGAAATAGCCCTATTAGAATGATCAATATCAATATTCTCTGTAAGCTCATGGATGTCAAAATGGACAGAATTTGAAAATTGACAATTCTATCCAGTGCTATTCTTAGGCCTACGGTGAGATTTTTCAAAGTTTTCATTTTTTTTTATTAAATAGTCGTCAAACCGATTTTGCTTTCCCGTGGTTGCCCTCTGTAGTCTGGGTAAACGCCGGGATTTTACCCAGACCGTTTCCTTCCCATTACCATACCGCACGTTAGTAAACCCCATCCCATCATCTCATTAACCATTCATCTGATGCCTAGATCTCAGTTACCATTACAATGCGTCTCTAAACCGAATATGTAAACAATAATTAATATGACCTTGAAGCTCGCCAGCTACTTGCAGGCCTAGGCCTATCTTGTGGCCCCATACCCGTACTAACAATACAATTGGGTTGATTAGTTTTCACTTTTACCAGATTTTGAAGTACCGGTACTGAAAGAGATCCGTGTTCCTCCGCACGACTTATTTGATGCCCGTGGGCTCTGAACTGCCGGCCTGACGTCAATCCAGGTTTCTCTGTATTGCCATAAATAAATATCGAACGCCCGGTTTCAACAAACCAGGTCGGGGGGTGTCGAACGCCATTCATCTCGAACCTCTCAAATCATAACGGCTCACCATCATGTCGTATCATCTTTCTCGTCTTCATCCTCTTCTTCACTTACTTCCTCCATCTCCGTTAATATTCGCCATGCTTTTCGTTCTTCCCACAATCTTTTCTTTTCCACATCTTCCCATACACCTCCTCTTCTCCTCACACTTCCACTTATCTAGTCCCTCCATCTTCCTCTTGGTCTTCCAGCTTTTCTTCTACTCTCCAATAGTCGTTCGAATTCATTCCTGGGTATTCTTCCCGGTTTCCACTCTCCTCATATGTCCATACCATCACAATCTTATTCTTAACACTTTCTATTCTCAACCCATCCCTTACTTCCCTTAATCTAACGTCGTACCGGTATTGCCATTATTGGGATAATTATCGAAAAGTGTAATTTAAACAAAATCGTTCAAGTTAATATCATGAAATAAGGATTCCTGAACAACAATGTCGTTTGAAAGTAAAACTAAAGATGCTGTTCCATCATGAATTTGTGAACAAGAACGATATTGTCATATGGAAAATCGGTGGAAAATTAAGGAAAATCAAGAGTTCTGTTCGAAATCGAATCAAAATGATGATATCGAATATCAATCAAAATTATTTACATTTTTCAGGTCTAAATCGTGTTTTTCAGCCTGAATGTGTAATTGTTTTGTGATAATACAGCTGCATGCGTGTTCACTCAACGGCAGGACAGGAGAAAAAGGCTTGCGTGTAAACACGTCAGATATGGCCAATCTGACGTACGACAAAGACTATTCGTGTATTCGTTATTGGCACTTGTTGAGTGCCAACACACTTGCCTCATGTGACCCAAAGGAAAAGTGAATCTCGGTTCTATCCCCGTTGACATCTACTTTTACAGGGGTTTTACAGGCTTTCCGCCTGTATTGTAGAGTAATATCGGAACAGTTCCTACAATATAAGCCACGACTGCTTCTTTCCCACTACCCTTCCCAAAACCTAATAAACTGTCATCTCATCGTCCCATCATCTCATTAACCATTCTTTCGACAACAACAGATCTTAGCTATCATTACAGTGCGTCGTTGTACCCAATATTGAAGAAAATGATGATAACAATGATCGAAAATCAACTGAATTCATTCCAATAAAATACCAAAATTAAAAAGGATTTCAAAATCCTAAAGGCCATGTGATCCGGTGTTGATATCGTGTGTTTTTTCTTCCCAGGCACCATGCAGGAGGACATCCTGTCCCTGATCAATGCCCCTGGCATAACGCAAGCCATGGTGCAGGCCCTGTACAGCGCCAACGTCGAGGACCAGCTGACGGCCACGCAGAAGTTCCGGAAGCTGTTGTCTCGGGAACCCAACCCGCCCATCGACGAGGTGATCCAGACGGGAATCGTGCCCCGGTTCGTGGAGTTCCTGCAGAATAACACCAACTGCACTCTACAGGTGAGTCCATGGCTTAGGACGTGTCCGAATCACCTCATTTATGCGTACTTGTATTCTACACCTTGCTCAAAGTACGGAAATGACATCATAAGGAGCGTCTGAATTCAGAAAATTAGAAGTCAAGTATGAAGTTCACAAGCTTACATGGCATGCGTTCTTGCAAACTTTACTTATGGGCTTCTGTTTTGGGTCACCTAAATCTGTATTACATTTATATGTCCATTTTTCAACAGAAACCCACAGAAAGATGCAATTTCATTTCTGTAATAAAGTTTCAATTTGTTCGGAACTTATCACATATCATAGAAAATATCACTGTTTTATTCTAATAAATAGTTGAAAGTGAGGTTATAATAGTTCCCGCCATGGGGGTTCTGTGTTGGGGACTCAACAACTGGATTAGGCCTGTCATCGACACCATAGTTGTAGGATACTTGCTAGACAGTCTGCAAGCATTTCAGTAGCATTGAAATTCGGACACGTAGATAGTCACCGTTGGGCCTAGGTCCCACCTGCTCAGTCATACCCCCGAATACCCCAGCTGTTGGTGGGATCGTTGACAACCACTAGCGACTGTTGTGTTGGGGCTCATTGCTGTCTGAGACCAACTCGAGCCGGTCTGTGTTCGAAGATGTGGTCGCAGTGTGCGCAGGTAGATACAGTGGAAACTCGTTGCGTCCTTCCATCTTTCATTCTGTCTCACCCCACTCTCACATGACCCAATGCTACATTTTCCTAGATGGATCGTTTTCCTGCATGGATGGTTCATCTTTCCTGGTCCCTTGAAAACCGACAGGTAGAGGTTTCACTGTAAGTGGTACCACACGATACTTGGTTCAAGTCTCAGACTAAGCTCGGAGCTCAGGTGTCAATTGGTGACCAGATTATGTCGGGGAGAGCTGAGCATTTCATTTTTCCTTCCCACTTCTTTTCTTATCTTCCATCTACTTTGCTTCAATCTTCTCTTTTACTTTTCTCT
This sequence comes from Brachyptera risi, assembly GCA_964007535.1. Taxonomy (NCBI): domain Eukaryota; kingdom Metazoa; phylum Arthropoda; class Insecta; order Plecoptera; family Taeniopterygidae; genus Brachyptera; species Brachyptera risi. The sequence goes on along the minus strand of OZ023335.1, from coordinate 15,456,488 downwards.
TTCTTGCCAACTGCTTTTCACATGCTAAATCGCTCACGCCTGTCGAACAGGATATGATTATGATCGTTGATAGGTTTTGATCACACCCAGGAGGCGCAAAATGACATCTTTATCGGCGCGCCTCTACAACCTAGCATCACAAACTCGTAGCTAAATTAATATAGTTTCTGTTGGTCCGCTCTCAACCTGACTGTGACGTGTTTCAGTTCGAAGCTGCGTGGGCCCTGACCAACATCGCGTCGGGGACCTCGCTCCAGACCCGGATGGTGATCGAAGCCGGTGCCGTACCCATCTTCATCCAGCTGCTGGCGTCGGAGTACGAGGACGTACAGGAGCAGGCCGTGTGGGCGCTAGGCAACATCGCCGGCGACTCCCCCGAGTGTAGAGACCACGTACTAGACACAGGCATCCTCGTGCCCCTCTTGCAGTGAGTATACAACTGCACTTTATTAAATGATTTTTTTTAAATTGATTTTTTTTTTCGAAAACTTTGAAAAGGTAGCTACCAACTGCTCTAGAAACCAACTGTCCTAAAAATCAACTGTAGTCTTACTAAAAACCAACTGACCTAAACTAGTAATTCTTGAGCAACCTCTACAGAAGTTGAAGTGGGAGGTTTAGCTCCTCCCCTTCAGAGACATAGAAGTCAAGGTCAGTTTATTTTTAGTACAGTTGGTCATTTTATTAGGTCAGTTGATTCTTAGTACAGTTGACCAATTCCAAAAAACATCCCTTCTGGTACTGTACAGAATATTTATCATGTTCTCATAGTGTTGCCTAATTTTTTATATGTAGGCGGAGGCCTAACTTTTTCATTTTTATTTTTTTCCCATCAATGAGCCATATTTTTCGTATGCCGCAAAATGCTGTGTGGTTTCATGGAGTTGATGCAGGCCCAGACTCCTACAACTCGGATGTCGATGTGTATCGGTGTAGGCCTACTATCAGCGTGCCGAGTAAGAGTGAGGTTATGTTCCTCCGATCTTCTCTTTGTTTTTGTTCTTGAGGACAGTAGGCTAATTAATGTACAAGTGGAAAACAAATCATGCGCGTCATTTTATTGTGACCATTTTTTGATACTCTCTCGAGTGTTGGAACTTTCTCGTCGAACAAAATCAGAATTTGAGTATATAAATTTGATGAAGTTTGTCAAGTTTCAATGTGAATAGTTTCTTTCAGCATCACAGTAAAATTGTTGCACAGTTTTGTGCCGTTTTGCTCATAGGCAAAATGTAGTGCGTGTAGGCTGCTCGCTGAGAATTACTTGATAGAAAAAAATGTATTCATGATTTTATAGTAAATTAACCACTTGACAGCTGGGTCACGAAATCACTACCATACCTCCCAGACCTTTTTTTTCCCTTGTTATATCGCACAGATATTTGTGCTTACATGACCTCGTATAACATTCATAGCAGAAACAAATTATTTTATTGCATTGATATATTGTTATAACGGTACTTGATAGGTACGCCAATGTGAAACAAGAAATTTGCTGATATCACTTTTATTTAGTGTTTAGAGGCTTCTCAATTGTACACATTCAGCCTAGAATGATGTTTTGGAATTACAGCTGACAGTATTTTATCATTTTCCAATACATTAGCGCATTCTATAGGCCAAAATTAAAATCAAACTCATTTCTCAATCAATCTCCAGATGTCCGTACAAGTCCCATGTCAATATGAAGTCATTTTGTCAAAATCTAAAATGGAACGTTTTGAAATGTGTGAAGTCGCATATATGCGCCGGCGGCTTGGGCAGCAGGACGCGTATTTGTGCCAGTGGCCATCAGGTGATTTAAAAAACCACCCAAATCACGACTAAAAGATTACCCATTTCAAAAATTTCCCTCTTTCTTTTTTAAGAGGCCGCAGGCGCTCGTATTTCACGACGCAAACTATCACGGTCGTAATTTTTTAGATATCAATATGATTGTATTTGCATTTTGTTAATAATTGAAAAACGGAGGTTACCGCATTTACAGAATTTTGAACCAAAAATTTGTAGCTTTTCAAATTCTTCAAATGGACAGTGAAGAAATTTCTCATTTGCAAAAACCTAGATACATATTTTTGAATATCGGTACCGAAAAAAATATAAAATGTGAATTATATCAAAAGTGTGACCTGGGGAATTAACGGCGTTTATGTGAATATGAGCTCGGCGGACTAGTCTGCGGGTTGCGCCTAGCACACGATGCATGTTGAACTCGAGTCTGAAGCGAGCGAACAACGAGCCCGTGTAGAGCACCTGCCGCCTCTTAATCATGAATTGATGTGAAAATAGCGCATTACCCGTTTGACATTATGATGGGTAGAATGGTCTAAATATTCAACATTTAGTTCATGATGGATCAATACTTGATAGGGAACAGGACGATGTAAAATTTGACTGATCAGGGTTTGAATGAACGTGTCTTTGTTTTTACAGACTGCTGAGTAAATCTAACCGCCTGACAATGTCTCGGAATGCCGTGTGGGCGCTTAGCAACCTCTGCCGCGGCAAGAACCCTCCTCCAGAGTTCACCAAGGTACGTCACCCTCGTCCCTTACAGTGTCCACCACTTGACAGTGGCTTCAACCACTTGACAGCCAGGCCACAAAATTACTACCCTACCTACCGGGCCGGGTCATTTCCCTGTTTTATCCCTCGTGTAGATAGCCTTTTATAACATTTATAGCAGAAACAAATGGTTTCATTGTACAGTGGAACCTTGTTGATACGACTTTAAGGGGACTGAGGAAAATAATCATATAAACGGATAATCGTATAAATGATAATAAATGATATTTTTTTTTAATTCCTACTACTTTTTCTAACAAAGTTGGGTAAGTACACTTCACAAGAGCACAACATGTCGACTTGATTTTGCCAGTCCCAAGTCCTCTTGTTCTCACGTCTCCTCTTCCTGATTCTGCTCTTCCTCTTCCTCTTTCATCTCAACCCTTCTCACCATCTCCCTCCATTTCTTTCTATTCTCCCACCATTTACCACTCTCAACTTCATTCCATACCTCTCCTAATGAATATTAATACAGTGTAACCTCACTTATACGTTTTTCAGGGGACCAGACTAAAAAACTGTATTAACGTCAAAACCTGATTAATGAAACTACCGTATTTACTCGATTACAGTCCGCAGGTATATTCCAAATTTAGAAAATCTAAAACAGGGGTGCGGACTACAATCGATGACGGATTTCCAAGCGCGTAAAAAAAAAATTCACGCCATTCTGTCAAATGTCTCCAAGTGATGCGCAATACTTCGCCTTGTCTCAAGGTTAACCTTGACTGGCGGGCTGGCGTGCGATCCGCCTTGCTTGTTTTGTTGATGTTCGGGTGGGCGGGCGGGGGCGGGGGGCAGGTATGTCGACCGAGCGCGCATCGCACTGCACACAGCTAAGACCAAGTGACTGAAATGTGCTGAGATGTCAGTTCAGTGTCACTGCCATGCGCCAGTATAACTCCAGTAGTGTAAGCAGGCGTGTCGTAGTCGCTGCGCTAACTCGATTTTCACGTGTTTAAGTATGTTTATTTCTCTGCGGACTATAATCGCATGTAAAGTACTTTTCTAAAACCTACTTCAAAAAACTAGGGTGCGGACTACAATAGGGTGCGGACTGCAATCGCGTAAATACGGTATTTAATATGTAGAGCATATAGGTTGGATCACAAAATAAAACTTATAAATGTAATAAATGTATAAACGAGAAACTTATAACTTAGGTTCTACTATAATCATAATAAATCCTATGAATAGAACAAAAATGCATATTCCATGTTTCAACAATGTGTCAAGATTTATTAACAAAGATGCATATGTCATGTATGTCAGTTTAATGATGGAAACAGCTATGTAATATAAACCAGGGTCAGCTAAAAGGTCATCCTCGTACTACGGTACTTGAAAAAGTCTTCAACTGTTGAACAGGTTCACACAATTTATTGTTCGACACTGAGACTAAACATCAAACACTGCCATCGTGGCTTTGTAATGGGAGGGACTAACATGACTACACCATCACCATCTTGCTCATCACTGCTGTCATTTCATTGTTCTGAGCCAAAAGTGTCATCAATTGATGCTAATTCACTTGTAATAATATCTATGTTGATATAAACTGTTATACCCGTGAACTGTTGACCCAAAAATTGAAAAAAAAAATCACGTTTCATAGAATCAAAGTCGCTCTCAGTTGTGCTTCCATCGTAGATAGCTATAATCTTAGGTATAGGCATAGATTAAGTAGTCTCTAGATAGGCAACGCCGTATGACAGAGCCTATGCTCAAAAACTGCTCACCAACAACGAAAAAGTTGGCTGATCACTGCGCTCCTAGCAGCATTCACTCGCAACAGTGCTCTGGCAAATGGCATTCTCTCAGTGATCACGGCGCTCCTAGCAGGATTACCAGGCGTAACACTATCAGGGTCTGTAGACTGTTTAACCAGGGCTCTGCTGCTCTATCCTGTAGGATACTTCTTTAATCAATGATATAGGATAATACTGCTTTTCAGCTTTTTTTGGTGTCATCTTTTTTAATACAGTGAAACCTGTATCCATCGTTTTTCAAGGGACCAGAAAAAATGAACCATCCATGCAGGAGAACGATCCATCCAGACAAATTTAACATTGATTATATGGGGGGGGGGGGGGGGGGGGAATGAAAGATACAAGCAGGAAAACATGATGGATGCGGGGACGATGCATAGAGGTTCCACTATAGTGCTTTTCAGCTTTTTTCGGTATCATCTTTTTTAATATCACTAGAACCGTTTGATAGATAAACGCGCCTAATGTCTGCGCCCGTTGTGTTCCAGGTGAGCCCGTGCCTGCCCGTTCTGGCGCGCCTGCTGTTCCACGCCGACGGAGACGTTCTAGCGGACGCCTGCTGGGCGCTCTCCTACCTCAGTGACGGCCCCAACGACAAGATACAGGCCGTCATGGACGCAGGGGTGTGCCGCCGCCTAGTGGAGCTGCTCATGTGAGTCAGAGAGACAGAGAGAGAGAGAGAGAGAGAGAGAGAGAGAGAGAGAGAGAGAGAGAGAGAGAGAGAGAGAGAGAGAGAGAGAGAGAGGTACTGTGAAACCTCTTTAGTACGTTTCTCAGGGGACCAGACAGAAAAAACTTACTAAAGTGAAAAACTTACTAAAGAAACTATTTAACATGTGGGAGCTTATACATGGGAACAAAAAATGAAACTTACCAAGGTGAAAAATGTTCTAAAGAGAAACTTACTAAAGAGGTTCTACTGTATATAGGGCGGCCTGAACAGTGTTGTCGTGTTGTTACAGGCACACCCAGCACAATGTGGTGAGCGCGGCGCTGCGTGCGGTTGGCAACATCGTGACGGGAGACGACGTACAGACGCAGGTGGTGTTGAACTGCTCGGCGTTACCGTGCCTGTTGCACCTGCTCGCCTCGCCCAAGGAGTCGATAAGGAAGGAGGCCTGCTGGACCGTCTCCAACATCACCGCCGGCAATCGACAACAAATACAGGTAACGAGTTGCGATCACTCGACGTGACTGTTTTTCATTTTAGAGGCGTCTGAAGAGCGCACACTGGAATACATATACTACCTAGAGTTGACGTGGGCGTGGCGTGTTTACTTAGAAAGAGGATGTGAAAGTGGTTGGAGAGGTTGTACCTATTTGAGGAAATGATCAAAACCTGACCGAAGTAATCCTAACCAATTCCCCGAAATAGTAGCTCTTACGGCATTATTACATCCCAAGCCCACGTTCACTCTTGGTAGTATCCGCATTCCGGTATGCGCTCTTCAAAGCATTTTGTTGCATATTTTTTTTTTTGCAATTTTCCAATTGATTTGTTATTTTATAACTCGAAACCAGATGAAAGCGATTAGTACTGTATTCAGTTTGTTTCGACAATTCTTCATAGGGTACCCTATTTCAACATGATGTATCATTTATTTATGACGCACCTTACTGGTTTCCAAGATCTATTGTTTGCAGATGAATGATGGATGAAATGATGGTGAGATAAAAGGTAATTTTATTTTGTGCTTTCGGATAGAGAGGAGTCGATCTGGTCGTGGCATATTGTCAAGGAACCATCACGGTATAAACCGGAACGACAAAGAGAAACCACGATGTCCCTCCGTCAGGATGGTGGCGGTACACCATGCTGTCGGTCCACTCGTCTCGGTAACGTCATGTGTCATCCGGCTTTGACGCTTCGCAGGGCTCTGTTCTCAACGTACAATATGTTCTTAGGCGGTGATCGACGCCAACATATTCCCGGTGCTGATCGACATCCTGGGCAAGGCCGAGTTCAAGACGAGGAAGGAGGCGGCGTGGGCGATCACCAACGCCACCTCTGGAGGCACTGCGGAGCAGATACGATACCTCGTGGACCAGGTAGACAGACATAATGACTCTCGCAGTTATTTGGCCGGACAGCACTTGGAATTAGGGGTGTGCGAATCCATGTTTTTTGAATTGAATCCGAACCCACTTTCAGATTCAGATTCGGTCTAACATGAAAGATTCAAAATTTTCAAATTTTGACGCCAAAAACGTGGCAACATTGCATTTTTCATTCTCAAGAACAATTGCTGTAATGGTTGGACTTGTGCTACATAAAATGTTTTACCGTATTTACTCGCATATAAGTCGCATGCATATTTAGAAATTTGAGAACTCAAAACAGGGGTGCGACCAATACGCGGGTGCGACTTATACGCGCGCACAAAATCTCCAAAAATAAAAATCAAATGCATCAATTCTCGTCACAGTCGAGCTTGCTATTTTTACATCATCAAAAAGTCATATGCGTCTCATAAAGGTGAGTGAGAAAAAACGTTACATTTTGCGATAAAAACAGTTGCCGTGAAACACTGCCGGTCGTCCAATGTTAGAGCATAGGGCGAACCCACAATCGTCGTCAGAATTCATGCACAGACAGTCGTCAGTGCTGAAGCAAACATGATACTTTTAGATTCTTGTGTTACACTGAATAACAAGACAAATACTTCAACACATCTGTTCATCATCAAAACAGTTGCCATGAAACACTGGTCGTCCAATGTTACAGTATAGAGCGAACCCCCAATCGTCGTCAGTATTGATGCACAGACAGTCATCAATGTTGAAGCAAATAAATACACGTAAATATGTTTACATTCATTTTTATCTAGCCTCTTCCTAGTGTTGAATGAGTAGCCCCCTATAGACAAATCAGCCATACATAGCATTGTTGATTGATGATAAACAGAATGTCTCAAAGTGTTCGTGTTGGTAATCAGTGTAACATGATACTTTTAAAGTCTCATGTTACACTGATTACCAACAAGAACACTTTTGACATATCTGTTTAACATCAATCAACAATGCTATATATGGGTGATAACAGTCTATAGTGGGCTATTCATTGAACACTAGGAAGAGGCTAGATAAAAATGAATATAAACTTGAGAGATATTTACGTAATCATCATGAACTCTGGGTCACATTGTCGTGACGCTCGCTCGGGTATGTTAGGCAACCTGTCCCCTTCCCACCCTCCCGGTTTAGTTGAGGCCCCTCACAATGGTTTCTCATGCCTCATACCAAGGGTTTCTCTCTTAAGTGTCCAGAACAGAGAGCTAAACATTTCAATCGCGATGTATTTTTGACGTACTGGAGACTTTTTTTTTTTCTTGATAACATCGAAACTTGATTCAAAATCATTGTTCCCCAATTAAGGCTATGGATGAAAGATAGGATCGTTTGGACGGGGCACCACAAGGGCAATCTTACCACTCCATTTTGATTATTTTAAACTAAAGAACTTCAACACCAGGACTGCTCTGTCTGTGACCATAATTTTTCGCCGTGGATAAAAGTCTTTCAGTATGAACACACAAATATTGATATCTTCCACTTTAAACTATGTCTCTAGGGCAATGATCACTTCTTTCCATTTTCAGCAGATGTAAAGTTCATCATTATACAAAATGGACAAAATAAATTAATGATAGTACTATAATGTTATAATTGGGCCTTTCACTCTACTAAATAATGGTAATAATACTAATACTAATACTGGAGACTGCAGGTGCGACTTATACGACCATACAAAGGGTTTTTCAAAAAATGACTGTCAAAAACAGGGGTGCGACTTATACGCGGGTGCGACTTATATGCGAGTAAATACGGTATGCAGGGGTAATTATGAGAATGCTGAGATGAGATTTTCACTTTCTGGATCAAGCGTGACTTGATAAGCAGTGTCGTTTGTCCCATCATTACGCTTCACAATGCATGTTTAAAAGATTTGAATTCGGATTCAGTAATTTTTATGAAGATTCCATTCAGATTCGGTTCAAAATAAAAAAAACATGGATTCGCACACACCCCCACTTAGAATGAATATCAAGTTGCTATTTTGACTTTGATTGAATATCGAATAATGAGGTTCCTAGTACCATTCCTTGAGGTACACCTACATCAGCAGAAACCTCACCCCCCGACTCTCATTCTTTGTACGGTACTCTCTCCATTTAAAAGTCTGATCCAACTAATCAAATCTGCTCCATCTCTTACACCTCCTAAACCACTACCAAGCTTTTCCAATAATAGTCCGTGTTGGACCTCCTTGAGTGCCTTAGAGGAATCTTGGAACCTTATCCAATAAATCACTACAGTGAAACCTCTATCCATCGTTTCTCAAGGGACCAGGAAAATAAAACCATCCATCCCGGAAAGTTCAACATTAATTATATGGGAGTGTGGCGGGAAAAAATGAATGGTACAAGCAGGAAAACGATGGATCCGGGAATGATGCATCTAGAGGTTTCACTTATTAAAATTGGGGATCGGCATCAATTGAAAAATCGAAACCGATTATCGATTTTTTTTTTATATGGTCAAATCGATTAAATAATCGATTAAAACCATCAAGTTTCGACATAGATGGTTCTATGTATTTCTGTAGTTTGCCGCTTATTTCTCGATTTTAAATTTGAATTCTTTCTTCTAATTGGTTGTTGAAAGTTCTCGTTATGCAACGCGTAATGTTGTTTGAGGTTAGATGTATTAGAACAGTATGATATCTCTAATTCACAGTGGTGGCAGTACACAAAATCTTCATTTAAGATTCGAGGTGGAGTTGAAACTTGATTCTTGGCAAAAAAAACTCCAAATTTAACCACACATCACTTCTTAAATTCGGAGGCGTAAACAGCGCTTTCTTCCCACTCCGAGATGTAGACGCCATCTTTAGCAACTAGTTGGATCGCTTTGATAATGGCCTCAAACTTCCGTTTTTCAGGCCAGTATCAATACCTTGTTAACCAGCAGGCCTACTAACCTGCGCGCGGAGGCAATTTGAAAAGCGCTATTTTCAAAAATATGGTACAGATGGGAGATATCTATTACAGTGAAACCTCTATGCATCGTTCCCGGATCCATCGTTTTCCTGCTTGTATCATTCATTTTTTCTCACCCCAGTCCCTTATAACCAGTGTTAAATTTTCCTGGATGGATGGTTTTCCTGCATGGATGGTTCGATCTTCTTGGTCCCTTGAAATCTATGGATAGAGGTTTCACTGTATTCAATAGCAACATCGATTAATCGAATATTTTGCTTAATCGATTTAGTGCCCACCCCTAATTGAAATCATGCTAGGCCTGGCTAGCTCCAAGAGACTAGTACCAGTACTTTAATTGGATAATGTTTACTAAATAAGCTACTTGTCATGGCAACTTGTCTGGCCTCTGTATATTTCCATTATCTGCACAAAATCGAGGTGTGCTACAAAATATGTCAAATTTTTGCATTCCAAGTAGGGGTGGGCACAAAATCGATTTAATCGATTCGATTAATCGATTAGGAAAAATATTTGATTAAACGATATTGCCATTGAATAATCAATATCTCCGATCTGTACCATATTTTGAAAATGCCGCTTTTGAAATTGCCGCGCGCTGCGCGCAGGTTAGCAGGCCTGCTGGTTAACGAGGTATTGATACTGGCCTAAATAACGAAAGTTTGAGGCCATCACCAAAGCGATTCAACTAGTTTCTAAAGATGGCGTCTACATCTAGGAGTGAGAAGAAAACGCTGTTTATGCCTCCGAATTTGAGAAGTGATGTGTGGTTGAATTTTGCGTTTTGTGCTGAGAATCAAGATTCAACTTCACCTCAAATCTTTAATAAAGTTTTTGTGTACTGCCACCACTATGAACGAGAGATAACATACTGTTCTAATACATCTAACCTCAAACAACATATTACGCGATGCATAACGAGAACTTTCAACAACCGATGAGAAGAAAGAATTCAAATTTAAAATCATGAAATGAGCGGCAAACTACAGATATACGAAAAACTAAATTTGTTGAAACTTGATGGTTTTAATCGATTATTTAATCGATTTGACCATATAAAAAAAAATCGATTTTGATTTTTTAATCGATGCCCATCCCTAATTCCAAGTGACTTTGTTACTATATTATTCTGTCATGGTGGGTAGTTCATACAGTGAACAACCGAATCGATGTCTTGGCCTCTTTTAGCTAGCTAGCCCTAGGACGTTATTTCAAGTGGTTTATTAGGTAGAAGTACGTTTACTCTCGTGCTTTGTGCCTTGTACAACATGCTTTAGGCATTGTGCGCTGACCAATCAGAGAGCGAGTTTCTCCCGGTTGCATGAATGCTTGCTTCGAGCGCCAAAAGATGGGCCATGTTTGTCTTTTCTAGAGGCAACATGCGCCGAGACCCACAATGCAACGGGAAGTTTTGTTCACTTGTCTGAACTGTCAGAACCAACTTGTTGACTGCTATTCATGAACCAGTTGATATTGTATCAGTTTTTGCCACGGTTATTTGGGTAATTAATGATCCAACACTATTAAGAAGCTCGAAAGCTGGCCTTACATGAACATTTTTTATGCGCTCAGAACTATCGATCGTTTTTCAAAGGACCAGGGAAAAAACCATACATGCAAGGAAACCATCCATCCGAGAAAATGTATCATTGATTATATGGGAGTGTAGTTGGAAAAAATGAATGATACAAGCAGGAAAACGATGGATCCGCGAACGATGCAAAGAGGTTTGGGGACGTTCATAAATTATGCCACACTTTTTGAGGCCACTTTGAGCCCCCCTTGGTCACAAAACCTATTGCCCCCCCCCCCCCCCCCCCCCCTTGAATACGTCACAAATTCTCATACCCCCCTCCCACTAACAATGGATTGAAATTAACAGGCGGCAAAGGTAAAATAAAGTGATAAAATAAAAATATTAATTTCTTTATGTTCACTCTTTGAGTAGTCAAACGTGATAATTATTTGATATGTATCTGCTGTTTCTAGGTTGGGTTTAAATATAAGAATCTATAAGAACGGCGGCAAATTCATAGAACAAAAAATGGTACGTCACACAGTTGCCTCCCCCCCCCCCTTTTCAACACCTTGTCACAAATCTTTACAAGTGACAACCCTCCTCCTCCCCTAAGCTGTGACATAATTTATGGACGCCCCCTTTCACTGTATTTCGACTTGCTAGATGCAAGGTATTGGTTCTTCACCCTCGATAGCCGATCCAGTTTTGCCCGTTTTTTTGTGTACGGCTGGCCAACTGTGTGTGTATGTGAGACCGTGCCTCGTGTTCCAGCTGTGTATCCCGCCGCTGTGTGACCTGCTGACCGTGATGGACACGAAGATCATCCAGGTGGCGCTGAACGGCCTCGAGAATGTGCTGAGGCTCGGGGACCAGGACGCCAAGACCCACGGCGGGGTCAATCCGTACGCCGTGCTCATTGAGGAGTGTTACGGTACGCACTCAAAAACATCCTCTATCTTCTCGTTCCAGATCTTAAGACACTCAAAAATACACATTTTTAAATTCTAAGAGTTTGATTGATTGAAATATTCAACTTTGAGCTTTTGGGTTGGAAAAACCACAGTCATTTTTTTGAATTTCAGCATGGGGTGCATTACTGTACAAGATGAACCCGGTCTTGACTTGGACCCAAGGTTCAATGTGACTGCACTAGTTGTGGATATAGAATAATACCTCTTTTCTGCTTTTTTTTTTTGTATCATATTCTAAAATTGTTTTAAATGGTAACGGAATGCATCCCCAGGGGTGCGTGAAGAGCAGATACTGGAATAGAGATACAGTGAAACCTCTACCCATTGTTTCTCAAGGGACCAGGGAAATGAAAATATCCATTCAGAAAAATCGTCCATCCAGGAAAATTTAACGTTGATTGAATGGGAGTGGGGCAAGAAAAAATAAATGATACAAGCAGGAAAACGATAGATACAGGAACGATGCATAGAGCTTTCACTGTACCACCAATAGTGAACGTGGCTTGGCGTGTTTACTTGAAAAGAAGATGTGCCTGTTCGGGGGAAACGATCAAAACCTGACCCATAAACCATAACCACAGCTCCTCTGTGCTCCAACTAATTCCTCGAAGTAGTAGCTCCTACGAAATGATTACACGCCAAGCCCACGTTCACTCTTGGTAGTATCAGTATTCCAGTATTCGCTCTTCAGCGCCCCCTTACAGCAGATTGGAAATGATCAGAGTTTGTTAAATGTGATGTTGTCGTGTTGCAGGTCTGGACAAGATCGAGTTCCTGCAGTCGCACGAGAACATGGAGATCTACCAGAAGGCGTTCGACATCATCGAGCACTACTTCGGCTCCGAGGAAGAGGACTCCCGCGTGGCTCCTTCCGTTGACGCAGAGACCCAGCAGTTTGCGTTCAACGCGGACCAGTCGGTGCCGATGGGCGGCTTTCAGTTCTGAGCGCCCGCGAGACACCCACAGACCGACTTACCGACTTACGTGACCGTCTCAACCCAAACGTCATCATTACTTGACCCCGACTTCTTGAGAAAAAAACTGGCAGAGAAATTGTTCTATTTTTATCGATTTAATTGCTCTAGATTTTTTTTTCACAACGTCCGGTTTCGCGAATCTCCCCCCCCCCCCCCCCCCCGGAATTCTGCCGAGCTTTTGAAATTGTCAGCTGGCTGTTCTTGTTTAAGAAGCGACGATGTCACCCGGAAAGACACGTGTTTAATAATAATTTACGACGAATCTTTGGTTTCCCGATTAGTGAATGACGTGAAGAGAGAGTGCTGTATCTTGTAAATATGACGTGAGCCTCGACGCGACTTGTAAGACTGACACGACTCGACCTAAAGGACGCGCGCTGTGATTTGTACAGTTTCTCGGAGCGCGCGCCGCCACCGGGCCGCGGTGGCTCAACGAGCGCAGGGGTCGCCCATGAATCACACACTCGGCGAAAATAACCTCAAAGTTTTGTCTCGGAAGCGAAATAAAATATACTTTTTGGATGATTTTGACACAATAAATGTTTTTGGTAAAAGTTTTGCGGAGTTTTGGTTCAAGCCTCGGAAACCAAACTGCGACTTGTTACCGCCGTGATAGATAACCTGTTTCACGTATTGCCCGATAGATGGCAGGCCGAACCGCTGCATGTTGCGGAAAGTGGTTGTTTTTGATGATTTACCGGTATTAGTGAGAATATTGAATTATAAATACGTAAGATTTACTTGTGGAGTTGGAATGGTATCAACTCACTGGTACTAAGGCTCGAGTCATTGACCTTTGTATATAACAATGTCTCGGCCCTCTTAGTTATGTAGTCAATTCATGGACGACCCCGAAGTACGTATTTATGTTTAGAATAATTGGCACAAATACATTTTACTCGGTACTAAAATAACGAAACTGTCGTGTTACCATTTTGTTTTCGACGTCACCAAAATGACTGGCGTGGCAATTGATTGTTTTTTACAGATCATTTATTTCTAAACAAATAAAAATGAATAATTTTAAATAGGTTACTGAACGAGTGTTTTATTAATTGAGAGAAGCTCATGCCCGAACAATTCCTAATGTCTTTCCTACAACCTGGACCTGTATTCCTGAAAGATGTTACTTTGTGTCTTGACTCACTTTTTCGGTTTGTCTCACGCCCAATTAGTGTTCTCGAAAATAAAGTGAGTCACTTTTTTCAGATTCCAGTAACTTGTCATTTTGAAAAGTAAGATTACTGCCGTGACAGACATAATGTAAACCCAACCTCACATTCAGATAATTATTTCTAATGAGTAGTGGAGGGGGTGGAGGTATGGGCCCCGGGAGGTGTGGGCCATTTCTTATTACAGTAGAATCTCTTTAGAACGTCCTTCAATGCAGCGATTATCGCGATATATCACCGTTTTAAGATAGTCCCGGCCAATTCCCATTAGACCATGTATATTTTTTCCTTGTTAATACGTCCCTTAATTTAACGACCATCGCGAGAATACTACTCTTTTTTGGTTCCCTTCCAAGAAAAACCATCATTACTACGACGAAACGACTGAAAAATTGTTATTGTTTGTACCGTTTTGTACTGAATATAAGCTGAGGGTTTTTCTCAGCTTACTTGCAAATCTCGGCTTATAATCGGTCCAAAATACGTTTTTTGCTCATTTTAATTGGGCGTACAACACCCGCACACTATTAACAACGGAATCGACTTGAAACTGCAAGATATTCCACTGAAAACACATTTAATGAATGTTCCATCATAAACAAGCATGATTTTCCCAATTCCCAGCATTTTTATTTGACGTGCAATAATAAACATAACCACTTTGAGCTGTTGGCTGCATGGTGTGCTTCATCCTACTGCCTAATGCTGACTGCGTGTAGTCTGACCTTGTCTGACATTGACACGCACGAGACTGTTTAACGTTTAGCGGCCGGCAATTGCACCGTCCCCTCGCGTGCTAGTTTGACGGTCGATGTGGTCTCAACTCCGGTAGACAATTCCCGTCGCGCTCGGTGCATTTTACGCGATCAACTACCGGTCGTCTAATGATACTTTTAATGTTTCAATGTTCTTACGTATGTACAAATACTTGGAGACACTATACGGTGGTATTATTTTCATGTTATATACCCTTCCAAAATGAAGCGAAGTGTATAGGCCTACTTCTACACATCACGATTGGCACCATGTCTATTCAATGTCAGGCATGCTGCTTGACTACAACTGACGGGTGGAGAAATATGATACAGTTGAACACTTCAGGCACTTGTAATCACACAGTAAATTGCAGGTGGAAGGGGGGATATTTGATTAAAGCATCAATTCAGACTGAAAACATGAACTTAATGTCAAAATATTATTACTCAGCATTATTATACAGTGTCTTACTATAAATGTATACATATCACATGACAGGCTATCAGTGATCGAACTCTGCCCTATGCTATAATATTGACGACTGACAGTATTTTATGTATGCCTTGTAAAACAAACACACAAAGTTTAATTGTGAATTTTATTGAAAAATTTGGTTGAACAACCATCGTGATATAACGACGATTAGCTTATCTCCCCTCAAGGTCGCACTAAAGAGATTTTACTGTATACAGTCACAGTTTTGAAGATTTAGAACTACCACTCAAACAGTTGGTATATTTTATAACAACTGCCATGTGGATGAAATTTGAAGAATGTGGGACAGTTGGCAGCATTTTTATTGGCATTTTTAGAAAATGCACACCTCGAAGTAAAAATTTTGCTCCCAGTATTTTGCTTTTTTCTCAAGACATGCTAGATTGCCAGATAAGGTAATTTTTTATTAAACATATTATTAATTAGGTACATTTATAAACAATATAGAATAACATTACTTCTTTTATTATTCAACTATCAGCTTTCAAGTGCCAAATTGTACCATGGGGAGGTGTGGGCCACTCATCATTTATAGGTTAGGTTTGATCTTTTTTTGTAAAATGGTGATCAAATGCCGCACTTTCAAGAGGGACAGGGAACCTCCAGAAAAGGTAGTGATATGGAGGCTGCTGTATAAAGAAAATAGTTGATGGTATTATTGAAAGAAAGTGAAGAAAGTATTATTCTTGTTATATTATATGAGCAAAAAAATATGTTTTTATACACAAACTCTATTGTTTTACACTGTATTTTCTTTGGTGGCCCACACCTCCCAAGGGGGTGGGAGGGTCACTTTGTCGACATGTTTTGAAAAATTAATTACTAATAGTATAATAGCTAAGAGAGCTTTCAAAATGATGTGGTATTGGGCTAAAAGTCCAAACTTTGTAATGAAAACAACAACATTAAGATATTTGATCATTTGTATGAAATATTAAAGTTTTAGTGAAAAGTGACCCACACCTCCACCCCCTCCCCTACATTATTTCAGTATCATATAATCATTTGAATATACCATTTTGTTCCAAATATAAGCTGAGGGTTTTTGCCTTACCGATAATTTAAAGTTCAAAAGTAATCTTCGGCTTCTATGTGAATCTTGGCTTGCAATCAGTCGAAAACACATTTCTTTCAATTATAATTGGGCTTACTATGCTATATGTGCACATACTGTAAATTATCGCATGTTTATTCAATTCAGAAGATGGAATGGACTAATTATTGTTCATTTCACTTATAATATCTTTCTTTTTAAAACATCTAGATTATGAAAGAAAATATCTGACTGGAAACTAATTCGCCAATAAATTCTTCCATCATCAGTCGACTCTTCCTCAACATAAGGGAACTCCCCCTGTTTCTAGTTTTTGTTGAGAGACCGGCATCTATTTCAGTGAAGAGGAAGGTTGAAGACCGAGGGGGGGGGGGGGGACTGTTATCAATCAAATTGGACCTGATATTGCTACCATGAACATAAAATGCTCTGGATGATCACTTGTTTGCTTCATGCTTAAATACTGACTATCAGTTGTTTGTTGACACTTGAAGTGGGAGTGTTTTTGGAGTCAACTAGGTCTCACTGTGTGTCACAAAATATTTACAGAAGACTAAAATAAACATGGGTGCCAATGTGTGTGACAAGTGATGATAAACTTGCCCTAATATTACGACAATTGCATTCTCATTATTTGCAATTATTTTTTATTTATTGAAATGTGCAGTGGCAAAGGGTTGAGTTTTAATCAGGGTAGATGGATTTGATTTTTTATTATTAGCGATGTGAGAATTCGGTGACGCATCAAAAACGGCATTTTTTATGCCTATTTTTGCTATTTATGTCAATTGGCCACGTATTTGTAGATTTTTAAGAAAGACTGATAATAAACATTGGACAAAATATCAGGTCTGCTTCTCACACGTGACAGCAGGTAAGTGACAATGCTCTGCTGTCACTGATAGTGTATGATCGGGTCTAGGTTTGCTACCGCGCAAACCATTCAACAAACCTACGCTTCCAGCTGCATAGCAATTTCAGTGAAAAGACCAAGGTAGACGATGACTCTTTTGGTCGATATTTTTTGCTTTCTATATCATCTATGCCTGTATAGTATCTCATCGCTGATTGGCTGTTCAGTGTGTTGGTGAGCGCGCTAGGAACCTCGAAGGGAGATGTTTTTAAATCTGTCTACCCTCTGTACTATGTCATGGTGCATACAAGGAGGCTGACTGCGCTGCCGAGCGAACATGAAATTCGTTCGAAAAGAACAAGACTTTTTTGACATATCAAGCACAGTTTTGTGAAAAAATATAAAATACAATTCAAAAAGAAAAAGAACCAAAAATATGTTGAAGTCTGGATTCTTTTTTTTTAGTGCTGGTTATGTGAGTTTTTAGGGTAGACGGTGTCTACCCTGTCTCCCCAGACGCCTCGCCCCTGGAAATGTGTACTCACATTAATAATAAGTAACTTTTATTTACCTAAAACAGTAAAACCCTTTTTTACAATTATTGATCTCAAAGTTTGGGGGTCTTTCGGGCAATGACACACAGCTTTAAAGTAACTTCTATGTTTTTCAACTTGTTACTCGACAACCCTGCATGACGTATTGCTTATGCCATATTTACACAAGAGGATGTGACTCACTAGGAGTGTATTCCTGAAAACAATTATCAGGGTGCATAATATTTCAGTAAATCCAATACGGTGAATATATGACACATAGCTCCACAGGATTTTTAAAAAAAATAACGTTTTAGATTATATTTTGTCCGTTGCAGTTATTTTCCCGTGTTGTGGTGGTGTAACTTTGTTAATGGATATAACCAACTATTGACTGACCAGTTTGTTTTGATTCAAGAATGAGAATAAGTTTATAATACTTTGGGTTGTATTTTCATCTTTTACCCATGTGACGTAATTTCATGTTCAACTTTTTTATTAGGATTTCATTTCATTCAAATCAAAAATTGAACGACCTGAGTGATGCTAGTGCCCCAAGGGCCCTTGCTTCAGCCTTGCCAGCCTCTACCTAAATCCAGGCCTGACTGCAGTTCATTAACGTATTTTCGTAAAAGTACGAACTAGGCTTCAGTTATTCTGAGATGCTGGTGTAGCAGGCATATCATGAATTGTTTTCCACACTCATATCAATGTCCTTACAAATCTATGCATCTGCCACTGTTGCCATAACTTGTTTTACGCACTCTATCATAAACTTCTCACAAAAAGCACATTTTGCTGCTTTTGCATCTCATCTTCGGCGCTGTGCTTCCACGACGAATGCTACTCATTTGGTATCAAAGGAGCATGCCGTACGCTAGCTTGGATACATGGGAATATTTCTGTTCTTACATAGTTGTTTTTGGCCATTTCTACTTCGATGTACCTGTTGAACAGTGGCTCAAATGGTACAAAGAAGCAATCAAAGAAAAAAGAAAGAAAGAAGAAAGAAGTGGCTCAAAGAAGCATCGATAGTTGCGTTGGCTTGCCGATACTTTATGGTGTCTTCACTTTACTCTAAATCTCATTCCATTTCCCGAGTACTTTCCTTAGAAATAATGATCACTGCTCTACCTAGTGTTGTTTTGTAGAAACTTGATGTCATGCCTTCTACTCACCTCAAATATTTGCATTTTGGATACAGTGCAGATTGGCACCCAAGATGCTGTGGAAGTAAACAAATGCGCTAGGCGTATGAAAAAGGATATTTAGTTTATTTACTGATGATAATGCAATTAAATACAATTTGAATACTTACTTGTTTGGGGTATGCGGACTTCGACCTCTACCGTCGGTTCATCATAACTTTTAGAGAAAGTCTCGTTACAAGCTTCCTTTTGATATGTGTCAACCTTGGTCCCAATTTTGAAACCCCCAAAAATGGTTATGCAAACCCTTGCCTGCCTCAAGGCCCGTTTTCATAGCTCGTGTTTTTTCTCCTGGCCAATCAGAATGGATGAAATTCCTACCGCTTGCACTTGTTGCTCTCGGCCACGAGACATGGAATAAATTCAACTATGGAAAAAATGCCGCGGTTAAATATACCCTCACTCATACAAGTGGTCATATAAGTGGTAGGGTTATGTCGAATATTACTTCTAAAACAGTACTTTTCAAATATGCACCATTATTGTTCTTGCGTGTCACATAAAATGATACTAAAAATCACTTGACCGCCTGAATTGAACAAGAATTACATTTAAATAAATAAGTCAAATCTCAATGTGGATGCGAAGAAACGCGACCATCTGAACAGGGCAGGCGTTTTTTTAACCGTCTGCCGCAAGCCATGAAAATGGCCGTTTATATTCATTTTTTCATCACCCAAACTCATCTCGGAAATTTCATCATTATGGTTACCACTGTTATCATAATATTATGATAACAGTGCTAACCATATATATATATATATATATATATATATATATATATATATATATATGTGGTTACCACTGTTGTCATAATTATTATCAACATTATAGTGTCTTATCTCTGATAATTTTCATGTTCTACGTGAGAAAATGGACATTTTTTGACCGCCATTTTGAAAAAAAGGTGACCAAGGTCAGTGGCAGTTTGCCCCCCGGTCGATTTCCAATTGTCATCGTTTTATCTAGCTCTGTACCAAATTTCATGCTGGTAACCAGAAATGCAATATTTTTATCCTTACTGACTGCACTATTAATGACTTTTTCACATCAATACATTTTTTCAGTCTGGTCCCTTTAAAAACATACTAAAGCGGTCCCACTGTGATATGATGATGAAATGATTGTATAGTTGTGGCTTGAAAAGAAGAGATTCATCAAGGTTATAGAAGGGATTCTGAAGTGGGAAATATTTAGAATATTTCTTTACGAAATACATGTTGATGGGAAAAGTGCAGAAAATCGACTTTCCATGAACTTTTCACTCGGTGAAAACTTTTCCTCAAACTCTTCACAAATTTGACTTTTGTACATGACTATAGTACCCGTATTGTCCCGAATATAAACTGACCCCCCAAACTTTTAGATCAGTAGGCCTAATTGAGAAAAGAGTTTCTCTCCTTTTCCACGTGAATCATCAGTCTTCCTGGGTAGAATTTAGTCAATTTCGTATTGCGCGCAAGAGAAAGCTATGCCACCGGCCGAAACGACTTGTGAGAAACCGGTGAGTGGTGCCTCACGCAATCGTCATATATTCGATTGGCGCTCGGCCGCCTCGAGTCGGACGAACGAGTGTTTTTCACGCTAAAGAGTCTCGTGCTCGTCAAGGTCAGACCACACGCAGTAGCACGCAGTAGGATGACACACCATGCAGCAAACAGCTGGACGTGCTTATGTTTATTACTGCGCGTCAAATAAAAATGATAGAAATTGATGAAATGATGCTTCTTCATCTTAAAACATTTATTAAACGTGTTCTTGGTGGAATATCTCAGTTTCCAGTCGAATCCGTTGATATCAGTGTGCGGGTGTAGGACGACCAATTAAAATGAGCAAAAAACTATTTTTTACCGATTATAGGCCGAGATTCGCATATAAGCCAGCGTGACTTTTGGGCTTGAAATTTTGAGAAAAACCCTCAGCTTATATTTGGGACGATACGGTAATATTACTATAATGTATATTATACGTGACTAGTTGTGAGGCATGCGTGATGGAACGGGTAACAGGACGGTTCAGACAATACGAAACATAGTTTAGTAAATCTCGACGTGCGAGGGGAAAATATATTTAGAACAGTACCAAACACATTTCTCTCTCTAAACAATAACACCACATCAACAAAATTAACATCCAATCAAGGGTAACACCAACAACGTTTGGGTTCACGACGAATACAAGTGATCGTAATTAGTTACAGGCCTAAATATCTCAATCAATATTTATAATTGATCAACCATATAGTGTAACAAGTAACCACACCAGTAATTGATACTTCCATTTTATTTGTCTCTGTATCTCTGGAAGTATTTGACATATCTGGCTTTGGATGACCTCTATAGGAATCTGTAAGCACTACCTCTACAAAGCTGTGATGATACTGAATATGTTTTGATTATTGAAGGCGCTGGAATTTTTTCACTGTCAGTTCCTGCCATACTTCCTCAACTTGAACTATTATTTACATGTTTCCTTTGTTTTTAAAAGGTTTTATCTAAGGTGGCAATAACTAGAAATATTGGACAAACTGTCAATTACTAGAGATTGACAACTATCATCATTAAATTATTTTTTGTTGGTCTATGGGTGAATCTTTCAACTTTTTCTAAGAACTAGGCCTATTTCGTTCCTTATTTTGTCCTTGTTCACAGGTAATATTTTGAAACGAAAATAACAAGATTCACACCTTTGATGAATTTTTTCACTATGCCATCTGCTTAGTGTGTCAATTACTGGTGCTGTTACCCTACACAGAGCATTTCTGCTTATTCCCGTAGTAGGGACGCAACCCTGCAGTACGGCTACGCGCGAACACAGGTCTGCCACTGTGAGCCGCGGCGGTTGCCGTGATACTCTGTGTCTACTGGTGCGTCTAGTAGTGGCGCACCTGGCTCGAACCTCTGGTCCTGCAGCAGAAACAGATGATTCAATGACTTCCATCCGTGTAATATCACACAAACAAACATCGGAACGTTTCCCGATCAGGACCGTTATTCTCGAGATTATGAGATTATCAGATGAGATGAGTGAAATGAAATTATCATCTCATTCCACCTTTTTATCTCACTTCTCACCGTTTTGCTATTCCCGAGTTGAAAAATAGTGAAATATGAAATGGAATTGTTTTTATTATATAAGAAATACCCTTTAGGAGGCTAGCAGATTATAGCCAATAGCGGCCCGTGAAAATGTAAACAAATAGGATACACTGCCTTCCCTAGTTTATTATTCTAGTGGCAGTGATGCAAAGCCACCTCGAGTGCTATGCACAATATTTTACAACTCACTTTGACATTTCACTAACCAAATGGGTAGTGAGATTTTCAAGTGAAATGTGGAATGCCATGAAATGTGAAATGAGTGTTTCGAGAATACCAATCAGCCATTTTCAGTGAGATTACCAGAATTCCACCTGAATAATCTCATCTCACAATCTCGAGAATAAGGCTCCAGGACCCTTATTCCGTAGATTTATGAAACGTGAAATGAGTAAAATTTGGGTGAGATTCCAATAATTCCAGTGAAAATTGGAAATTACTGATTGGTATTCCTGATATTACTATTTTCAATTTCATGTCATTCCACATTTCACTTGAAAATCTCACCACCCATTTGGTTAGTGAAATGTCAAAGTGAGTTGTAAAATATTGTGCATAGAACTCGAGATGGCTTTGTATCACTGCCACTAGGATAATTGACTAGGGAAGGCAGTGCATCCTATTTGTTTACATTTTCACGGGCCGCTATTGGCTATAATCTGCTAGCCTCCTAAAGGGTATCTCTCATATAATAAAAATAATTCTATTTCATATTTCACGATTTTTCAACTTGGGAATAGCAAAACGGTGAGAAGTGAGATAAAAAAGTGGAATGAGATAATAATCTCATCTCATTTCACTCATCTCATCAATAATCTCATGATCTCAAGAATAAGGCTCTCCTGCCCCCCCTACTCCCACACAACCAGTGCTCATTTCTCCTGGACTGGTTGGTATTCAAGGTGCGATGCTATTTAATGTACGAATAAAACTGTTTAAATATTAATGTTGTATTTGATATTTTGGTCAGCAATGACAGCATCAATTCATTTGACTGAGCAGTTTAATTTGTAAGTTAATCAATTATCTAACATAACCTAACCTAAGACAATGTCGACATTAAGCTAACCAAAATATTGGAATAAAACATTATTGGCTTATAGTTTTTTTTTCACCACCCTAGATTGGTGATCCCATCGCCAAGGGCTGCCCCCCGCCACGTCGAGCCTCTTAGGGCGAGGTCCTATTCATGATCACCCTATTCATGCGTATTTGTCAACTTGGTCTGGCTAAAAGCACGGGAGTGACGTCACAGGGAGTATCTGAACGATCTGAATCAC
Organism: Brachyptera risi; assembly: GCA_964007535.1. NCBI lineage: Eukaryota > Metazoa > Arthropoda > Insecta > Plecoptera > Taeniopterygidae > Brachyptera > Brachyptera risi. The sequence goes on along the minus strand of OZ023335.1, from coordinate 15,433,238 downwards.
AAGTCAAGTACTGAAGATCACAAGCGCACATGGCATGCATTCTTGTGAACTTGACTTGCGTACTTTTGTGATCGGCCATCGCCATCGGGTCACTCTAATCTGTATTACTCTCATGTTTACGGTTTTCCACAGAAACCCACAAAAAGTTGAGGGTTTCTATCATTAATAAAGTACAGTGGAACCTCTTTTATACATTTTTCAGGGGACCAGACTGAAAAAATGTATTACCGTGAAAAACTTTTTAATGAAACTATTCAACATGTGGAGCACATGGGCTGGATCAAAAATCAAAACTTATAAATGTAATAAATGTATAAACAAGAAACTTATAACTGAGGCTCTACTGTATCAGCTTTCAATTTCTGTAGTACATTTTGATTATTCTAGGAAAGTTCACCATTTTATTGCGATAAATAAGGAAAAGTGAGGTTATAGTGTTCAGGTTAGTAGTTGTAGTGTTGTAGGTGTGTGAGGTTGTAGTGAGGTTAGAGGTTGTTTTAAATTGTTTTGCATCAACATTTTGTACATCGTCACTAGATGATGTTACTGTTTTACGAGGCTTGCGGAAGGCAAGTTCACACGAGGCAAGTCATTAGTCGGCGCGCTCGACTCACCCATAGTTCCACGGCCTGCGGCTAGAGACGGACACCGTGGCGCTCCGATTGACCAGTCTGACGGGACTGTCACGGCACGGCTGTGATCTGTCGTGTCGGTACACGCACGACGGGCAGTCGGCATATCTGCTTCCACGGCACTCTCCGCACTCTTTGATGAACCCACGGGCCGGCTGTCCGCACTAGACAAACAGACACGCGTCAGATACAAGTGCGGCAGTCGGCGTACAGGCTGCCACGGCACTCTTCGCACTCTTTGATGAACCCAAGGACCGGCTGTCCGCACTAGACAAACAGACATGCGTCAGATACAAGTGCGGCAGTCGGGATACACGCTTCCACGGCATTCGCCCCACTCCTTGACGAACCCGCGGGCCGGCTGTCCACACTAGACAAACAGACACGCGTTAGATACAAGTGTGGCAGTCGGCATACACACATCCATGGCACTCTCCGCACTCCTTGATGAACCCACGAGCTGGCTGTCCGCACTAGACAAACAGACACGCGTCAAGACACAAGTGCGGCAGTCGGCATACGTTCCACGGCACCCGCTATATACTATTCTGTGTCTGAAACTTATGAAAAAGTTTTGTTTCTGCATTTCTCCCTTTGATTTTGAATATAAACTTGCTGAATGATTACAATGCGCATCATCTCACACTGTCACTGGCACTGCACTGACTCTGGAGTGATTCCTGCTGAGTTGTAGTTACCACCAGACACGCACACGCGTCTCTCTCTTCCTCAGTTCCTCCCCCTCTCCAGAACACATCAACACTCTGTCAAGGACCGATCGAAACGTCATCACGCGTGTTGTCAAGCAACTCGGGACAGCCAAGCGCCAATGGAAACGTGCCATATGATGATCGTGTGTCGTCGGAGTTAGCGAGTCTTGAGGCCCTTGACAACGGTTTCTATCACGGATTCTATCGGCGAAGCTAGCATTGAGGCAACAGTTACGGTTTCTATCAACTCATCAAGTAGTTTCGCCCGGTAGCACAGCTTTCTCTCGTATGCGCTACAAAATTGCCGTAATTCTAACCGGGTAAGAGTGATGATTTTCGTGGATAAGGACGTGTTTGGTTAATCCAAATTTTTATAATTCGAAATCATTTTTTGGGTGTCTTTTTCGTTTCAGATTAACGAGGGTTTGAGCTCGTTTGCTCGAACTAAGATTGTGCTCGAGCTCGCTTGAATTAAAATTCGTGCTCGAACTCGCTCAAACTGAAATAGTGCTTGAACTCACTCGAGTCTCGCTCGAAAGAAGTCAATGTCGCTCGAAACTCGCTTGATCTCAATAGGCTCTGCTCGCACAGTTCTAGTAATTAGTTTGTCCATAGTCTTGTAACCCAACAAAGCTGTGTATTTACCTGTAGACAGAGTCCGCCCCGGCATCTTTCCTTCTTGTGCCCCTTGCCCCCACACATGACGCACGTAATGGTTACCAGCTCGCTGCACTCGTACGACGTGTGGCCCATCAGCTTGCAGTTGTGGCACTTGACCTTGTGCTTGCGGTACTGCACGTACAAAGGGTCCAGGTCTGCGTTGTTCAGCCTCCACATCAGCGGGTTGCCTAGCAACACACACACACAATCAGTCAAATGCATCATTTTCATGCTTGTAGTAAGATTTCATCATGTCCCACCCTACTCCCATATAATCAATATTGAATCTTCCTGCTAGGATCATTCATTTGCATGGGAGTTTTTTATTGGTCCCTTGAAAAACGATAGCTAGAGGTTTCAGTATATTTACAGTAACAGTGAATGAGATGGCTTGTGAATTTAACGTTCCCAGCAGAGCTCTCGCGGGGGGTATTATCACCTCTCAGTGGGATTGATGTGCTCCGTTTTCTCCGCCAGTGGTTCCCAAACTACGGATCACAGGAACATTTGCACGGGGTCGCAGAGTTTTTCTCCAAGTCTCATTATTGAGTGTACACTAGGTGTAGGCCTTTACGCAATGATTAAATATTGAAGCTACTTTTAGAAATAAAAGATAAGGCCTAAATCGAAGAGAAAGAGAAATTTCAACTGCGTGTCTACATCTGCACGACAGCATGGAGGTACGAGGTAGTTATGAATTCTTAGGTCTGATAGGAGAGTTGGGAAGATATTAAATTTCAATCATTCAACAATTAAGAGTCCACAGTTGTCAATTCATCGAAATATCAGTTTCTTGGTGATAACTTTTGAACGGTATAAGATATCAGAATTCCAATACGCAAGAAACACAGATAATTATTTAGCTTCAAGATGATATAAGTTATAACTATTCAAGTCACGTTGCATACCTGTGAAGCGTCGACAGCTAAAAAAAACACATTATTTAGCTGTATACGCTTGACAGTTATGCGACATGACTTGAATAATTATAACTTATATTATCTTGTAGCTATTATAATTATTTGTGTTTCTCGCATATGAGAATTTTGATATTTCATACCGTTCAAAAGTTATCACCAAGAAACTGATATTTCAATAAATCGACTCCCGTGGACTCTCCAGTCGAAAACATGAATTATTATTATTTTTTTTATTTATTTATTCAATGTTAATGCTTGATACAAATAATTTTTCACAGACATACAATTCAATTAGTTACAAAAAAATGATTATAAATATAATATAATAATAATAATAATAATGATAATGATACATTGATCAAAGCAGAACCCACGTAAGCCGGAGCCTGTGTGTGGGAAAGGAGGAAAATTAATTGACAAATATGAAAGTATTCAAGAGGGGGATAACTACAAAATAAATACTCTGAATAATAGAAATAACAAAAAAAAAGATGTAAACAACTACCGTGATATATAAATATGATGCGGTTTTTCACACAGTGAATACAAATTACATGGGGTAATGAATGATAATGATAATAACTTAATTAATAATAATATAAGTGCAGATTAAAGCAATTGGAAAGTTACTGGAATAAGGTATGATTCAACTGGATTACAAATCCAACTGAATAAAATAATTGAATGAAATTCAATGAAATGGAATGGATCCCCTCACAGTATTCAAGAAGCAACTCATTCTCATTAAATGGAATAGCAGTGTAACAACAATGGATAACACTAGTATTATAATCAACGATGAGCCTGATTTCCACTCGGAATTTTTTTCGGGTCGGTCGACGAAATTTCGTCCGAAATTAAATTTTGTCCAAACACAATCCAGAATCCCACCGAAACAAGATGGTGTATTTAGGGAAAGTTGGTTCAACTTCGATAATTTCCAACGGATTCATTCCGTGAATGAATGAATATTAGGGTTTCAAGGCGCATCGACAGTGAGATCATTTAGCGCGTTTCGAAAAAGTTGTCATGTTGCCATATTGACTGCCTTCTTGCCACGGCCTTCCTGTTCTCAAGACAGCATACGATTTATTTCGACACATTTGCCTTCTTTCAATCATATTTCAATTACTTTCAAAGAAAATGTGGACCAAGGTGACTATATTTAACACGGTTGCCAGTCGATCAAGAAAATGCAAACGATACCGAAATGTACCATATCGAAAATCGATCGTAAAATATCAAAATATTAGGAATTCCATTCGATATTGAATCGAAATGATGACATTGAATCGAAATGATGATATCGAATATTGATCGAAAATTACCAATTTTTTAAGGTCCTGATCATGGTTTTTTAGTCGTCTATAATCATTTTGTGACACGTAGTGAGAATCTGCCTTTGCGTCGACACTGACATTTCAAGCGTCTACTTGCGACTGAGAACCACACAGAATAATAACTCTTGGTTGTCCGTGTTAATCACAAGGAAAACACGCGATCGCCGAGACAGAATATATGCAGTAATATGAAGTGCAAATAACCCTGTCGTTGAAGCGCCGTAAAACAACACAATTCATTCATTCAATTCAGAAGTGTTCATGGTATTTGACAAGGCAGTTCATGTTAACAGCATCAGTTCTCCACTTGATCAGTAATTAGTGATTACATCAGTCCTGAGGTTTGAAGACCAAGTACCCCTTTGTAAAGGCTAGTCATTATCTACAGAAAAAAAAAACTGAAAGTACAAACATCGCAATCTTATTTGGAGTTTTCATTCAATTCATTCATTTCGCATTTCAGTTCAGAAACAATTGCATACAAAAGCTGTCACAACTACGTAATTTGTTGGATAAAATTGTCCCTTCTCTGTCAGTCCCTATTCCTAGCATTAGTGGCCGGGCGACCATTGTAGTGATATACCACATCCAAGGTCGTCACGAGTGTAACTGCAAGCAAGTTCCTCTCTCTCCATCTCTCTTTCTCATAAGTAGAGACATGTAAAAATAGCAATTGCTATAAAAGCGATGAAATTTAAAAGTGCATTTTTAAATGTTTTTCTGATATTTCTTCATGTTACACTATGTTTGGTGTTGTTCTATCATGTTTTTGAAAAGGCGATAAAGCGCTACAAACGTCTGAATCCACTACGTTTCAATGTACTGGCAATATAGACGCTTTATTCGGAATAAAAGCATTATAGATACCATTTTTCCCCAAATTTTTTCAATTGAAGTGTAAACGAGTGAAGTTAGTTGGGGAATTCGTAAAAAAGTGCAGTTGCAGATACAGGTGGCAGACGAGGCGTAGGTTTGACTTGCTTGTAGACTATTTTTTTTTAAATATCATTTGGAGTGCTTCTCTTGTATGCCTATTGTGCGTTATCTAGTGGTTTTACCGGTTCTGTACTGTTGTTATGCTACTGAACGTTGTTGCGCAACAAAACACGATGTTTCAAAATAATAGATGCACCAAAGTGCTACTTTTCAAATTCTAAATGCTACGAGAAGAAAAAATAGAAGCTATATTTACATGTCTCTACTCATAAGGGACAGGGATTTTTCTGCTCTCTGTTCTCTCTCTCATTATTATGAAAGACGTTAGAGATAGCATTCATGATAATGTAGAGTGATGATGATGAGGAAATCAGCATTATTGCTTGTATATTATCATCACACGTGTGTGAATATCTTGAGACAGACAACTGTGTTTTCTTACAACATTTTTTTGAATACTGTCGGTATTGCATTACATAATGAATATGCACATAGTATAGTAATGAGTTTATTGATGACTTGTTCTGTGTACTTCTCCATTTTTCCCATCTAATTTGACTTGCTGTAATAAAATGTGTATTTACGGATGACATAATAATACAATAATATTGTTCCTATCTGAAGTAAGCCATTGCTAGCTTTTCAGAGCTCTGACCACGGTCGTTCTGGCCATACTGATATTTTTGCTTCCGACTGTCAGAAACCACATCGCCTGATGCACCGTTAGAGGGTATTGAAGTGGGGTGGGAGAGAGAGAAAACAATATGTGAGTCGTCTGTACTATACAAGCAAAAATGTGAACAACGTTTTCACCATTTTGATTTTTTTCAGTTGTGATTTTAATTATCGGGGTCGTATTGATGAGAATACAAAAATTTGATGTAATAAACAGCGCACTACTTTTTATGTGTTTCTTGGAGTCCTGGACTAAATGAATACGACCATCCAAGCTTGCAATCACTCACACTGTCAAGTGACTAATTGATACCAACGTTTCGATATTTTTGAGATATGTCAAGAGTTCGGTTATGAAAAATGTATGATTCATATTCCGGCATTAGGATCAAGGTTTACCTCAGCACAAAAAACTTACAACAATATGATTGTTTACATCGCAATATCCATGCTAAGGAGACGTGGCAATCTCCTCCACTCCCCTCTTCTTTGAAAATAACTGTGCCAGCAGATGAAAAGACCAGTCCTGGAAATAGATGACCGCGAGTGCAAACACACACGCGTCGGCGATATGGCCAATCTGACACACAACTGGCAGCCCGCTGTTCATTTATTCAATATCGAATTCATTTTTTATATCAAAATAATCAAAAATCAAATGATAGAGTTCAATATCGAATCGAAACCTCGATATCGAAGATCGATCGAAATATTCAATATCGATTGGCAACCCTAATATTTATACATCTTCGGATCTGAACGAGTGTTCACATCCGACGTTTAGATCTGAAAGATTGCTAATCTGAATTCAAAGAAGCTGTGGCTGTCATAACGAGAATGTTTTGTTAAAAAATTGTGAGTAAGAACTGATAACAGAATTTCGGGCAAAATTTCGTCCGCTCGAGCGGAAAAAACTTCTGAGTCGAAACCAGGCTTTAGCCAGGGTTTACCTACGGTTGATGTACTATCCTGACCATCACTTGAACCACGTGAAATCTCAGTCCACCAGTGGTCAATGGTCAGTCGAACACGGGAATCAAACCCCACTGACCTGAATGACGGTTCAGTGTGCTAGCTACTTGACTAGTCGAGGATTATATAATATCGGAGATGTTGGAAGGAACTCGATAGCACGCGCACTCGGTGGAAATTGAAAGTCAGAATTTGATATTTATTATTCGTGAGAGTGTTGTTGTTTAACGACGCGTTTTAGTGCCGTAGAGAGATGGATATATGGCAGTATGAAATGAACGTATCGTGGGCTGCATACCGATCAGGAGAATCAAGTCAGTGCCAAGATGAAATACGTTGTTGTACAATGTAACAATGTAATGGCTAAGGTTACCTGGCATTTGTTGCTGGATGGCCCTGATATCCATGTTCTCGCCGCCCCAAGAGTCGTTGTAGAAGTGCCTCATGTCGCGTGTCCAGCTGCGCGGGCTGCGTCGGGTTGCCACGGCAACGTACTCGTCGCCAAGGATCTCCGTGTAGACGACGAGCTTTGAGCGCTGATGACGGCTCGCCAGCTCGACGCGCTTCTTGCGCATCTGAAGGTCAAACACAAGGTCAGTTCGCGAGCGCCAAGCCCACGTTTGATATTAGCATTTCACATATTCAAGGGGTGAAAAGTTGCAAGGATTGGTTGACTGTACTAAGAACCTAGGACTACAGCTATCTACGATGGATACGCAACTTGGAATTCTCCTATAGACTCCCAGCTGACGTTCATCTGAGGTGCTAAGAAATTTTCGACGCCACCTAGATCTACTATATAAGATAGCTACAGTCTCTACAGGGCTGTGATGGCAGTAGTCGATGTAAAATCAAAATGGACGTCAAATTGAGCAATAATTTGCAGGGCATAAATAGTTAGTTATTTATTTTAGTTATTCATTTATTTAGTCACCTAAGTTGCATTAGGTGCACGATGAGTAAAGTTCAAATCATATTGTTATTTGGATTTCTGTTATCTACTAATTTCATTTGATCACCATATGTTTCTTGTTTTTTCATTTGTGTGAGTGATGAACTACAAAGAATGAGTAAATACGCTAATAGCTATCTAACATCGCTGCCTAGATCACCTACAAATCAGCTGATGGCCTGAGTAGTTGATCTTTGTGGCTTATGAAATCGGTTTCGTAGATCCAGAACCATGTTGAGCTCAGTTGCGTATCCATCGTAGATAGCTATAGTCCTAGTAAGAACCAACTGACCTAGAAACTTCTATTTCTCGAGCAACCTGTACAGAAGTAAAATTGAGAGGTTAGGCTCCTTTCCTACACAAATTATCACCACTCATCAAAATGTTCTATAGGCTCTAGTGATGGTAAAGGGTAGGTGGGTAACGGTGATGCCGAATGGAATTTCTTCAGGGGAGGAGTCAAGCCTCCCACTTCAACTTCTGTTCAGGTTGCTCAAGAAGTACAAGTTTAGGCCAGTTGGTTTTTAGTACAGTTAGTACCTTCTCAAAACTTGAGTAGAAAGATAGGAATATTTTGTTTGCCAAATTGCCAATCGGTGAGGCTGGCTGAGACTTTCCGTGGTGATGTTGAAGGAAATAACAACCCTGAAACTAGATTTCAATGAGTAATGATGACATTCATCTTCCTAATTGGATGAGCAAGGCAAAGACTCAATTTCACCATAGGCCTACTTCATTTTTTTTTTGGCGCTCCACAGGTCAAACAAAAATGGAAATTTAGTTGAAACTGGGCACACACAAGTGTCCTCATCTAATTCGGTACCGTACTGTATAGTTTTGAGGCGCAATCGGTTGCACCACTTCCGAGGAAACTCATTTCAATGTTTTCAAAAATCTCAAGCATAATCCAGTGGAAAAAATTCGTAAGAAATATTTCTTTCGAGAGAATCCAAATTCTCAGGAAATTTTGATATAATATTGATATGCACATTATTCCAAACTTTCACTCAAGGATCAGGCGTTTTTATGATGTAAAAAATATACAATCTAATTTTTTTTAATCACTCCCAACAGCTTTTAAGATACTAATTGAATCTAAGCAACAAGTGTCACCAATTAATTGGAAACGATTAAAACAAGGCCTTCTTCATTACCTTATTATAGAAATTAATTAGGAAATGGGAGGGCAGTGGCGTAATTGTTTGGATCTCAAGGTGGATATTTATATAGGCCTAACCAATCCACAGATATGTTGATATGTTCTAGCTCATCCATCAACACGGAAACACATAACGCGTTTTCCTAGTTTCTGAGATTGTGATGTGCCAGTATGGTACCCTTTCAACCAACCACGTGCAAGAGAATTTTATTTATTTATTTTATTCAATTATTTCTTCATGGTAGGCCTACTTGAAGTTCCCAAAATTTATTAAATTTATTCAGTTCATTCCGATACGGCTGATTGAGCTAGTTCAACCGTTGATGCAGTACCGTAGCAGGTGGATTGAAGTTTGTGATTTACTTTGTACGCCTACTTCAGCACACTGCCCTCAACAATGAAGATAAAGAAACAGACCTTGAAGGACATAACCTCATTCATACTTGACAGTTGACACATTGTCAGCACACCAGTATTTCGTTACACGTCACATTGGTTGAAAAAGTCAAAGCTTACGCAGTGATTTGTGGGCCTGAAAATCACTAAAAATAGATGCCTCAGTGATGAAAAACATCAGCAATATCAGCTATAAATTAGACGTTTTTTCAAACATTTCGTAAATTTCACGAAACTTTCAAAATCACTAGGTAGTAGGGATAACATCGATTAATCGAGAATCGATTAAGAATCGATTCTGATGTAAAACGATTCTCAAATCAAAAAATCGATTTTTCCAAAAAATTTTTTTTTTTTTTTTTTTTTTTTTTTTTTTTCGGTCAGTGCTGTACTTCTTTACGTTGTAATAAGTGCTCATTTCGTTGTCTATATTATTCTGTATTGTTGAGATATTACTATCTGGACAAAAGCTATCCCTTCGGTTACGTCTGACAGCCGAACGTTGACAGAAGTACCCAAATGGTACAGTTCAGTTCAAAGAAGTTTCTAGCAGCTATTTTTCACGTGAACGCCTTGGGAAGGTTGAAAAATAAAGTTTCAAATCACACTACTTTTATGAGAAAACTTTTTTTTTGAATTTTTTTTTTTGAATTTTTTTTTTTGAATTTTTTTTTTGAATTTTTTTTTTGAATTTTTTTTCTTTTCAAAATCGATTTTTAATCGATTCTGGAGCATAGAGAATCGATTCCCGATTTTGAGAATCGATGTCATCCCTACTAGGTAGTTTCCAAAATTTAACCCTCACTAAAAATGTCAACTGGCTAATAATTATGCAGGCCTACTACAAGTTCATAACGTGCAGTATTTGTCAACTATTACGGTATCTGTTTGATCCCTATGTCGTTCCATTTGATCCGACATTCATCCGAATTAGAATGAACTCAATGCTAGGCCTATTTGATTCGGCCTCAGAAGCTATATTTATAATAATTAGATTAGGTTATCAAAATAATGGAGACACATTGGAAATGTAATTGCATTTTACATTGATTAGCACGCGTTAAGACCACTTCCACTTTGTAGACGCTTGATTTGTCATAGATGTTTTCAATTTTATTTAAAGATAGGCCTACCCAGCATACCAGGCCCATAGACCTAATCATGAAGCAATACATGACTAGGCCTACATGTAGAAGTGTTGAAATGTAAACAAACCATCGCTTTTCAAAGAGTAGAACCAAATCATTTGAAATGCCAGTTTTAATTTGATTTCAGTTTCTGATCATAATTTTCTAGTTCTCAGTCAATTATTGTTCCCTAATAAAATTGATCTCCGATGGCTTACCTGCACTCTGCCCTCCTTCCTTGCTTTCTTCAATTCTTCCCTCCTTCTTTTCCTGTTGACAGTGTCTTCCATGTGGTCTCCCACCTTGCCAATAATATTCTCGATGCTAACTCTCGTCTTACTGCCCGAGTGGATGGCTACAATATCCTCGACAATGTCTTCTTCTTTCCTTTTCTTTCCAATGTCCACTATCTCCACGATATCCTCGTCAATGTACTCTCCTTTCCTCTTCCTCTCCATGTCCACTATCTCCACAACGTCATCTACCTTCCTCTTCTTCACACTCGTCGTCTCATTGTCCACTATTTCCACAATATCCTCGACAACGTTCTCTCCCTTCCTCTTCCTCTTTTTCCCACTGTTCACTATTTCCACAATAGCCTCGACATTGTCCTCTCCCTTCCTTTTCCTCCCCTTGTCTACTATCTCCACCGACTCTTCTTCCTCCACCGAGATAACTTCAACAGCTGATTGCACGGCCACTTGATTGCTAGCTACAGCTTTCCTTGCAGCAATTCTTCTGTTGATGAAGTCAAGAATTCTACTCTCTTTAGCAGACATCAGCATCGACCTTGACTGAACCACGGCCTCGACATCTTTCCTTACTTTCGTTTGAAACTGGACATGACTCTCAGTAGAACCTTTCTTGAATTCTGATTTACTGAACATCTTGACTTTCTTGGACGGTGTTTTGAAAGTGGCGGTGTCTTCTCCGTCACTGGTGAACATGGAAGGCGCTACGAGGCTGGTGGACTTGGAAGGCGCTATGAGGCTGGCCGTCTCAGCGGTTTGCTTCGGAGGCGATTTAGAGCGGTTGTTGGTCGAGCTAGAGATGTTGTCGTCTTGATTCGGTAAATCTGGGCCATGCGTGCTGCAACTCGCGACAGACAACGAATGCTCGAACAAACGTTCGTCCAGAAGAGACTCTCTAGAACTGTGATTTGAAATCAGATTGCTCAATAATCTGGATTGTGATTGCGCCAGTCCGTCCATGTCGTACGTGCTGTCCAGGAAGTCGAATGAACTGTCCACGTGATCTGGATCGAGATCCGGTTGCTTCAATTCCACCGGCTCCGGCTGCTTCATGGGCTCCTCTTCAGAGCTATCTTCCACCGCGATCACGAGGGGAGCAGGGGGGAGAGGCAGCGAGACGATGAAAATAGATTCATCCGAATCACTCACCAAAGCCGCTTCTTCTCCGTCACTGTCGAGCACGATGACCTCAGGGTTTACTACCAGTGCCGGTACCGGCGGTTTCGATTGCAATATCATCTCGTATTTGGTCTCCATGTCGTTGTAATTATCCAACACAATCACATCATCCTCGATGACATTTTTCAACAACTCTACGGGTTTTATCACGTCTACCACCTCGACGTCTTGTGCCGCTACGTGCAAAGCCAACTGTTCAAGTTTTCTGCGTTTGCTATTCAGTTTTCTTTGCTTCTTTGAAACTTTAACTCTGGCCGAGACAAGTTTCTCTCCGGGGCTATTTGCTGGTTTGTTGGTGAACAAACGATCGTCTAAACGAAAGAGGTTGTTTGAAGGCCTTGGTGTCGGACCGAGCAGAGGGAAACGAGCGGCGGCCAAGTCGTGGTGCAACAGGTTGAAGCTGAAAGAGTCCAGACCAACATGCGTGTTCTTCTTAACGGCAGGATTTGCACGCATATTGTCTAGTATTTTTTTCGGACTGACGGATTTCAATAATTTTGGACTTTTGTCAACGCAATTTGGTGGGAGATGATGATTGGTGGAATTACTTACGTCTGTGTTTTTGTTGCTTTTAGTATGCATTGGATTGTCCCGCCAAGATGGCATTATAACTTCACCTTGTCGTGGAAGATGACTCAAATCTTTCGACAAATTATTAAAATATGATGACTTCCGGCCGCTCTGCATGCTTCCAGGGTTGGCATTCAAGCGATCGGCGTAATCGATGATGCGTTTCACATTATTCATACGAGAGGCTTTACTATAGACCCTAGGGCGGACTTCTAAATCAGTTGGTTGACTGGCAACGTTGACAGCATTGTCGTACGTTTCTGACGAGTGATACACAAGACTGTACAATCGCTCTTCCTCGAGTTCCCGCTCCTCAGAACTGCCATCTGACCACAGGACGTCACCATCCTAGAAACATCAAGTCACCCCTTTCAAATATACACCTTTATCGAAGACTGAAATTCTTTTCTTACCATTTCAATGGAGAAAATAGCCATAAAGCCCTACTTGAGTTTGCAACTCGGACCAACTCTATCCTACAGCACATTACCAATTACCGGTAGCAATTTTGTTTGTTTGTTCCTAGATTTGATGTCTGATAAGTAGACATGTAAGAATAGCAATTGCTATAAAAGCGACAAAATATAAAAGTGCTTTGAAACATATTTTTCTAACATTTCTTCATGTTTGTATACATTTGAAGTTGTTTGATCATGTTTTTGAAAAGGCGACAAAGCGCTACAAACATCTGAATCCGCTATGTTTCAACGAATCAGCGATTTAGACGCTATATATGGAATAAAAGCATTACGGTATAGATGCTATTTTCTGCAGAATATATCAATTGGGAAGTAAACGGGTGGAGTCGGTTAAGGAATTTCGAAAACCAAAGTGTATCTGCAAATGCAGGCGGCAGATGAGGCGTAGGTTCAACGTGGGTGGTGGACACCATTTTCCTAAAACTATCAATTTGAGTGTTCCACTTCTATGTCTGTTGTATGTTATATACCGGTAATGGTTTTGAGGGTACCGTATTGTTGTTACTCTACACAACGTTGCTGCGCTACAAAACACGATGGCTCAAAATAATAGATGCACCAAAGTGCTACTTTTCAAATTCTAAATGCTATGGAAAGTAAAAATCGATGCTATATTTACATGTCTGTGATGTAATGGAGAAAGAACCGGTTGAATATCTAAATTGACAACATTTTATCACTTATTGATATATTCTGATAGTAGGCCTATCAATATGATTCTCAATGCTGAAAAAGTGAAAGCTGTACATATGTTAATGAAACGATCAAATTACGCTTAGAGTTATAGCGTTATCTGTACAACAAAGGCCACCCGCCCGCTATAGTAGTGTGGGATATAGTAAGACGGTCGCATAGTAAGACGGTTGCACAAATAAGCAAAAGATGAAGACTTGAATCACCCGCGCGTTAGTGATGTGGATAGTAGGAACTGTCGGTCGGAACATTGTTTTGTGGTTACACATAAAGCGGACTAATAAAATGCATGGCCAGTAGTGGTCATTTATTCGGTCGTTTCTGTCGAGCTGGGATTGTAACGAACTGATAAAAATGATAGTTCGACGTAACATTATATATATTTAGCTTGTTCTTGACAGTTGAAACACCCAATCGTCAATATTGATTAATGGAAGAGACAACCAATTGGCCCTGTCCTAACCTTGGATCAAAAAATACAGAGGGATGCCGACTGACCTTCCCAGGCCACAATATTAGTATATTACGTTATGGTGTCAGCTACTTGACCAAAATTGTGACGTTGATTCATTCACATAAGTCATCATCTAGCCTGGCCAGCAGTATCGGTGTGGAGAGGAGGAGATGTACCGGAAAAACTTTCCAGTCTTATTATTGGTTGATATGAAATTGGGGCGGGACTTCAATAAGATAGTTTGAATTTGTTCCTCAGAGCCCAAAGTGACGTGGATATGCTCTGTTAGGCTGTCCAACACCAAATGAGGCCAAGCGTGGTCTAGTGTTGGAGTTATACATCATTTCGTCTCATACGTCCTTAAAGTTATTCCCTCAGGTTAGGGAGGTGGTGGAATAGGTATAGATAGGGAACTTGCCACCTCGCATTTATGTGCAACTGTAAGAGTTCAATAATAATAAATAATAATAAAAAAGTAAAATCGTTATCATGCTAATCATTAAATTTTGCGTTTCCATTACTAATACCAAGTTTAAGTTCAAGTTTACATTCTAAATCATCTGACTAATTTTGCTTCAATTACATCAATTGGTAAGAGATTGTTAAATATGTCTTATAAATAGATGGGAAAGTGATCAAGGCCCAATTATAATGTTCCTACTACTACTTTCAAGAAATAACTTAGGTAGGGGGCCTAAGCCTATATGATTGCTATGGTAGTGAAGTGAGAAAAATTGTATGATAGGGCAGGAAAATGATGAATCCGGGAACGATCCATAGAGGTTTTACTGTAGGCCTATTTATAAACTGAAAAGAATGTAGCAGCAAAATTAGTGGCATAGGCCTACAATTGACCCAAGGTAGGACAAGGACTAGGCCTACCTAAAAATGATCACCAAAGATTACTATGAGTTACATCTTTAGGTCTGTTTGTTTGTGTTGCACCAACCTGCACCGTGGTGTAGGCGGTGCAAGTGAGTGTAAAGCGGATATACGTCAAAGTGCAGGAAGTGAGCTCATCAACAGCCTACACCTTGACTTCACAAACAAACACAGTTGTGGAGGCTGATAAAGCGGTTAAGATGTCGGTTCGAAGTGACGCTGATTAGGATACTGTTGTGAATTATTTTATGGAGGAAGATGATAGTTCATCTTCATCTTCTTCGGATTCAAGTGACTCCAGTGATGAAGATGAGGCTGCAGCAATTTTATTGGAGTTAAATCAACAACGTCAATCACGAAATTGCGTATCAAATTTCGTAGAAAATTACGTCCCTTCCTACACGGACAGGGAATTCGTCATGCATTTTCGTATTGGCCGTGATTTAATGCAGCAACTTGCAGAAAAGTTCTCAGATTCTCGATTTCATTCTCATCGGTTCTCACGATGAAAGCGTCCTCAACATCCGCCATGTCATCCATCATCATTGCATTTGGCGCTCAATTTGTAGTGCTGTAACCGCTACACCACCTCCAGAGCTGGTGTAGGAAGTTGCTACACCTCTTCGCACCAAAACAGTTACTCCTTACAAACGTGGTGCAACGCAGTCGGTGTTACACCCATTTTACAAACAAACGCGAAAGTGTAAAAAGTGCAACACAAACAAACAGACCTATTTATAGTGGTAAAATGGGGGGAGCCATTAGATTACATCAGTGGATATAAAGGGCAAGATTTTTAGCTAGATGTTAACATCTAGAGAGTAGGCCTGGACCTAGGCCTAGGGTAGGCATGATATAACCTAATCTTAACCAAGGTCCAAGCCCAAAAGCCATGGTCTAGGGTCCAGTTGGCCTAGGTTGGTCCAATGGCCTAGGCCAACAAAGGGCATAAGAAATTTGGTCTGGAAGCTGGAAGAGGACATCCAAGGTTAATTATTAGGCCTACATGACCACAGCTAGCTTAGGCCACTGAGTACATGAATACGCCTAGACCATTGACACAACTCAATGCCTGGGCTAGGCCTCGGCAACAACCTAGGCTAGGCGTAGGTCAGTGATTGGCTAGGCGTAGGCCTACTTTTGTGCAGGCCCATGGCCATAATGGACTCATAAGTTATAATAGGCTACGTCTAATAAATTATATATATTACCATTAAGAAGGAAATTTGAATTTTTTCACGTTTCCTTATTTATGCGTTACGAATATCCAATGACCTGGTAAGTTTGGGAAAGCCTGTTTATAATGTTATGTAGGCCTACAAAATCTGTCCACCAGTGCCTCCATCTTGAATGAGATTTGATTGCGCACGTTGTCAATCTCGGCAGGGCAGCCTAGATCGTGTCATTCGTGCGAACAAAGTGCCAATAGTCAAATAATAGTTTACGAATAGAGGGCAGTGACGAACGTTGCACAATTGAAGACCCGCCCCCTTGTATTGATTGCAGGCCGTTTGCAAAGTTTGGTGCAAAGTTTGGTCGACAACACATTACGTTTTGAAGGGAGTAGTGGGAGGAGGTAAGTCCATCTCAACACTTGTTGCATTTCCTCTACTAAATATTCAAACCAATAATATATGTCATAACTTTCATATTCTCCTCTTTTGTCCCACCTCATCTTAATCTTCGTTTCAAACTTCTAATTCTCATTACCTGAGAGGTGCGATAGTTCACTACTGTCGCAATTTTAGTTCTAGTGTCCAGCTTGTCCTGGGAAAGTGAGAAACCTTATCATTGGTCTAGGGCTGTCAGCCTAGATTACAATCTCAATTTTGACAGGTAGTCCTACGTCATAAGCCTAACCATTGACAATGCTATTGATGACCTAAAATGAGCCAATACCTAGCTTGAACTTGTTTTTAAAGTTTTGCATATGCATTATAGGCTAGTAAGACCCCGTTTACATTACGGACATTTCTACTAGAGTAAGTCTACTTGACCGACCTACCTACGGACATTTTTGTGTGTGAACGATCGTAGGTAGATAGTGCGGCCGGTAGAGCTACGGGAGTTAGTAACCCTACCACCGTAGATATGTGTGTGTAAACGGAACTCGGTAGGCCTAGTTGTACTGCCATCTAAGCTCTGTCAAGTGCATAGGAATCACAAAATTAGAGAAGGCGGAAGACTTTTAGCGGCAAAACAGAACCAAAACAGAAGAGGCAAAACAGAATTGCCAAACCTAACCCAACTAATCCAGGGACCGTGTCAGTCGCGGTCGCCATTTTACTGCACAGAAAACGTGACCGAAATTGACTGTTTGAACGCAGGTAGACCTACCCGCCAAATCGACGGTTAATGGTTTGAGAGGGGGGGGAGGGGCCTGTCTAAAGAAGCAGCTCATAGTACTGAAAATATAGTTCTGTTCAACAATGTAAGTTGTAGGCCTACAGCTTATAACCGGTAATCGTTGGAAACATGATCCAAACTCGAATATTTTTACGCGACGTGCCGCCAGAGGGTTATTGAACAATTGCAGAATGTAGCTGAATATTTTCAGAAATTAATGCTGCGTTTATTGTGAATGTGACGCATGATCGAATGAATTATGTCTGTTACTGACTTACTGTTGTATTTTGATTTACTGCTGTAAATGTCTGGATGTATATCACAGTTACGGTCATAATGTGTTCCGGACGTTCGGAAACCGAAAGACTTATTATCTAATCAAAATGGGGTGGTAAGATCGACCTTGTGGTGCCCCGTCCAAACGATCCTATCTTTCATCCATAGCCTTAATTGGGGAACAATGATTTTGTATCAAGTTTTGATGTCATTAAAAAAAAAAAAACTGTTGCACTTATAATGCCATTTTCTCTCTTATTTATAATATTTGCTGAAGGGCTGAGAACAGTGAATTAGATAGTAGTGTCTCGGGAGGGACAAGTGTAGATGTGTGGTTTGTGAAGTTATGATAGGCTGCAGATATTATGTCTCTTAATAAACTGTGTTTGAGTGGTGCAGAGAAAAGAAAGAATTCCGTTGTTTGTTCAAGTGAAAATGTAATTTTAAAAATAATTCTACAACGATGAAATGCAAGTTGAACTTTATTAAACAAGTATATTCTTGAATTCGAATCGTATCAGAAACACTCATATTTTTTCGCTAAACTTACAGCACTTAAAATAAATATGAGCTTGCGACTTTGACTACATTTCGGTGAAAAGTCGACTATTTTTCCTCTCACTTGAGTAAGTGTAATTTAATCTTTGTCTTCAATAGAACCATTCTGTTTCATAGAATGACATAATTGTGAATGTATTTTAATCATAATTCTGAGTATACTTTAATTGTCTTTAATAGTTGAATTGAAAAAACATGAAATATGAAAATGATATTGAAATTTCATCATTTGAATTGATATAGAGTTTTTTTTTTTGGGGGGGGGGGGGAGGGGGGCCATCTGAGTCCTTTGTCCCGGGGCTCAAAATTCCTAGTTACGCCACTGGCTAGGCCTACGGGGAAGTAGCCTATATTATAGTATTTACTCTACATCCCTAGACAGTGTGTGAATGTTGGTGGCATCATTTATTTGCAATTTTTTATCGAACAACCCTCTGAAAAGAAGACAATTATTGGTTTTCATTACGATTAATCAGCAAGATGTTTTGCATGTCTCAGATTACAGACTGACTTTGAGATGGACAAGTTGAGACGAGCTCTGAGTGGAGACGATGCCAACGCAGAGGAAGAGAGCGGGATCATGCCGCAGGTAAACACACACAAATCTATCGCACTGTAGAAATTTTGAGGATGAATTTTGATTGGTTTTCTATATTTTCGTTAATTCATTTCTATTGAGTTTAACGACTCATTGTAGGCCTAATGATGACAAAGATCTATTGGTATTGGTGATAACCTGAACGACAGAGAGAAACCACGTAAAATCTCAGTCAGGATGGTCGACCAAGGTAGGAATCAAACCCTGGTCTCTTGAATGACAGTTCAGTTTGCTAGTCAGTCGACCAAGGGCGTTTATTCCATGAAAGCAGAGGAAGCAATGCTTCCTTTGCATTGTTGCTCGCTGTGAATGAATGTTTCAAATACCTACCTTGAATAGGCCTATCTATCAAAAGAAAATGAGAAATCAATGAAGTAATAACTTACAACAGATTCAATTATTCTCAATAAGCAAGTTAATTTTTGTCCTCTCTATGGCTACGGACATAGTTATGCGCTATGTTATGCGTGCACGGTATATAGATGCAAATTCCGTGTCATCATGCCTCAGCAGTGACTAGAAAGGGAGAGAGCGAGAGAGAGAGAGAGAGAGAGAGAGAGAGAGAGAGAGGAGAGAGAGCGGGAGGAGTATGCAATGCATACACTTGGTTATGCGCAGAAGACGTAGTGAGGCCGCTGCAGCGACCAATCATGTATGCAATCTTCTTTGAATTCCATGTGTACAGCGAGATTTGTGTCATTAAATTAAACTAGGCAAACGCGTTATGTGTTTCTGAGTCGATGGATGAGCTGGAACAATATATCAACTTATCTTTGGATTGGTTTCATAACTTATATATAAGTTATATATAGTATATAATATTGTATATATGTAGTATATATATATATTAGTATATAATATATAATATATATATATATATCCACCTTGAAATCCGAACAATTAGGTCACTGCTCTCCTATTTCCCAATTGATTTCTACGATAGTAAAGAAGGCTTTGTTTTAATTGTTTCAATTAAATGGTGACATCTGTTGCTTGGATTCAATTGGTATCTTGATAGCTTTGAGTGATTTAAAAAAATTAGATTGTATATTTTTTTCACATCGAAACGGCTGATTGAAAGTTTGCCTGAAAGTTCGGAATAATGTGTATACCGGTAATCATTATATTGAAATTCCCTGAAAATTTGAATTCTCTCGAAGGAAATATTTTTCACAAATTTTTCTCTGGGTTATTCTTATGGATTTTTGAAAACTTTGAAATGAGTTTTCTCAGAAGTGGTTCAACCAATTGTGCCTCAAAACTATACAGTATCGAATTAGATAAGGCCTCTAGTGTACGCCAAGTTTCAATAGACCATTTTCGAAAAGAATGAGCCATCTAGCGACGATCGATTGAACTAGAACGTGATGTTAGTATGCGCGTTCGAAAGTCCTATGCTGCCAATGCTATTTAGCACTATTGATTTTTATTATTGTGAGTTACAGTGAACGTATTTACTTATAATATGATAGCAGTTTCAACATTCATATGTTTACTATATTACAAGAGATTTACACACTGTCAGAGTGAGTAAGATGAGAGATAATGCAAGTTATATATCTCGGTGTTTCGCATTCAAACCTGTGGATAAGCGCCCCGATTTTTTGAACAGTACTAAAACTCCCAGGATGCAATATCAGCGATCTGGACTGCTAGGAGGCGGGACGCGCCTGCACATTGAATTATGAAAATGCTCTATTGATTTTGAATTTTCGTTTGACCTGTGGAGCGCGAAAAAAAAAAATCACTTTTTTTCGGGTATGGTGAAATTGAGTCTGCTTCGCTCATCCAATTATGTTTTCGTCTTAATTTCACTTATATTCAAATCTATAACATGATTTAGATATCTGAATGGTCGATTGAACACTTCCACTTGCGTATCCAAATGAAATAAACGTGAAGAATACCATTTATATTTCACTCTTACAAATAGATGTCTAAACAGTCCCATGGATGTAACACTGTCGATTGCATCCACGCATCAAAAAGCGTATAACTCCAACAGTGGTAGAGTGCGGACCGCGGTGCTTCGAGCAAGCAAGTGTATTTTTATATACTGAGTGGTTTACCAGTTGTACAATAGATTAGTTGAGCTGTTGAAGACTTTGCTTAATTGCTGATGGATGATTATTGTTTGCTTAATGACCCCACCAACAGCTGGGTTATACGGGTGTGCGAATGAGCAGGTGATTATGGAATTATGAAGTGATGATAAGTGGAAGGACGTTTACAAAAATCCATGCCTTATGCGGGACTCGAACCCATGCCCATCGGTGGCTTCAGTTTCTGAAGCGGTGCCTCAGCTGACCGAGCTACCGAGGGCTTTTGCTTCCCTTTCGAAAAATCTCACAGCACGCTACTGCAGTCGACTACTCGTCTTAGTGATTTTTAGATGAGCGTAGCGAAGATTCCATTTGACATACCGGTACCGAAAAAAATGGGCTTCGTTTTTTGTTTGTAATTTTGTACGCGGCATACAGGTCAGGAAAAAATACTTATCAACTTGAAACTTTTTCCACATATTTCTGTTATACCAGAATAGGTTAGGATTGTTTTTCAGAAAAATCGGTCAAGAGGTTTTTCCGGAAAAAAATCGGAAAGTTTTCAAAATTCTCATAAGAATAACCCGGAGAAAAATACTTGAAAAAGAAGAATTCTTCAACAGCTCTCAAATTTTCACCAAATATGACCAATACTATTATAGGCCTACACCTTATCAGAGATTTTTGCAACAATCGGATGGAAAATAACTAAGAAAACGTAATAAAAGTGTGAATTTTATTGAATATTTGGAATAATTCGATTTGCAAAGTGTATATGCCACAAGTTGCAGCACTATAAATATCAACAAATTGCAGGTAAGGTTTTTGAACGTTTGAAGTAATCCAAGGTCCGTAGATGTAAATTGAGCTGACAAGTTATTTTTCATTCTAGATTTCCATACTTCTAAGCTGATCTCACGACGCGCATCCCGCGTTTTCCTAGTCGATATCAGAATTACGATTCTCTCTCTCTCTCTCTGAAGTGGCACCTTGTTGAAACCTATTGTGGTACCTTCAAAACTTCTTTTTATACAACTTTTCTTTCATTTGTTTGTTTTCCTCAGTCCCCTGTACAAATTATGAAACAAAGAACTCTGCTTCTAAATATCCTACAAAGCCTCTGATGAGACTTGTCTGTAGGCAAGTATTAACATACTACATAGAGTGAACATGATGCAACTGCTTGTGTCATTGTACCACATATTACACAAACTTGAACATACTGTATTAAACATATTACCAGTAATTTAAGTTGTAACATAATACTGAAATAAAAATAGAAAGGTTTATTCTAAGCAAACGAAACAAAATTCCTTCACTTGTTTCAATTTTTTAAATAAAAACAAAATCCATTGATTACTACAAAAATATATAAACACAATAAACTCATTTCGAGAAAATGTGTAGATCAAAACAATCACTAAAAATACGTACCAGATTATCGTACTATAATAACTGCTCATTTCTGTTTACAAAGTTGGCCCAATTCATTTCCTTCAGATGTCTATTTACCTTATTCTCGTTTATACAGTTAGTTGCTTTAATATTTTTCATTGTAGTGCACGAGTCATCGCTGATATTGGTCACTGCAGTGGGTATGACCACAGCAATCAAGTAATGATCAGTTATTTTTGTTCCTATCATTGTCGAATGGATTATTGAACTAGGACCACATCTACACCTAACAAATATGTGATCTATGCATGTTTGACTCAATACATAATTTCGGAATTTTTCTCGTGTTACGTCAGTTATACAATTAAGAAACCCATGGACTGCAAATAAAGACAAATAATCTTGAACGATACTATCCTCCTCAGTTCTGGTATCAATATTGGAATCCCCCAACACGATCGCATTATTACTCGTACCCAAGGTATTCTGCTATGTATCTTTGTGTTAAATCTCAAAACCTAAAAAAATTAAATTAATTTAATCGAACATTTTGTAATGCAATATTTGTCAAAATGAGTATAATTTGTTTAAGTGATAATCAAAACAAATAAAACCTGCCCCAACAATTGATTTAGTTTACTGATGAAGGTGACCTCGCTTAAATTTGTCGGTCTATAGTGCATTATTATTATAAACAATTTTCTATTTGGCAATTTAACTGTACCAACAACACCTTCAAAAATTATGAATGTATACGTCTTTGATTCTTCGAATATTGAATTGTTTCTGATAAATATTGCTAAGCCTACACCACGCTGAGTAGTTCGTAATTTGAAAACAGAATAATCTTCTAACGTGTACACATCTTTCTCAAACACCTTCGATACCTCTGATGGTGCAAGTAAATCAAATTTACCAATCTGTTTATTTAACAAAATTAGCAATTGGCTTCAATTTTTCTTTAAATAGACCTTACATACTGATAACCCTTTACATCTGTTTAGCCAGCTGTCAATATCAACTGAAACTTCCTTCGAAACAATATCATTATCAAAGTTATTATAGTCACAGAACATAACACACTGAGCACGAAACAAGAATAGTTATGAAATTATTGTCTAATGAACGATTCACAAAACCTCATGTTTAATCTTTTCAAGATTGTCGAAAGAATAGATCATGATCACTTTGCGAGATTCGTCGCTTTGACGCACTAATATTTTACTGAATCTGTACCACACATATTTGTATCCCCTTTCATGCTTGTATCCTCGAGTCTGTGATTGGTCCATTCATTTTGACGGCACGACAAATTCGTGCTGCCGTGGCTCTATGAACGTATCTTTATGCGGTACTCGAACCCACGCCCAACAGTGACTTCAGTTCCTCTACAAGGTCTTATGTTGTCACAGCTGCTGGACTCGACTACGCTGAGCTGGTCGACACGGCTGAAAGGGTTCATCATCTGTTTCGTGATCGGCATCTTGTGCTCGCTGCTCGGCTCGCTGGCGCTGTTCTTCTCCAAGGGTCTCGCGCTGTTTGCCATCCTGTACACGTTCGGGAACCTCATCTCCATGGCCAGGTACACTCACTTCATCCCATGTACTACACTAAATCCTCGATAATACAAAGTGGAAGGGACCCCAGAAAAATGATTCATTTTAATAAAAATTTGGATTAACGAAAAAAATCTTGTTCAGCAAAAATCCGACACTCCCTGCAATTTAACCTGCAGAAATCAAATCTCTCCCAAAAGAAAAAAAATCTCTGAATGTGTACACCTGCATGATACACATTACTAGTTTTACTACAATTTTGTATCCAATTCGGGCCAGCCGTTTTGAAGAAAATGATTTAATAAATGGTTTGTATTCATCAAATAGATAGAAATGATAACAGAATTATATTGCCAAGATTCACTGCTTTCTAGATTCAATATTTGCCCAACAATGAAGTATTTTTATAAGCGTCAAGAATACCAGTGTCGATTAAGTGGCAAGAGTAGAACTACTTTGAAGACTTTTATACTGTACCTTATTCAGATATCCCGCTCATCTTACAACGCATATGCTGAATTTGCCTAGTTGTAAATGACTGTAATGGTTTGTCTTACGCAGCACGTGTTTCTTGATGGGCCCGGTGAGCCAGATCAAGAAGATGTTCGCTCCGACGCGTGTCATTGCCACCATACTGGTCATCGTGCTTTTCGGCCTGACCTTGTTCGCAGCCATCGGGGTGAGTAGCACGTCTTGCCCATTCAGCTGACGACACTTGTAACAACCGACTAGCGATGGGTGCAAGGAAATATTTCCCGTGTTATAATACATTTCCATATACCGTATTGTACCGAATATAAGCCGAGGGTTTTTCTTGAAATTTCAAGCCCAAAAATTACCATGCCCATCTCCACTCCCATCTCTCATATGGCCTCCTCTTCTGGGGAACTTGTCCACAAGCAAAACGCATCTTTATCATTCAAAAACAGGCTATCCGCGTAATAGCCGGCATCTCGTGACAGAAAACCTGTAAACCTCACTTCACTAACCTCAAAATCCTAACACTCACCTGTACACTCATCCAAATTGCTAGCAAATTTGCTTGAAATCACCGTCACCTCTTCCTCACAAATGCAACTGTACATAGCCACTCAACCAGAAACAGCAACGCCATCCGCACCTTAACCTGTAATCGCACCCTTTTCTCTCACAGCCCACTTCACCTTTGCACCACCATCTACAATAAACTACCCCTGCACGTAACAAATTCAACCAAGCTTTCTACTCTCCTGTCCAGTCTGAAAGCCTTTCTAATCCAAAATCCCTACTCTTTTGAAGAGTTCCTTTCATCATAAATGAGACTTGTAGTCATGTCAGATGCCTTATTGAAATGATTCTCGACTACATATCTTGTTTAAGTCACTTCTTATTACTTGTCACTTGTAATCTAACTCCTGCCTTCTATTGTTCAATTATTTAATTTAGTGTCCAACCATAGTAATTCTTCAAAATGACGATTTCTATATGTGTACTATGTATGTTCAATGATTGAAATAAAATACAAATACAAATAGGCCCAATTATAATCTCAAGGTTGAAAGATCATTGGGATTTTTTTGAGGTTATTTTACAGCTGGATTGTGTAGAGTGAGCACATCAAGTGAGCAAAAATCCAAGCAATCGCGGGTAGAAAAAAGCAAATATTTGGTCATGGCTTGGAAGTCGATGATGACGATGATGAATAATTATTTAAATTATATTGTCTACCCTAAAATGTCCTAGTCAATATAGGCCTACACAAAAATGAAGAAATATTTATAGTTTTGTATTCATTTTTGACAGGGACTTCCGTTTTTCGATTCTATGTCAATTGTAACAAACAAAATCAAATATTTCCTGAAAATTTTCCATTTTGGAAAAATTCCCAGGAATATTTCCTTGATTATAAATTCCGGAATTTTCCCATCACCAGCGCTGTCATAGATAAAATGGTCTCTAGAGAGCTGCAATGACATAATGACAGTGCCTATGCTCATGGAACTAGCGCTCCTAGCAGGATTCACTCGCATTACAGTGCTCTAGCAGATAGCATTTCCTTGGTGATCACAGCGCTCCTAGCAGGATTACCAGTCATAACAATACTAATTTCTACCAAGATCTGTAGTCTTTTTAACCAGGGCTCTGCCAGTCTATCCCGTAAGAATATTCATTTACTCAATGGCGCTGCTAAACCAAACCAAACCAATGCAACCCTCAATGCTTCTAGAGTCTCACTTATTCATCCTTAGCCTTGACTGATGAACTATTCACTGTAGAGCAAAATCTCAAAGTTGATAAAAGAATATAAGAAAGAAATCAATGATGCGCCAGGATTTGTCACATGGCACTCATTATCATCAGAGACTTCATTTAGGCATATTCAGCCTAGTGGCCAGTCTTACATCATCTAACCTTGCTAGACTATGACCGTGACAAACTAAGGACGTGTCCGAATTACTCTTTTTATGCGTACTTCTAGACTTGAACTCGATAACTTTACAGAAATGGCGTCATTTGGAACGTCTGAATTGACAAGTCTACAAGTCCAAGTATGGAAGTTCACAAGTACTAATGACTCGCGTACTTTAGTGCCACTCATAATAATCCGTATTACATTCATGATAACGATTTGAAACAGTGACCATCGAACTTTCATACGTTTTATTCAACGATCAAGTAGGCCTAGCAGATTTTAATTGGTGTGCTTATTTTTGCTCCTTGTGTAAAGTGTCCCTGTTTACCTTGAAAAGTGAGGTTATACACCATCGCCATTTACTTCGCACCAATTCATTTCATTATCAGCCAGCTGTCAGTGACCATCATTGTATCCAGAAGTTCATAAGTTAGCCACCCGGTAGCGTGATGGTATAGACGTGACTGAATTTGCCAAAACAATTGGCGCCAAGTTTGCAAGTACAAGTCTAAGTTGACGCGTTCATATGATATGTAATTCGGACACGTCCTAAAACTAGGACACAGAATAAGACTAAACAATAAATTACAATCATAAGATATGCCTATGATAATTAAACCATGGAGACCGGCTGTCCTCGTGCTGAACTGTGAGAGTTGCGATGAACGTGGCAGGAGAATGTTGACATTTCTTATTGCATTAGTATAAGTCCCATATTCTTGTAGGCCTAATAATCACTCACAATGTATTCAAAATAACACTCATAATATATTTTAATAATTGCTGATGATTCGTGTGTATACCTGCGTATCATACAAAGTTGGTTATGCCACATATACTTTTATCAATAAAAGAAGAATGTTGTCTGTCTAAAGAATAAACCTAAATATTGCCCTTATATTTGTATAGCTGTGATATTTCCAGGGCAAGACTCTCGATAGGAAACGACCCCTCATCTTTGAAAAGCGTTGAAACGTTTAAGTTGCAGGAAGATTATACTGAAGTGTAACCGACTGCTGTATGTGTTTTCAGCTACACAAGGGCGGTCTTGCCCTTCTGTTTGTGATCCTGCAGTCGCTGGCCATGACCTGGTACTCCATATCGTACATTCCTTACGCGAGAGATGCCGTCAAGAAGACTGTGTCTACCATGATAGCCTAGGACAGGCCCCTTTCACCTGATTGGTCGACACCGCTTGGAACGTCGACCAACCAGCTCAAATTATTCTTACAGAATGGAATTGAGTGAAGCTTAAGGCAACGTTTAAATGAGATGATAAAGTCTATATATTTGTATTTATTGATATTATGTATATATTGGGGAGATCTGATGATTTAGGGTATATAGTGGAACCCCTTCAGTATGCTTTCCAGGGGCAGAGAAGTGGAACTTATTTCAAGTGGAAAACTTGATGCGGAACAAAACTATTTATTATTTGCCTCGAGAGATTGGACAGTAAAACTTACTGAAGAGGCTCGACTTATGTTAGAACTAGGGTTGCCGCTCAATATAAAAATTGCCAACGTTAACAAAATATGGATATTGAATATTGTTTGAATTGTATAGAAATGTGTTAATGAATCCAAGTTGTAAAATGAGGAATCTTTTGAAAATAAGGATATTGGCGGCAACCTTTCATGTAGTTAGGCTAGGATTTGTTTCCAGACGAAATCATCAATGCACAATTGGAAGGCCTAAGAAAGACCTACTGTAGGAACTAGGCTACCTCATGTTGGTTCAGCCACATTTGTCCGGTAACATGTAGTATTTCTGTGTTGGTATCATTGCATGCAGCCTGGCTACATATCTCTCTCACCCGTCTTGAATATGTGTCGTGTCTCCGAGAGGTTGGTATAACCACGTCAAGATTTGCTTGGCTCTGATTGGTTCAAACTTACAAGTGATCAAACGCATAATTGGTCAGCTCCGTCTTATCTAAAGCACAGTACAAGTGACGATTCCAGTCACAATCACCAACCGAGTTGGCCAACTCGGATATATTTCGTTCTTGTTCACATGTATTGCGATCCAACTGCAATCCACGACAACTCGGTCAATGTAGGTTTCATGCGGTACAAACGAAGCAGCCAATCAGGAATTAGTACAAATATAATCGTTCGATATGTGAGATCGAAGTCACTATCAGACGACAGACGTGACGGATTTACCGCCTGCCCATTGGTTGTCTGCCGCTAGTCAGCCGTCTTGCAGTCTTGGGTGTTTCTCAGCCAAAACCTCACTTGATACTCTTGCCAAGAACAAATGTAACTGATGTGGCTGCAATGAGGAGGAGAATTATAATACAAATTTAGATATATTTTTTCTTAATATTATTCTTAATATTATATTTCTTAACATATACAGTGAAACCTCTATCCATCGTTTTTCAAGGGACCAAGTAAATGAAACCATCCATGCAGGAAAATTATCCATCCAGGAAAATTTAACAAATTGATTATATGGGAGTGGGGTGAGAAAGAATGAATGATTCATGCAGGAAAACGATGGAATAGGAACGATGCATAGAGGTTTCACTGTATCGGAAACAAAAATCATAGTATTCCAATCTGTATGATACTTTCAAATTCATATTGATATTTTAAAATACCAAAAACCCAATAGTTTCTATCATATGATATAATATCGATGTCAAAATGAAATCGACTATATATCGATATATTGAAAGATGAATGCATTTTTTTTGTCGGGTTGTAAATAAGCCCTTTGAAAAGATATGGGCGCATGATTAAATAATCAAAATGAACAGTTCAATAACCGAGTACCGTAGAGGAATATTGATGCTGCAATATGCCAGTATCGAAAAGCGATTTCAATCGATGAATATCTTTGTACTAAACAAAATACTATTGATATCTTGATATATCGATGTATTATGCCTAAAGTTGCATTTCTCATCTATGTCCAATACTTGTGTATCCCCCTGTGTGGTTCGTTGACCCCAAGAAATGTCTCCTGCTCTTCTGTAGTCGTAGCCACGACAGAAGGTCTGCTACCAACGCACGAACATCACCGCCACGGTTTCCTAGCTTTCTTCTGATGTGCTTTACAACTACCTCTTTCAACCACGTGGAATCATTGCAGTTATATCAAGACTTCCCTCCGTAGTTTGGTCAACTGCAGCACCACTTTAGAAATTGAAGTTACCGTTGGTATTATACATAGAATCTTCCAGATTTGTGCATCAGTCCGTCCGTCCGTCTAGCCCGTAACGCATCTTGCATGCGCGCTGCAGGCGTTGACAAATCCCCTCCCCCCACACCCACCGCCACTCCTCCCACCAAGTAGCTGACTATTTAGCGTGTAATTGTGTTCATTCATTGTTCACCTTCACTCAGAGAAGGACTGCGTATATCATTCGACAACGTCAAGTGATGTGTTTCTTCATTCTGTCCCTCATATGTCAGTCTCTACGAAACTGTTTTTCAGGTCGTTCGAGGTCATGTTTTACGTGGCGGGTCCCACTAGTAGATAAAATAGTCTCTAGATAGGCAACGACATATGACAGTGCTATGCTCACCAACTAGTGCTCTAGCAGGATTCACTTGCAACAGTGCTCTAGCAGATGATATTTTCTTGATGATCACAGTGCTCCTAGCAGAATTATCAGTTATCACAATACAATACTCCTACCAAGAACTGTAGACTGTTCAACCAGCACTCTGCCACTCTATCCCATGAGGATGTTTATTCTTTCAATGCCGTTGGGTATAGATTCCAGTTCCGCAATTGTTATGTATTTTTTTAACGTCCTTCCACTTATCATCACATTATAGTTCATTATCACCTGCTCATTCGTACTCCCGTATAACCTAGCTGTTGGTGGGATCGTTGAGCTAACTATACTCATTGTGACATCAAGTAATTATTGAAGTTTCTACAGGTATCAAGTTGGTAGGCGCCCTTCTTTCGTGGACACGTTTATACCAGTAATAATAATAGTGTTGTGCCTTAATGTCTATGTTTAAGTCAATTAATGTAAGTCTGATTGTTTCAACCAACTGTCAATGGATAATAATAATAATAATAATAGGTGAGAATGAGATATTATATAAGTGTTTAATCTTATTGCCGTCGTATATAACTAAGTGTCTCTATTTCTAAGACTTGCTTATGTGAAGCAGGGTTCCAAATACAAACAGGTTTGGTTATGTTGCCAAGGCAACTAGAAGGCAGTGGATTTGGCATCCAAAGCACTGCAATGGACGACTAAAGATAGGCTTGGCTTATCAGTCGGCTAGTTAGATCTACGTCACTTGTGGTCTTGTAGAGATACCCTGATAGGTCAAGTTTACCCTAGTTGAACAGCCCACTTGATTGGATATCGTGCTTTGTGGCTTGAAAGTGGTCGATTGGTGCCGGTAACAGGACGGATGATCTTATTTGGAACCCTGCTGACGTTGGAATGATGAACGTACATGAGAGGGACCAGTTTTGAATAAAAGTTGCATTTAATACGTTGAAAGAATGTACGTTGAGATTAGAGCAATATGTTTCTTCCATTACAACAGGGTTTGTGATTAAAACTATTTTACGTGTTTAATAAATATCTACTTCATGTTATGCGTTTGTTTTATTTAATTGGTTTTTTTTTTCACCACTGGCTTGTTATAGTTCAAGATGGGTTTGGAAGTTACAACATCAGCATTAAATGTCACAGGCACTAGAGCTTTCAGTGTACAAGTTGTCGGTAGTAACTGTTGGTGAGACATCAATTTGATTTTTTTCAACTTGATGAATAATTTAGAAAGGGAGGTTTACTGCTACCATATATGATATTTCGATGGAAAAAGTTCAAAATTTTCACGCTCTTCCAATAAAAAATGTAAAATTTGTGTTGGTTCAATCCTAGGTAAATACATTTAGTTCCTGGGAAAAAATATAGAAAGATTTTAAAAGCGTGAGCTTTTGATTTTACGGCGTTTACGTTGACCCGAGTTTGGTAGGCCCCCCACAATGTACCCCCCTCTCCTTTAGCGCCTCTTAACGGTCAAACGAGAAGCTTGTGTCGAGCATTTGTCAACTCTTAGTATTTGTCTGTCGTACAATGCTCGTGATTCGTTCTTATTGCCGTCAAAATCACGTACGATGCTTTGGTGTGTCGAGGAATACAACCTGAATCTGGTTACACTAGATGAATTGAGTAAAAGGGAAAGAACAGCTGAGCTTACCGAGGTTTGTAACTAAAAAATACTCATAGTAGAGAGCCCGTTGACAGAACACAGATGATTATACAAAAACACGAGATTTTTTTACAAATTAAATAGCCTTAATTGGGTAACAATGATTTTGTATCAAGTTTTGATGTTATTAAAAAAAAAAATGAATTGACTATTGCCATGGTTACTGTAGAGTGGCTGCTTGTTCAGATGGGTGTTAGATGGATTAGGGGAGGGGGGATACTGATGGGCACAAAGTGTGAAGTACAGGAAAACAAGAAATTGAAGTTAGGGAGAGGGGGGGGGGGGTTGTAGAGTGGATGAATGTAGTGGGAGAGAGGGGAGAAGCTGATGTAGAGTAAAATTAAAACAAGTTGAATTTACTGTAAGGGATTGTGGAGAATGGATGACAGTGCCACTATCTGAACAAAAAAAAATCCTCTGGGTTATTCTTATGGGGTTTTTCAAAAATTCGAAATTAGGTTCCTCAAAAGTTGTTTGACCGATTAGGCTTCAAACTATGCAGTCTCGAGCTAGATGATGACACATGTGTACAGCAAGTTTTATCAGAATACTTCTTTTCGTTTGACCTGTGCAGCGCGAATCAAAAAATAATAATATGTTCGTTTTTTTCAAGTATGGTAAAATTAGGTCTTGGCTTTGTCATCTAATAAAACGTAAAGATTCATAATAATGATGGTAATAATAGTTTTGTTTCTCAATTAAGTCGAGAAATTGGTTGTAGCATTTAAAATAACCTCTCGGTTGTTTCAAGACTTCGAGATGTTCTTATTCTCAGGTAAAGCAATTGGACATTATTCAACCCACCCCCTCCTTTTCCTAGAAGCCTGATTGAATGAGGGGGGAAGCTATCTCTCAATAGCCCTACTTGATGCCTTGTATTCCCACAACTATTTACAACAAAAAGTTTTATAGGTCAGTAAAACCAGTCACCAAAAATCTCAATTGGGCTACAATTTTCAAGTCAATCAAGGTCAACGGTAAAAAATCATGGGCATAGAATAAAATAAATGTAGTCAATGTCTTTCCTTTCTTCTACATTAGGCAGTTGGACTAATACAATGTTGACTTGTTATTCAAAATTTGTATTGTTATATTATTTTCATACATTAATATCCAATTTGCATATAGAACCAATATTGACTGTTTCAAGTGGATGTATTACCCATATATTTTAATAAGAACAATCCAAGATTACTAATATCATGTTGTATGCATTTCACTAGGCAAACGCGTTATGTGTTTCCTCGTTGATGAATGAGCTAGAACATATCAACATATCAGTATAGAACATATCTTTGGATTGGTTATATATAATATATCTTATGATCCAAACAATATATCACTGCAATCTTATTTTCTAATCAATTTCTATGATAATAAAGAAGGCATTGTTTTAATCGTTTCACCTGTTACTTGGATTTAATTGGTTTCTCAAATAGCTTTGAGTGATTTAAAAAAATTGGATTATAAATTTTTTTATATCAAAACGGCTGATCTGATTGGACTGAAAGTTCGGAATGAGGTGTATAATCAATATATTGAAATTCTCTGAGAAAATATTTTTGAGGAATGTTTTCCCCTGGGTTATTCCCATCGGATTTTTGCAAATTTTGAAATGAGTTTTCTCAGTAGTGGTTCAACCGATTGCGCCTGAAAACTGTACAGCATCAAATTAGATACTTGGACACTTGTGTATACCAAGTTTCAAGTTACAATTTTCGTTTGACCTGTGGAGCGCGAACAAAAAGACAAAAAAATAGGCACTTTTTTTTCGGGTATAGTGAAATTGAGTCTTCGCTTCGCTCATCCAATTATTACTAGTTTGGTAGGCCCACACTGTTTTGTTACTGAGACCCTGCTCATCACTGTCTATTTTGTAGCTACTTCTTTTGTCAGAACAGAGGCTGCTACCTTCATTGCATACCAAGGAGTTACTAGCTACATGCTGCTTCTAACTCAAACAGAAAGGGACAATGAATCAAGTTTCCTGTTTTTATCAACACTCTTAAGCCAATAACTGTCTAT
The DNA here is from genome assembly GCA_964007535.1 of Brachyptera risi. NCBI lineage: Eukaryota > Metazoa > Arthropoda > Insecta > Plecoptera > Taeniopterygidae > Brachyptera > Brachyptera risi. Next base: position 15,399,862 of record OZ023335.1, on the reverse strand, counting down.
CAGTGTTAGAAAAATTCGTCAGATATTCGAAAACTTAAAAACCTGAGAACAATAGAAGATGTATTATAAATATTCCGGGTGAATTATGAACATCTGACATCTCATCTGTTATATATATATGCATTGTGATTCAAGTTCTTAATTTTCATGGGTCAATCAGTAAGTTTTACAGATGGGTTTCAGTTTTGGTCAAGAAATAAGAAAGCAATTTACCTATTTCCTATTTGTGAACCGAGATTAAAACTTGGTTGTGTTTAAAATTGGTACAAAAATGGTCATTTATGATTGGCCGTTTGAAAATGCGTCGACGCCCGACGGTGGACGATTTCTGAACTACTTGAAATCAGTGAAAACTGAAAGTGTTTAGTGAAGCGATTGTGTTGAGTGTTGACGGCTTCACCTATTTGGACGGCTTTAATTTTATTTCTAATAATATGAATTATTGAATTACTGCATAATGGAAACTATTTTAGAACAACAGCGACGTTATCATGAAGAAAGGGAACGTATAATGGATGGAATGGTGAAAGAAATGCTTCATAAAAAAACGGGAGTAAGTATTTAAAGACAAACGTAGGGAATAGAGGTTATGTTTACCTAACCTGTTCTAGGCCTATAGGCCCTAGGAGGCCTACATAGGCCTACTTGGGCATTATTATTGTCTAGGCCTAGTCTTAGCTTAGACCATTGGTATATTATAGGCCCATGCTTATAAAATATTGCTAGTCATATACTAGTCATAAGTCTAGTCATAAGGCATGCTAGTCATAAGGCACTCCTATCCCATTCCTGCTCTTCTTTTACGTGGAGTAAATTGATAGGAGCCCTATTTCTATTATTGACCATAGGCCTAGGCCTAGTTTATAGGTTTAGCCTATATGTTGTCTTTTTAGGTTTGGAACATTCTTAAGGTACGTTCATAGAGCCACGGCATTTTTGCCAGCCGGTAATCTTGTCAGGTGCCGTTGGACATCAAATGATTGGCACCGTTCATGCTACCACGGCAAACTATCGCCAACTCAAGGCAATTATATATCGAATCGATGCGATAACCATGGCAACGTCGATAGTGATCAAGCTTGACAGTCGATAGTTCGTACGCAGAACACACAGTTCGAGGTATAAACGTGGCCGTGATGTCGTCCAGCTACGTCATCACGGCAAGTCTGTCGTCCGGCAAAATGTTCAACTTCATTCAACTTTCAAGGCCACAGTGAACAACAAGCCCGGCAAGTCTGTGATTGGCTCATTCATTTTGACGGCACGGCAAATTCGTGTTGCCGTGGCTCTATGAACGTACCGTTAGTGATGGTTAGGGTTGCTTGGGAATGGCTAGGTCTACGTGCACATAGAAATTTGTATACAGAGAATAACGGCACAACAAAAATTTGACAACAGCATTGCTAGGATACATTCATAGAGACACGTTATTTCTGAGGTCCGAAAATTTTTACGGATCTGTCAATGTACTTCAAACTGTTGGTAGCGTTCATACAATCACGTCATCCGGCAAAGTATTTGTCACGCAGCCGTTGGTACTTTGCATTTTGGTTGGTATTTCTGATCTTTTTTTCAAGTGTCAAAAGTAGTTAGCATGGAAATGTGGCTTTTCCATAACCATGGCAATTGAAAATTCCATAATTTTGCTGGAACCTGCGCATTTCTGAGGTAAGTTGGCGGCAAAAACGCTAAAACCACTGTCAATAGATCAATATCGTAGGCCTACAAGCAGTTTGAACATCAAACAGGCAGTGAAATAGCCTACGTCACGCCCGTCAAATTTTCGGACCTAAAAAGTTCACTTCAACCAACTCTCAAGGTTGCAACGGACGTCAGATCCTTCAAGTTCCTGATTGGTGCACGTGACTAAACCGACCGTCAAAAACGTCTTGACGTGTCTGTATGAACGTAGCTTAAGAGTGTGGTCATACTGAGATAGCTATCGTGTGCGTACAAGCATTGTTCAGACTGTATACATAATCATCGTTGCGCACTGAACTGTTAGGAAAGTAAGGATTAGTTTAGGTAGTACAGTTGGTTAAATGTATACACGGGACTACGTCAAATCCTTGCTAAGCATAACTTTCTCAAGGTTCACACACAATACAGCCGTCCAATGCTTTGTACAAATGGTTCAAGTTGCAGGTAGGCGTTCGCAGTGTTGGGAGAAGTACCTTTTAAAAGTAACGCGTTACTTTTCAAGTAGCTTAGAGGTACCGTAATGTCCAGTGTTAGCTTCATGCCTAGGTAACTGCAACATTTTAAACGGTACTTTTAGAAGTATCGTTTATTAAAAGTTGAAAGTTACTTGGACGTTACTTTGATGTATTTGCTGTGTTATGTGGAGTTGGTTTCACTATTTTTAATCCCTTGTTAGACTTGGCCCTTGGACTTGGGTTTACCCCAAGTGAATGCTTTCTGTGTGGCCACTGAGTATAGGCCTGAGTATTCTTTAGGAAGCTTGTTTACCATTATACTACATTGCACAAAATATTCATTTTACAAAATGAAAGTGTTAAATAGAGTGACGAGGCTCTAATAATATAAAGATACGGTACTTACCTTCTTTCACACTGCACATTATTTATTGTTTGCATATGCCCATAGACCCATGTTTATGTGCATATGTAGTTTGATTATTGGGTAAATTACTTTTTACTAAAAAGCCTTTGATTTCCCATCTTTCTGCTAGGGTAATCAACTTTTAAAAGTGACTCACCGGTAGGCCTATCTACTTTTTGAAGTCACTTCTGTAGGTATCCTTCAGTTACTTCCAGTTTCTGGTAACTTTAACTTTTAAAAAGTTTAAAAGTTTTGACCAAGTAACTTGACTTTTTGGAAGTTACTTCTGAAAAGTAACTTCCCCAGCGCTGGGCCTTTGCTGTTGGAGCTGCCAGTAGAGTTGTGCTGTGTAGGGAAACTTGTGAAAAGTTACAAAATAAAGCTTGTGCATATTTTCAACAAGGACTGATTTAAATATTACAGCATTTGTTGACATTTTTTTCGTAGTTATCATTTGTTGGCCATATCGCAATCAGAGGTGGATTCTTTTGTTACGTTTTCGGTGTATGATGGCCTCACTTTCTACTATTTCAAGTGGAAACCTTTAATCACATTCAACTATTAAACTTCGCTTTCATTAGGTTGATCTTATCAACATAAAAATTATATAAACTATTCAACATTCAATCAGATCAGCTAAACTGCACATCATTTCTGTGTCATTTGTTGCCAACTAAAACACACTCAAAGAGAAAGAGATTGAGTGAATAATTTACGATCTTCCGTCCCTCGCTATTGTGTCACCAATGCCCAAGAATTTCCAGTTTGCGAGAGTTCACAAAAATTGAAAAAGGTCGATTGTTATTCGTTTGTATCCCTAGATTATTCAATCTTGTTTTTACGTAATCGTTGTTAACCCCAGTTCAAACCGTGCCTTAGCTTACCCTGAACCTTCATCTGCCATCACCTAACATGACCCTACTACAGATCGGCACAGCTTATTATAAACTTACAATGCTTTTTCTTTGTTTTGCAGTTGAGAGATACCATAAACTCTGATCACCGGTTAAAGATGCTACTTGACGTAAGTTCAAAGGCATTTATGCCTCTCCTGTTTGACTGTAATATTATTAAACCTGTGACATTTTGAAGAATCCTAGCTCTACTGAAACTTTTAACGTGTTGCAGAACTACATGGACTGTACAAACAACCTGAAGGAATTGTACGAAGATAAAGACGGTCTCCGTAAAGAGGAGGTAGCGGCTCTGTCGGGACCCAACGAGTTCAGTGAGTTCTACACGCGTCTGAAGGGCATCAAGGAGTTCTACCGTCGTATGCCCAACGAGATCAGCGTGCCGATGTCCGTGCAGTTTGAGGAAATGGCACAAGTACGAGAGAACCCCACCGACGAGCAAGCAAGTAAGACGTCGTAGCATTGACAATTCAGTGTCGTGTCCCAAATATGGAACACATCCCAAGTCGACTCGGGTCGTGTTCAGTAGGCCTACTTGTGAGGATAGGAATTATCTATGGAAAGAATACACTTACACATTGTACCAAGGCTTTATTCAATTATAATTCCAAGATTCAATACAAAGTCCACTTACGTGTCGGCATTATAGTCCCGTACTCACACGCGCTGACACTATCGGTAACTTAACTTGACGACTCCAGTAATGACTGACTCTTGATTACCAGGGCCAACCTCATTTAAATTACTAAATCTGCATAGGGGAGGGGGTGGAGGTGTGGGCTACTTTTCACTAAAACTTGAATATTTCATACAAATGATCCAATATCTGAATGTTATGGTTTTCATCACAAAGCTTGGATTTTTGACCCAATACCACATAATTTTGAAAGCTCTCTTAACTATTATACTATTAGTAATACATTTTTCAAAACATGTCGACAAAGTGGCCCACTCCTCCCAATGCCCGGGAGGTGTGGGCCACCAAAGTAAATATAGTTTAAAACAATGAAGTTTGTGTATAAAAACATATTTTTCTGCTCATAATATAACAAGAATAATACTCCCTTCACTTTCTTTCGATAATACTATCAACTACTTTCTTCACAGTAACCTCCATCACTACCTTTTCTGGAGGTTCCCTGTCCGTCTTGAAAGTGCGGCATTTGATCACCATTTTACAAAACAAAGATCAAACTTGACCTATAAATGATGAGTGGCCCACATCTCCCCATGGTACAATTTATCCCTTGAAAGCTGATCAATAGTTGAATAATAAAAGAAGTAATGTTATTCTATATTGTTTATAAATGTACCTAATTAATAATATGTTTAATAAAAAATTACCTTATCTGGCAATCTAGCATGTGTCCTGAGAAAAAAGCAAAATACTAGGAGCAAAATTTTTACTTTGAGGTGTGCATTTTCTTAAAATGCCAATAAAAATGCTGCCAACTGTCCCACATTCTTCAAATTTCATCCACATGGCAGTTGTTATAAAATACACACCTGTTTGAGTGGTAGTTCTGAATCTTCAAAACTGTGAGTGTAAGAAGAAATGGCCCACACCTCCCGGGGGCCCATACCTCCACCCCCTCCCCTACACAGAAAGCCCTACTTTGGTAATCAAGAGTATCGACATTACACGGAATGTGCAGCATCAAAACTATTGAGTATAACATTGTTACCCAAAATATAGGAAATATTAGTCATTACAATAGTCAATATTAGGAATAAGTCATTCGCATAATGATCGTGGGAAAAATGACCCCATATTGATTATCAATCGAACTGTTCTTTACGAAACTGGATTCGACCACATTGGTGGTTTATTGAAACCACCAATGTTGAATTTTATAATAGCTGAACTAAAGAATTGCAAACTGTCCACAATATCCGAAGCGGTACTTTTAAATCTAAAGTAGAATGTTACCTTATCAAAAAAGAATTACCACAGGCAGCAGCAGCAGTTTTGTTTAATCGCAACGCACCATCCCACTTTCGCATGCAGGAGCGATATCGCATCAAAAATGTTCATGTGATGCCAGTTTTATTAGGAACTCCGAACTGTTAGAGCACTATTGCGTGTGGCTGGCACGAAAGAGCGCTCTACTGTATGCTAGAACTACACCGTACAAGTGTGTCATCACTCTCTGTCTTATCTTCTAGCCGTCATCGAGTTCACCGACGAGGAGGGTTACGGCAAATACCTGGACCTACACGAGTGCTACGAGAAGTACGTCAACCTGAAAGGCATCGAGGTAAGCTAGCTGGCTGTTTTATCTACGATCAGCTCACTTCTTTTCTCAATGTTAAAATATAGTCATTCGTTCAAATCGGGCTGTTATCTCCGTTAGTTTAGATATTTCCAGTATTTGTATAATGTGCAAATCTGCAATAATTAGATGCGATAGCGAAGACTCCATCCCACTCTTATAGAGCTTTGTCTGTGTGTTTTTTTTTTGTTCATTTGTGGGCACTGCACAGGTCGCACGGTTTGACTGATCAACAAGAAACTTTTTTTGTACTCGCAAACTTATCCAACTTGTAACTGTATAGTTTTTGGAATGAATCGGTTGGACCAATTTTGAGAAATATCATCTCAAAGTTTTTAAAGCTCCATAAGATTAGGCTGGGCAAGAAAATTTGAAAAATAAAATCTCTTCAAATGGAATAAAATTTTCAATGAATGTGTACACATGAATAATGCAATTCGAACCAGCTGTTTTGAAGAAAAAGATTAAATCAACTGTTTTTATTCATCAAATATATAGAAATGATAGCAGAATTATAATGGTGTCGAGATTCACTGCTTTCTAGATTCGATATTAGCCCAACAGTAAAGTATTTTTCATATGCGTCAAGGTTTGTACAATACCAGTCGATGAAGTAGCAAGGGTAGAACTACCTTAACGACTTATTCAGATATCTCGCTCATCTTACAATGCATATGCTGCGTTTGCGTAGTAAATATATTAAATACTTGGATTTCAAACGGTGTTGGAACTGGATCGTTCTTGCTGATAATCGACCCGTTTATCAGCATGTTTGAATCCGTTTTCTGGCTGTGTGAACCTTGGATTATACAAATCATATCGATGGATTATAGCTATCGTACCGACGGATATGCAAATCATGTTTATCCTAAAGCAGACTCTCTCAGAGCTGAAAAACATAAAGAGGAATTGTTGGATCTCTCAGTTTTACGCGGTACAGTAATTGAAGTTCAAATTATATTGTGAAATGAATTATTGTCATCCTCAACGTTTACTTCGTTGACTAATGTGCTGCTTCCACCGAATTGTGTGAGTTATCTTGTGCAAAAAAGACATCAATGTAGACAGAAGATATGCTGGGGTAAAAAATTTCAACACTTGTACTTGATATCAATATTGCAATGTGGAACTTACAGAACTTTCATTTTTACATGATAATATCATGTAAAAATGTAAAATCCTCCACATGCTCGAGAGATTCGAGTGGGATTCGATTCGAGTTAGAGATTCGAGTTGGAGATTCAAGTGAGACCAAAATTTCAAATAGTTTAAAATGGCGAATCTTACATTTTCAGGTGAACCAAACACAAATCTTGACCAAAGATTTGAATTCGGTTCGAAATAACAGAGATTCGCACATCCCTAAAACTAATATTCACCTTCCTTTCTTTATGCATGAATAGGCCTACGGTAGGTTATTAAGCAAAATATTGAAACAGAACGACCGAGACGCGTGGCCGAGTGGTAACACACTGAACCGTCATTCGGGAGACCGAAATTTGATTCCCGCCTTGGTCGACCACCCTGACAGGGGTTTTTCGTGGTTTCCCTCTGTCGCTCGGGACTCCTCCCCGCCACCCAAAACACCTAATAAAATAACCTTTCATCTTATCATCCCATCATCTCATTCATCATCCACCAACGCCAATAGATTGTAGCCATCAGTATAGTGTGTCATTAAAACCCAATATAAAAAGAAGAAACAGAACGTGCATAGTGCAATGTAAACGTGTGTAACAGCAGATGTTTGGGTTTCAGTATGTAGTCGTACGATGACTCAACGTAGTGTCCTGTGTTTAGAAAGTGGACTACATCTCGTACCTGACGGCGTTCGACCACCTGTTCGAGATACCGAAGGAGCGCAAGAACTCCGAGTACCGCAAGTACCTGGCCATGCTGCTGGACTATCTCCACGGTTATACGCAGCGAGTCAAGCCGCTGATGGACCTCGGCCAGGAGATGGATCTTGTCAAGGCCACCTTCTCGCTGCAGTGGGAGGCGGGCTCGTTCCCGGGCTGGCCGGTAAGACATCCACTCGACCGTTCCTTCTACATTCTTCACTTGTTTCACCATTCCTCCTCCATTCTTCCCTTGCTTCACCATTCCTCCTCCATTCTTCCCTTGCTTCACCATTCCTCCTCCATTCTTCCCTTGCTTCACCATTCCTCCTCCATTCTTCACTTGTTTCACCATTCCTCCTCCATTCTTCCCTTGCTTCACCATTCCTCCTCCATTCTTCCCTTGTTTCACCATTCCTCCTCCATTCTTCCCTTGCTTCACCATTTCTTCTACATTCCTCCCTTGCTTCACCATTCCTCCTCCATACTTCCCTTGCTTCACCATTCCTCTTCCATACTTCCCTTGCTTCTCCATTCCTCCGTACTTCCCTTGTTTCTACATACCTCCTTCATTCTTCCCTTGCTTCTCCATTCCTCCTCCATTCCTCCTGCATTCTTCCCTTGCTTCTCCATTCCTCCTGCATACTTCCCTAGAAATTGGGCCGACGCTATTCTCACGAATGTTCGTGCGGGTTGTGCCTCCAGCGACCTGAACTACTATTCCCAAGAACCGTTCGTGCCGGCAAAATTACCAAACACTATTCCCACAACCCATTCGTGCCGGCAAGACGCACATACACTATTCCCACGAACCGTTCGTGCCGGCAGGAAGTGTAATCTCTATTCCCACAACCGGTTGTGTGGTTCTTGTGAATAGCTGACCAACACGGCCATCACTATTCGCAAGAACGGGCACACCAAATGCTCTCACGAAGTTTATTTTGATACCCACAGAGGGGCCTGGCAGCGGAAGAAGGCAGTTGAGGAATATAATCCATCTTGGCCACCGTCTTTAATTGCAGTGAGGTTGATAAATAGGCCATTTGACTGTGTCAACACGATTTCAAATGTGTAACCCGTGTTTTGATTGTTGTTTCTAAGTGATTTGTATCAATGGCACCTACGCCAGTCCATTCCTGTTTCCCGCCCGTTTCCGCATCAGCACAATACGATCTCCTCCTACTGAGCCCAGAGCCCTCTGACAACGATCATATGAACTACGTGCTGCCGCGGTGTGTGCGTTGTGAGTTCGTTCCTGGGAATAGCCAGCCCTAGTGAGTCTGCTATTCCCCAGAACCGTTTCGTGTGGACCGCTGGTTGTGCGAATAAAAGGCCCCGCACGGGCCGGCTATTCACACAACCCGGGTTGTGGGTCGGGGCGTGGGAATAGACACTTCGTAGAAATTATATAAGCTATCCAACGTTCAATCAGATCAGCTGAACTGCACGTCATTTCTGTTTCATTTGATGACTAAGACACACCGACGCCAATAGATTGCACGGCAGTCATCAGTAGAGTGCGTCGTTAAACCCAATATGAATAACAAATAAATAGAGCCATACTCAAGGAGAAAGAGAGTGAGTGAATAATTTACGATCGTCCGTCCTCCCCTATTGTGTCATCAATGCTCAAGAATTTCTAGTTCACAAGAATAAAGCAAGTGAATGTTGTTGTTGTTGTTGTAGAAAGAGACGGGCAGTGCGTTGACCCACGTGGGTGCTCACCTTGACCTGTCTGCGTTCTCGTCCTGGGAGGAGCTGGCTTCACTCGGCTTGGACAGGCTCAAGTCGGCGCTCATGGCGCTGGGACTCAAGTGTGGCGGGTGAGTACCGTTGCTACCTTCGGGCAGCCAGCGCACTTCCTTTCGTGACGTCTTGCATCATAGCTGTGTTACCGACGGGTTACAGCTATCGCACCGATGGATTAAAGCTGTCACACCGATGGATCATTCATAGCTATCGTACCTTCGGGTTACAGTTATCGTACCGATGGATTAAAGCTATCGCACTGATGGATTACAGCTATCGTACTGACAGATTATTTACTAATTCGAAAACACATTCCATTTCCCGAGTACTTTTCTGAGAACCAAAGATCGTTGCTCTATCTTGCCACCGTGCATCAAGCACATCTGCAAGAATGTTTACAAATACAAAATATCTGGTGTTGTTCTGTAGAAACGGCTGACAGGCTGAAAACTTGATGACAGCTGTTATTAGCCGAACCGACGTGAAGTTAACGTAAAGTTGGTTCCTTTTATCACTACTCATCTACACACAATCGATAGTTCTTAAAATGTAGCCCGTGAATTGGAACACATTTTTAACATCGAAGGGATAGGAAGTGAAGTCGCCATCTCCAACAGGTAAACCAACGCAACCCTCAATGCATCTTGATCAGTACAGTGGCTGTACTCCAGTGTTGGGGAAGTAACTTTCAAAAGTAGCGTGGAACTAGTAACGCATTACTTTTGAAGTAACATTCAGGTAACGGCATCTACTTCATTTTATAGGTAACTTTAACGTTTTACACGTTACTTTTAGAAGTATCGTTTATTAAAAGTTAAGAGTTACTCTGACGATACTTTGATGCTATCAACGAAAATCTGCTCATGTATTTGATGTGTTTTCATTTTATTTTGAACCAGATTGATTGAACCGATATTATTTAAACAATATGATATTGTTTGCTCAACGACAGCTAGGTTATTTGGGGGTACGAATGAGCAGGTGACAGTGAAGAGTGAAGTGATGACATTGAGTTTATAGTGTTGACAATACTAGGAAAACGCGGGATGCGCGTTGTTAGACGAGCTTAGGGGTATAGAAATCTAGAATGAAAAATAATTTGTCAACCCAATCTACATCTACAGACCTTGGATCACTCCAAACGTTCAAAAACCTTACGAGAATCAGTTATGTCACGGCCTTCCTCTTCATTCATTTCAATCGTTTTGAATTAATTGCTGACACTTGTTGCTATAGATTTAATTGGTTCCCGTAATAGCCTAAATTGATGGGAAAATGCATTATAAATGCGTTTTCTTCGTTATTTCTCATCCGATTGATGCAAAAAATCTCTCAAAATGTGCTTAATAGTTTCCTTTATATTCGGCGAAAATTTGAGATGTCTTGAAAAATTCTGATTTTTCAAGTATTTTCCTCCGGGTTATTCTAATGGGGATTTTTGAAATTTCTAAAATTCATAAAAAAAAAAGTTACCACCCGATAATGCCACAAAACTATACAGATCTAAGTTAGATGAGGAACCATGACGAAAAAAAGTTTGAAGTTGATAGCTGTAGCCGTTTGACCTGTGGAGAACCGACAAAAAAACATGAAAAAAAAAAAAAACATAAAAACGAACACCAATTTTTTTCAGTATGTCAAATTGAATCCTCGCTAAAGCTCGTCTAACAAACTACAAACTAGATGGTGGCTGTGAGTGAATAGACCTTTACGAAACACCATGTCTTATACTGGACTCAAACTCACGCTCAATGATAAATGAAAGAGGTGCCTTAGTTGGGTGAGCTTCGGAGGGCGACATTTCAAACAATAATGCGCTAAATAATCATGAACAATTCAAATTGTTCCGGCATAACATTATTGTGCGGTTTGGTATTGTGTAAATGATGAGTTTTTAATAAATAGCCCCTGATTTTCCAGCTTTTTGCTAAGTAACTTTCAAAAGTAACTTATATACTTTTTCGAGTAACTTTTCGTAACTTTCAGCTTTTGGTAACTTTCACGTTCAAAACGTTATTATTTTAACCAAGTAACTTGACTTTAAGAAAACTACTTTGAAAAAGTAACTTTCCCAACACTGCTATACTCCAGGGCCCAGATTCACAAAAGGTCATAACTTTGATCCGGCTCAAAGTTACAAAAATTTCTAGAGATAATACCACATTTGATCTATTATTTTTGATTTTTTGATCTTAATTTTTGATTAAATCCATTATTATCATCAATCTACGGTATTATTTATTGAAATTAAAGAATCAAAAATAATAGATCAAATATGGTATTATCTCTAGAAATTGTCATTACTTTGAGCCGGATCAAAGTTATGACCTTTTGTGAATCTGGGCCCAGGTTTTATCCACCCTCTGTCATAGCTGCAAGTATAGCTCAAAAACAAAAACTTTTTGAAAAGTCGTCAAGGGAAAGGGGGTTGGACGGAATTAGGGGAGAGGATACAAGTAAGACAACTAGATCATGCTATACGTAGTATACACAGCCAAAGCGGGAGCAAGTAGAGATGTACGTAAATACTCTTTCCTACCTCAAACTGGTCACGATTGAAATGGTTTGGAAAGGATTGCGGAGGGGGGCCTGACGTTGAAAGAATTGAAAGAAGTGGTAGCGCGGAGGGAATTGTCAAGAGGGGAGATTTGAGAGTTTTTGTTGGTTGGGTTTGTTTTTAAGAGCCCGTATCTTAGCTGAGAATGTTTAGACTCTTTGAAATGCTCGACCCAAGTTTGGGGTGCGTTGTTAAGTTTGGTTGTGGGTTGAAAAGAGGGAATGGGATAATATTGAAAGAGTTTCAGTTACCACAGCTAGATGGAGGAGTTTTCCATTTTATAATTTGGACAAAATCTAGTTACATCACACATTTTGGCCAAGGAAAATGGGAAAACTATAAAATTACAGGCAAATCAGGATTTCAAATATTGATGAGCAAAGTTGAACTTGAAGATGTGCGTTTGTAATTTATTTCTACTATTATTCAGTAATGGAGAATTAAGCAATGGAAACAATGAAATTGGGCACACTTTGATTCAATTATTGCTTCATAAAAATATTATTATTCAATTTTCGACTAGGCCGGCATATCTAATTGTGAGAGTATTAGGCCTACTTATTTATTGCATTTTACCGCAAGTTCCCAGTGTTTGTAGTTCTTGAGATATATGTGGCAAAAGTGCACCCTGTAAATCTGTCCAAGATGCGGGCTCCTAATAATTATTATTTGTTTTCTCCATCTTTTTCCTGTTTGAGAGTTTCATTGATTTAATTCAAGGTCTTGCCACTGCACTTTTGTGCAACTGTAAGTGTAAATAATGAATGAATAGCGCATTGAGCTTGTCCTGATTGGGTGTAGGAGCGCGCTCAGAGGCTGTTCAGCACAAAGGGCAAGAAGTCCCTCGACCCAACGCTGCTGGCTAAGAGCAAGCCGGGCAGGCAGGGCAAGAACAAGGACAGCGAGCGCCAGAGGGAGATAGCTACGCTGGAGGCACAGGTCTACCGCTACACGGAGCTGGTGAGTGAGAGAGAGAGAGAGAGAGAGAGAGAGAGAGAGAGAGAGAGAGAGAGAGAGAGAGAGAAAGGTCTTGTAGTAACGCTAAGACTGTGACAGGTGAGCGAGCAGAGGGACGCCACCAAAGAGAACGTGCAGCGGAAGCAGGCGCGGACCGAGGGGGAGAGGGATGACTCGGACGCGGAGCAGAGTGTCAGCGAGTCAGACGACGACGACGATGATGACGTGCCGTACAACCCCAAGAACCTACCGCTCGGCTGGGACGGCAAGGTGAGCACGCAACTGTCCTCGCGCAGACACCTATCCTGTAACTCAACTCCATTTGATTGTACAGTAAACCCTCGTTAATCCAAACTCGGTTAATCCGAAATTTGACATATTTCGAACTTGAAGTCAGTCCCCAGCTGAAGGTATAGGCATTTCAATGTTGATGAATATGGTTAGATTAGATTAGATTAGATTTTATTGGTTTTTTATACATTCCATTATACACTATGTAATACAGGCTGGTCATTAAAACCAATTTCATAAACTATTGATTGATTTAAACTTAGATAATTAAACATCAATAAACAACTAGACAAATATAAAGAAAACAAGAGGAACATTTTACACAAAATTGATTTAGAAATAGTCTTTTACATCATAAAGAACTTCATTTGTTAATATTGTTTTAACATGATGTCTAAATGTACCATATTTACTAATAGACGAGATTGTATGAGGTAAATGATTGAAGAATTTTAGTCCATTGTAATGGACACCTTTTTCATAAGATTTTAGTCTATGTGCTGGTACAGCAAAGTCAGCAGCGTGTCTTGTACTGTAATTATGAGTCTCAGATTGTAATTTAAACAGATTTTTGTTTTTATAAATGAAACATAGGGACTCTAATATGAAGCAACCAGGAATTGTTAAAATTTGCTCTTTATAAAATAAATGTCTACACGTTTTGTTCCTACAAGTTCGCACAATTGTTCGAATGGCATATTTTTGTAAAGTAAACACACGACGAAGTGCAGAAGCAGAGTTTCCCCACGCTGATATTACATAAGATGCAATTGAATGAAAATATGCATAATAGATCAATTTTAGACTAGATCTGCTCATAATGTCCCTCACTTTGAAAAGAGAGAAACAAGCTGTCCTGAGTTTTTTCGCTACGTATTCTTCATGCGAATCCCACCTTAGGTTTTCGTCCAACATTATACCAAGAAACTTGCCATCTGTTGATGAGCTTATGTACGTTAATCCGAATTCCAGCTAATCCGTAATTCAAACTAATATTTCTACCCCTCAATTGCCTTAGCACTGTTTTCGGATTGGATAATCCGAAATAGTTCTAGTGAATTCCTTGAATTGATCATTATTTCCCCAAATTCCATCCTTTTTATTTAACGCGTAACAATAGGCCGAAGCCAGCTCAGCTGTTCGCTACCACTGAGTGCGTCATCCGACTCAGAGTGCGCTCGCCCGCACTCGCCGCTCTGTCTGTCCTTGACGAGAGGTAAGCTCGGAACACTCGATGACTCGGAACAGCCGAGCGCCAATGAAAGCTGGCCATTTAACGTTTGTTTGTTGCCGAAGATAGCCGAATACACACGATCAGTGAAGCGGTTCCTCGCACATGTGGCATAGCTTTCTCTCGCGCACAATACGAAATTGCTTCAATTCTAACCAGGAAGTGTGATGATTTTCGTGGAAAAGGAGTTTTTTGGTTAATCCGAATTTTTATAAATCGAAATCACTTTTTGGGGGTCCCTTGAATTTCGGATTAATGAGGGTTTACTGTGCAGTGAAACCTCTGCGCATCGTTCCCGGATCCATCGTTTTCCCGTTTCCATCATTCTTTTTATCCCACCCTACTCCCGTATAACAATGTGAACTTCCACATGTGACCTCAGTGTTGAATATTCCCATGCAGTTACTGGTATTCAAACATTTATATTTCAAAATATGTATTGACAGAGGGGTTGCCATTCAATCGAGAGAATGTAAACTACAGTCGAGCCCACATATAACGAACTCGGTTTTAACGAAATTTCGTTTTTTTACGAATTAATTGAAACACGGATTATTAAACAAACGATGTATAGAGGTTTCACTGTACTAACAAAGTTGGGTGTGCATAATAACTAGGGCCAAAAATGTTGATTATAATAATGATAATGATATGAGTGATGATATTATGAATTTATAATCATTTATATTATATATTTATTAATATTTATTCATTCAATAAGAGAGATACGGCCAATTTCTAATTTTATGCATAGTTTGTATTTCCCCCCTCATTGATTGTGCCTATTGCTGAAATTAGTGCGGCAGGCGTAAATAATAAAAATGAGAGTCGAGTGCTTGTGGTGGCATGTTGTGATGAATGACCAACGACTAAGACGTGTGGCCGAGTGGTTAATACTGTGAACTGTCATTCAGGAGACTAGGGTTTGATTCCCACCATGGTCAAACATCCTGACAGGATTTTTTCATGGTTTCCCTCTATCGTTCAGGTCAATACTGGGAGGTCACGTCCGACTCCTTCCCACTGTTTGAAAACACCCAATAAAATATACTTTCATCTCATTATCCTATCATCCACTACAAAAACAACAAAAAACCTGAGAACTGTTCTGTTACTTCACACTTGCTGGGATCACACTCAGTCATGTTATCAGCCACTATTGTAATATGTTCTAATTATTAGTTATGAGTATATACTCAAGTTTATATGCAATACTCTATGTGATATGCTATACTCTAGTTTCATAGTTCAAGATTTAGTATATAGTTATTAGATATTAATGTATTTTACATATTATGTCTATATGTATCTGTCTATGTAAAAGCGGGTAAGTGTAAGAGAAGCCATCGGCTTAACTTTGCCTCATTAATACAGATCTTATTATTATCTCTTCATATATCATTCACCGACGTCAATAGATCGTAGTCATCAGTAGAATGCGTCGTTGAACCCAATTCAAGAATAAGACTAATAATAATAATAATAATAATTTTTGTATCACCAGAAAACTTTACAGTTACAGAATGATAATCGTCAATCAATAAAAATGAATGATCAATAATTAATACATAAGTATTCGTCAATAGAATATAATGATTTCTCAAGCAGAAACTTCTTTATATTGGACTTGAAATTTGATATTATTTGATTTATTGATTGATATTTGACTTGTTATACTTTTCATTTCTTTAAACTCGGCTGTTGAGTGATTGTATAACTGAGTCATTGAGTAGAGTGGACCTTCCGTGAGCATTGTCAGCCTGTGTTGCTCCATACGGAGGTCGTTACGCCGTCTGGTGGGATGCTGGTGAAGCTCTTGATTGTATTTTTGGAATAGTCCATAATTTTGCTTGACAAAGATTACTGATTGCTGCATGAAGACACATGGTAAGGGTAAAAGGGACAAAGTTTTGAATAACCAATGAGATTGCTTGTTCTGTTCCAGCCGATCCCCTATTGGCTGTACAAGCTGCACGGGCTGAACATCAGCTACAACTGCGAGATCTGCGGCAACTTCACATACAAGGGACCCAAGGCGTTCCAGCGACACTTTGCCGTGAGTTTCCTCTCTCTCTGTTCACTTGTTCATGGTCAAGTCACATGTAGTGATACCAAGTGAAGTATTTCCAGGGTCAGAATCTGCGTCCAGGGTCCCGAGAACTCCTAGCGCAACTACAGTAGAACCTCAGTTATAAGTTTATCCATTTATTACATTTATTACATTTACAAGTTTTATTTATTCATCCAACCCATATTTTCCACATGTTAAATAGTTTCATTAATAAGTTTTTCACGTTCATACATTTTTTTAGTTTGGTCCCCTGAAAAACTTATAAATGAGGCTCCACTATATCGCTTTTATATCTTTCAAGTTCAGTAGATGATTATGTTAGTAATGCCATTTGTTTTGCACAAAAATGATTAGATTAAATTGTAAGTTCAAGAAAGCCACCGGTACCGTAGCCACTCAAATCTTCGTCCAGATTCCGCTTGCTGCTAGCGCAACTGACGCTTTTATATGGAACTATACACAGCTTAATAAATAATCTTGTTAGCAGTGGCATTTGTTTTTCACGAAAATTATAGATTTAGTCAAGTTCAACAATGCTATCGGCACTGTAGCCACTCTAATCTACATCTAGTTCACTGTCACGAGGGAATCTGCTAAATCGCAACAGGCAGTCAGGGCCTTTGACTCTGAATTGACCACAAGAAACCACAAATACCGTCCGTGTTATTAGTATAGGAGTCGGTACAACTTGCTGATATTATGATGAAGTATGACCCGTATGACCTTTGACCTGACTGTTGACCCGTGTGTCATAGGAGTGGCGTCACGCTCACGGGATGCGCTGCCTGGGGATCCCCAACACGGCTCACTTTGCCAACGTGACGCAGATAGAAGACGCTCTACAACGTAAGTCACATTCTCCCGCAGCCCACACACTGGGGCCGTTTTATTTTTTCAAATTCTATTTCATTACACACATTTCATCACATCCGACACTTCATACGATGGTCACATGGGTATTTGAGCTCCAAGAGATTATCTCGTAGGGAAGCAAATAAAAATTGAATACCGGTAATTATGGTGTATCCGTCGTGTCTTCTGAGAAATCAAATCACATATGGCATCCAAAAATATACATTTTAAATCCTATTATTATTGTCGATTATAAAAATACATTTTGATCAATCTTTTGAATTAATATTTAATATAGGCCCATTCACGATTAAACTTGACCTTAAACTTATTCCGTTAACTTATGGCTGTAAACTTACGATTTGATATGCTCATTCACGACACACTTTCACGTTCTAAGTTTAGCCAATAGAATTGCGATTTTTTATTTCGATAATGACGTCATGAAAAATCGATAGTGCTGAAATACACAGCTGATTTGTTTGTTGACAGTCCAACATAACCTAACCTATAATTATACCTATTACCATTGCCATATTATTTACTCAATGCCATTGCTAATTATTGCTGTAATGAAATGAATCGAGCTAACGTGGATTTGTTTTTGCTTCAAATTATACAGATGACAATGACAATTGGTGGTCTGTATTTGAGACGGCGGCAAAGAATTGCTAGGAATTAAGACGAACTTTCGTGTAATCTTTTGAAAATGGCGGACGGCTGCAGGTCTGAAATTGATGTGTCTATAACGCGTCATAGGTTTGGAGCAGCGCTGATTGGTCAATTCCTACGTTCGACGTAAACTTGAGAAACCAAGTTTGGAGTTTGAAAACTTCTACGCTACTGCTACTGTTAAGGACCAAGTTTAATGTTGTCGTGAACAGTAACGAGAAATACCGTATGACAAACAATTTGTTAGTTCCTAAGTTTACGGTCAAGTTTAATCGTGAATGGGCCCTATATCATATATTTACACTTGAAATATTTTCAGGGACATCATTATATGTAGGCCTACAGCTTTGGTTATGACTGCCATTTCACCAATATTTATTCTCATAAAATCAATGTGTACATCAACAGCTTGTCTAGTGTTATATATATGCACATCTGAGTTATATGGTATCTGAAAATCATGTTTAATGAAATTATGAGTAACTTTGTACATTAATGTACATAATGCTACTGCATTTAAGCTATTCACACTCAACTTGAATGCTCTTTATGTTTCTTTCATTCTTTATTACTGGGTCAACGCAACTTATGCGTTGTAAGATGAGCAGGATTGTGCGAACAGTTCGAAAACAAACTCGAACGTTTGTTGCTAGTTCGAAATTGAGCAGGATGTGATAGAATACGATTTTTTTCGAATCTTCCCGCACTTTTTAAATGTTAAGCGCGTCCGTTATGAGGCCTGTTTGTTTATGTTGCACCAACCTGAACTAAAGTGTTGCTGGTGCAGGAAGGAAATGCGTCATATTACGGGTTTGGTACAGGAAATGATCCTTAAATGTTGAGGTACAAACAAACACGATACTGCCGATTTCAACGATTCCTAGACGCGAATTTTGAAATGGGAAAAGTTATTTGTGTAAAATCACCGGAGACGTAATTCTGCGTGTCAACTTACTTAAAAATAATTACAACCCTTATTCAAATATCCAATTTTTCATTCTCATCGGCACGTATTTAAGCGTCAACAACTTGCAAGCCAAAATAGTGTCCGCCTACAATTTGATTTAAGCGCCTGCCATCTCAAACTGAACCAAGCACACCAGCTCCGTAGCTGGTGTAGAACTACTTGAACCAGTGCAAGTGAACTGGGACAAACAAACACGAAAGTGCAAGATCTGAAGAACTAGTTCAAGTAGTTCAGGACAAACAAACAGACCTATTGAGACGCTACTAAAGTTGAATCTCCAAGCATTTGAATGAAACTACAACATTCAAGGGCAGTGGCATTGAGTTTAAAGTGTCCAAGATAGTTGGCAGAAATTGTGTTTTGACTTAGCAATTGGTTTAAAATCTCATGTGTTTTCTGGACATTGGTGCCATACCGGAATATGTTGAGATGATCTTTCAGTGAAAGCAGTGTGAAGTTACTGCCGCCATATTACACATTACGTACGCCTACTTAACGTTGGTTAACGTATCTTGGCAATATATATCTATGGTGTGACGTATAGATGGTGTTGTAGGAATATAGCAGGTTTGGTAGCCTAAACAGTATTTATGTGAAATGTAGCCTTTTGTAGCAAACTACCAAAAACAGGAGCTGCAATCTCTAGATTAACACGTACGGGATGATGAAAAAAAATTACACATTCTCTCGGATTTTTCAGTCTGGGGCGATAAGTTGTCCGAATACCACATATTTTTGATAGGTACAGTGAAACCTCTATGCATCGTTTCCGGATCCATCGTTTTCCTGCTTGCATCATTCATTTCTTGTAGCCCCACTCCCATACAATCAATGTTGAATTTTCCTGGATGAATGGTTTTATTTTCCTGGTCCCTTGAAAAACGATGGATAGAGGTTTCACTGTATTGGAGGAAAGACATAACAATTCTTTTCAACTTGACATTCGGTTTCTCCTGTTGATTCTATATTTGAGCACACGTTTCGAAAATAATAATTTATATGATCCAGCTCAATATCTTCAGAATCGTGCAAATTCTCATGAAATAGCTGAATCTATGACTATCAATAACGTAACGGGATAAGCAACACGGCGTAAGTCCTATCCTTTTAACATCAGGCCGTTTTCACCATGATGGAATCAGCGCGCCTTCGTGTACATTTGTGAGATTCGCAATTTCAAATCAAATTGTACGTATTAGGCTCGTATTTCAATATATAGTACATAGTTGTACAATTGCATTGATTTTAATCTTTCTCGTAGATGATGAGTAATTATCCAGTTATCAAATGGTAAATATAGCAGTAGGGCTCTTGACTAGGGGACTAAATGCTTTTACAGACGTATTTTAAATTTAGATTGGCCAATTCAAATGAGATTTATCCCAATATTGTTTAATGCAGTTGGAAAGAGCTGGATTCACAGATTGCATTACATCTATTACTTGTATAGATCAACACACAATAATACCAGCAAATCATCATAACATTTGTGAGGCGGCATCTCTTTGATATACGCATGGTGCGAAAGGAAACCGCCATGTTGCTTATCCCGCTACGTTATTGATAGTCATAGGCTGAATGTAGATAAATACTCTGAAAAAGACATTTATAGTGAAAAATAGTGAAATTGAATATGTTGTTAAATGAATCAAAATACCATGAAACACAAAGAATATCAAAAATATATCCACCTTGTGAAATATTTAGATTTGATATTCTATTTCATTTACCCCTTGCTTACCAAATTCACTGAACCTACTTTTACCATTCTAATAGTAATTGAAAATTATGAACTATAGTAATTCTAATGATTCTGTCTCCTTGACATTTGACACAGGATCTAGGCCTACTTGAATCGCTTTAAAGACTGTTATTATTATTAAACTCTGACTGTGAACTAGAATCATCATTTTCATCATCACAATCGCTGTCAAATACTGCATTTAGAACAGTTTCACCGTCGTTTGTTAGGTTCCTAGTGGCCATTTGTTGCTAATGACAGCTGCACGGTCACAGTCAGTTTGATACATCAGTAAACATCATTTTCTCAAAGAGATACTACCTTTATCGACATAGTCTGTGATTAGTCCTACAGCTCACTACAAGAGCTATCTTTGTAGCCATACTGTAGCCGTGTAGCGCAATCTGACAGTAACTTTGTGGGAGATATAGATGTAAACATGACGCACGGTAATTAGCGGGCCTTACACAGCGTCGGTCATGAATGTTAACTCACGTCTGGCGGACGACACTCGTCAAAGATATGCTAAATTCCTACGTCTCTATGTGTAGACTTGTATTTGTCTGGTCTGGTTGCAGTGTGGGAGAAGCTCAAGTCCCAGAAGCAGTGCGAGCGGTGGCAGCCCGAGGCGGAGGAAGAGTACGAGGACTCGTTGGGCAACGTCGTCAACAAGAAGACCTTCGAGGACCTCAAGCGACAGGGCCTGCTCTAAGCATGGCCTCACATTTATATATACACTTAACGCAATAAAGTCTACTCGTAACACAACAACTGTTCCCTTGTTTTCATTGTGTGTAATATTTAGACATTGACCTATCAGAACAATAATCAAGGGGGATGTTGAACTAGGGTAAACTCGACCTACGCAATCAGGGTATCTCTCAATGTATGTAGGCCCATGTCTCTATTGTAGTGATAACATCGATTCGGAATCGATTCTAATGTAAAAATTCTCAAATAAAAAAATCGATTTTTTGGGGTGGGGGGGGGGATCAATGCTGTATTTCTTCAACAATACCAAGAGACTTACCGTAGTTCAAAGTGGAAGATATCAACATTCGTGTGTTCGTACTGAAAGACTTTTATCTACGGCGAAAAATTATGGTCACAGACAGCGCAGTCCTGGTGTTGAAGTTCATTAGTTTTAAATAATCAAAATGGGGTGGTAAGATCGCCCTTGTGGGGCCCCGTCCAAACGATCCTATCTTTCATCCTTAGCCTTAATTGGGGAACAATGATTTTGTATCAAGTTTCGATGTTATTAAAAAAAAAAAAGTATTTCTTCACGTTGCAATATGTGCTCATTTCGTTGTCCATGTCATTTTGTATTGTTGAAATTTTACTATCTGGACACAAGCTATCCCTTTGGTTACGAACGTTGACAGCCGAACGTTGACAGAAATACCCGGATGGTACACTACAGCTCAAAGAAGTCTCTATCAACTATTTTTCACCTAAAATGCTGCGGGAAGGTTGAAAAAGAAAAGTTCAAAATGACACAACTTTTTTTGAGGATCAACTTTTTTTTTTAAATCAATTTTTTATCGATTCTGGAGCTTAGATAATTGATGTCATCACTACTTTATTGTTTTCAGCTCATTAACTGGGTACAATATAATTATGTAATTATTTCTTACTCACTAAAAATGCATATGAAATCTAAAAACTAAGAACACTACAGTGAAACCTCGATCTATCGTTTTTGAAGGGACCGGGGGGGGGGGGGGGGGGGAACTATGAATGCGGGAAAACGATCAAAGCAGGAAATCATTAAAAATGTTGAAAAACAATAAAAAACATTAATGTGAACATTATTCCTTTTACTGTAATTAATACAGTACTGTAATCACTTGCTATCTGTTTTTATGCACTTTTTTGTATTAATAACAAAAAATAACAATTATTAATAAATAACAAGCGATAGAAGGGGGAAAACGATGAATGTGGGAAACTTTAACAAACCGATAGAAACCGTACGAGGTTTCAAGTAGCGACGGGCGAAAATAACGAACGATAGAATCGGGAAAACGATGAATGCGGGAAAATTTAACATTGTTCATATGGCGGTTTGGTTGAGACCGTACAAAACAAACGATAGATCGAGGTTTCACTGTAATACATTTGCCAATATAAATACCGGTATGCAGTTGATTATTATTCTCCAAAATTACATCAGACTTTGAAAATTGAAAGCACCAAAACACTCGGTAATATACACCACTATCCATCGGAGCTTTCCACTACATCTTTTGCAGAGCTCTCAGTCTTATTTTAAATGACTCAACTGAGTCTGGCCATGAGATCAGCACATCATTAAGAATACTATTCCATTCTGCGATTGTTGTTCCAAGGAGAGAGAATCTACCTACGTTGGAATTGTATTCTCCAATGCAGGGCTTCCTAACTGGCGGGCCCTTTTCAAATGGCCCCCGGTAGGATCTCCGTAATTCAGCATCACTCATAAATTCATACGAACTCTGCAATCACTGCAATTCAGTGTAATATTCTGTGTAGTCAAACTGAGAATATATCTTGCATCATACATTGTGCCCTCCCCCCTTGCGCCATATTGGTTTTATTTTTATGGTGACCTGAATAAAGACATGAAGACAAGAAGTGCAATTCAAGTAATTGAATCTTGATTTAAAAGAAATCAGTTTTAAGAAGCTTGAATGTACCAAAAATATGATTGTATACGGGCACACCATATCGAAAACAAGTGGAAAATAAATAAAAATTATTGGAAAATTAACTGTGCCACCCACCTCAAATTTCTCAATGAAAAATGGCCCTCTCAGATGTCTTGTTGGAAAAAAGCCCTTCTCTAATGGCTAACTTGAAACTATGATCGTTCCTTCCCAAGTACCTAGTTGGCTTTTTCAATCAGGCGTTACAAACAGGAAAACGATGGATCCGGGAATGATGCACAGAGGTTTCACTGTACCTGTATACGAAGGCACAAATAGCATCTAAAGCTTGGTTCCAACTTGGATTATTTTCCTTGTCAGCCAAAATGTTTTTCTAATATTTCTTCGTGTTTTAATATATTCTTTGTAGTTTGATTGTGTTTTTAAAAAAGTGTCAAAGAGCTAAAAACGCTATGCTATGTTCTAACATATAGCCCATATAATTGTTATCTTCAGAATACAGTAGAACCTCTGTTATAAGTTTTTCATTTATACAATTTTATTACATTTATAAGTTTTATTTTTTGATCCCATATGCTCATGTTAAATAGTTTCATTAATAAGTTTTTCACATTAATACATTTATTCAGTCTGGTCCCCTGAAAAACGCATAAAAAACAGCATTATAGATGCTGTTTTTCCAATTATTTTAACAATTGGGGTATAAACAAGAAGTTAGTTTAGGACTACCTTGGGTATCACAGCCAAGTTCCTTCAGCATTCTTGAACACAATATTTCTTCGAACTGAAAAAGCATATCAATGCATGGATTGTTTTGATACTGGAAACATGATCGACCATCATATAAAATGGACATTGAATGTCAACAGAAACCCTGTAATTGGACTAAATTAAGGATGACATCTGGGTATCCTACATCTTTAATCGATACCGTTTTTCTGTATAAAATCACTTTTTTCCCAATTAGAGTTCAGTCACTTTGATATTGTCCATGAGAGAAAGAAACGAGAAGAGAAAGACAGTTGCTCAGGCCTCACCGATTGTACGCGTCACCACGTGTACTTGGCTTCTATCAACGCTCGGCCATCTCAAGGCCATTGTTTTTCTCTCTCGTCAAGGTCATACCCAGTGGCGGTCCGAAGTGGCCCAAGCACGCGGGGCCAGATAAGTAAAACACCACCACCCACCCATTGGAGGAGTGGATCGAGTAAATATTTATGGGGAGAGGGGGGGGGGGGAGATTTAAGTTTGGAAAAGAAAATGCCATATAAGATCAGGATCGCAAAGCCGGGGGGGTAAGGGGGGTAGGCCCCCCTACGGCCCCACAGGGAATTTTTTGAAATCACACCCATTTTCTATACTGTTTAGCGTGTTTCAGATAACGTTTAGATGCCGAAAACATTTTACCTATGGAATTCAAAATAGTGGTAGTATCAATATTTGTAGCTGCAGGGTCGTTTTGTGTCATTTTAGCGCCCCAGGCAAGCACTCAATTGTGCGCCCCCAAAAGTGAGTGAGCATATAAAAGGTAAATGCAAGGGGGGGAGCCATGACCCGCAGGGACATTTTTGAAAGTTCCCCTCATTTTCAATACGATTCTACGGGTTTCGGAAACTATACGAAAATTTTGGAATACATGGATTCTTTACTGTGGTAAGAAGACTTATTGACTGTTCCAAGCAAATAAAACTACGAATTAATCTGCCATTCAATAACTATGATATTTGAATGAGAGCATTTAATTACATTCAGTGGTGAATAGAATGGGAAAAAAATTTATAGGATACGCACTGAAAGAAAGTCACAAATGGGTCCCGATAGCACCTTTCAAATTTGGCCACCGGACAGCCTCCCTCTTCCCCCCCCCCTTACAAACCCTCGTCGTTATTATCATTGTTATTTACAAAACTCAAGATACATTCACAACCTGAAAAAAGCACGGTAGTGTTGTTCGTTGATTTTTGCTAACTAAACTACATAGGCCTACGTTAGATCTAACATTTTGAAACAGTAGGTAGAATGCTCAATGCAATTATGTAAAATACGAAATCGTGGCATAAACAGTCTTGAGAGATATTTATTTCCTTCCTTCTCTCTTCCTTTCTCCTGTTTTTGTCACTACTAATTCATGAGGGTGGGGGAGAAATTGCCCCTATCGCACACCTCTATATTCGCGATTTAACCGACTGAGTTTGGGCTACCGACTATGGCCACGGTTTTGAATACGGTAAATTTGTCTTTGTTGTATTTAATTGAGTTACTGTCAATGAATCATGAGTGCTCTACAGAAAAACAAGGATATCGTTGGGATTTCTGTATTGGGGAGCGTATGTGAGAAATCCAAATAGAAAATTGGACAAATGCAATAATTGCAGAAAACACGAATGAGGGGGTTAGAGATACAACAGCCCTGCAGGGAGGTTTTTTAGAAAATATTATATTTTTTGCACTCAACATATTTTGCAGAATGATTCTGTTTCATATTAGAGTATACTATAAACAGCTTAGCCTATTCTTCACCTATTCCTGACTGAGCCCCGCAGGGATTTTTTTCATAAGGTATGGTATTTCTCAAGTGGTTGTGATCTTTGAAGTCTTTTTGAAAATATATTTTTTCGTTTGTGAGATATTTCAAGCCCTTTTACTTGATAACTATACCCACCCTGAATAGAAGGAGCCCCACTTGGAATTTTTCCAAAAATGATGTATTTGGAGTGTTCTTCGGAGTAATTTTTAAACAGTGATTGTTAACGCCGGTCTTTTGAGACCAGCTAGCTCGTTTTCCCTAGTTTGCCAATTGAACTTGAAATCATATTCGATTGCGTCATGGAATGTTGTTTATACATTGCAAGCGTTTTTTTTTCTAGTTAACCTTCCTTTCTCAAAGGTGGTTGGCCGGTACATTATCACGCGATGTGCTGCATCCAATCACAGCTCGCCATTCGCGTTGCGTGCTTGGTAGCTGGCCTCGTCCGTTCAGTTAGCTCCTACACTCGCTGGAGACCAGACGTCCTGAACCGTCTCTCTTCGAGTATCCACTCAGTCTTCTCCTCTGCTCGCTTGGGTTCGGACGTGCATTTGAAGTCGCTCGTCCAAGCGGGTTAATTCGGTCAGTTCACGACCAGCTCTTGTTGTGTGAGCATCTCCCGTCGTTCTTGCCTCTTGTTAGAGTTCGGACGTGCTGTACATTATTTCACATGTACGCAGTTGTTGCTTTTCTATTTCTCGTTCTTCTTGAGTCGTTAATAGGACCTCTTTCCAGACTTTCTTGTTTCTAATTCCTTACTTTTGTTATGGTCTCTAGCATTTACGAAGTTGGGTGTTTTGTTTTCTCTCAAGCCTTTGTTTCTTGTTTATTCGAATGGTGTGCGGGGACACCACTCAGGTTTTGATCTATTTTGTTTCGCTTCTCGTTATTCCTTGAATTTGGTTAATAACAACGTCAAGTCGACGTAGACCAAATACGTATCGTTTCGGGGTGAGGCATAATCCGAGTTTGGATTATGCTTGCCTGATTATTAATGCCAAGTCGGCACCCGAATATTTAAGTTCTACATGGTTTCCCCGTAATTTCAACAACAATATACAGTCCACTGGTCTTCCATCGCCATCTCTAAGATCGGCGGTAACAGTGATTTTCTGTTTGTGAGATATTATGAACCTTCATCTGATAACCACCCACTTCAAACATAACTTTTCCATAAATATTGTATTTGAAGTGTTCTTTGAAGTAATTTTAAGACAGTCATTTTCTGTTCGTGAGATATTATGACCTTCAATATTGTATTTGAGTTGTTCTTTGAAGTCATTTTGAATACGTAATTTTCGGTTTGTGAGATATTTCAAACTTTTACGTGACAACCATCTCAATTCAAATGGAAGTGCCCTGCAGGAGAGTATTTTGAGATTATAATATTTCAACCATTCTTTCTCAGCACATTTTCAAAAATGTAGTCCAATTGTTTTATGGGGTATGCAGAAGCATTGCTTCCTTTTTAGTTCTTACCTATCCAAATTCGATGGGAGGAGTGATTAACAAATTCCACTTCTTATGTAACCTTAACGAATGGCCATGTGTTTGAGTTTATAAGCATATTTGCGAGAAATTGTTGACTACTTAGAAACAAAACAAAAAAGTTTTTTGCCATTTTGATCTCCTTCTCCCTTTTACAACCCTTCCTCATCTTTTCCCTTAACAACGTCCACAAGATATGGAAAAACTAGACATCCACCTCAACACGATGAGTGAACGTTTAATGGTTTTGTTAAAATCATAATTATGACCCTTACTGAAATCACACGGCCAAAACCGAAACAGGGATGATTGAGTTTTAAGGGATGAAACACGGCCGAACGTAGAAAGGCAAACAGACTGCAGAAAGGTGCGGTTACGTAGCGCCCAAACAGGGCCGAATCACGGCTGCAAACTGTATGAGATTGAACGGCCGAAACAGGGCTGAAACACGGCCAATTTAAGGACTTTTCGCGGACAATATAGCGACCACATTTCTGTCTCTGCAAGGGACAAAACACGGACAATTCAGGGACTTTTCAGGGCCGAAACACGGCCGATCCAAGGACTTTTTAGAGACTTTGTTTTCTGTTTCTTGGAATCGATTGGAGTCGACCGTTATTGTGTTAGAAGTACATATCGCCTCGGGCACAAAGAATGTAGCCTACCATATAACACGAAGCAAGGGGTTGAATTGGGGTGAATGGGCCTAGCCAGTTTTTACCTGTCACACCACACATTCCATTGCTGCATTCAGTGTCCAGTCTATCACTTGTACTTGTTGAGTTAACATTGATATGAGGAGTGCAATGAAGACTTCACAACAAATTTGCGAAAACTGTTTGACAATTTATTAGGGGGGTGGATTAAGTGATTCTACAATCAAATGGCATAGTCCTCACTGTCGTGAGACTCAAGAGAATTCTTTGGTAATTGCTGCCAAAAAGACGAGCTGTGACATATAACAGATACGGGTTCAGAAAACTACTTTGCCTTGTATAGAAGTATCTTGTTTCGAACGTTATTTGTCCCTACTTGGGCTGTGTTTTGCCCCTACTTACTCTACGGGTTGATTGACCTTTCATAACTCTAATTATATGTAGCCCAATTCATAATTGAATTAACTGTTGAATTACGCCACGGTCATGAGACGTATGCGGAAAGAGAATGTTTTTTTTTAGGTTTAGATGAGCGGCTAGATTTATTATTTTTTTCATGCGTCTCATGAACACGGCGTGATTCAATAGTTGATTCAATGATGAATTGGGCTACATATAATTAGAGTTATGAAAGGTCAATCAACCCGTAGAGTAGGGGCAATACACGGCCCAAGTAGGGACAAATAACAGCCGAAACAGAGACTTTTCACGGGCGAAACAGAGAGATTTCACGGCCGAAACAGAGATGTTTCACGGCCGATACAGAGACGTTTCACGGCCGAAACAGAGACATTTCAGGGCCGAAACAGAGACATTTCAGGGCCGGAACAGTGGTGGTTTCTGTCCCAAACGACCTGTGTTTCGGCCGGCCGAAACAGAGACTTTTTAGAGACTTTTCACGGACAAAATAGACATTTCAAGGATGTAATTTGCCGTCTAATTTCAGTAGGGGGAGTAGATAAAATGAATTTCCTACACATTGCATGTGTACCTTTTGAACTCTACATCTATATAATTGCATACATTCGCATTTGTTTTCAGCTCAAATATGTAGACATACGATATACATGGGCATAATGGTAATACATCTTTTAATTCAGTATGACGATCTACGTTAAAACTCAATCAAATAATGTGTGGTCAGACCTACCTGACCAGACACCCACCCACCCCTTTCGGGCGTGGGGCCATCGACCCGAATTTGTATTGTCGGGCCGCCACTGGTCATACCACGCAGCAGTCACGAAGCGCTAGCCACGCTCATGCAGCTAGCTACGTACATTCTATGATTCTATGACTGGCGTTGATCAGTTTCTCAATTCTAGTTCTATTTTTCAATAATTGGCGACTAAAGATAGGCATAGCTAATCACTCAATCAGTTAGATCTACATCACTTGTGGTCATTTATCGCTATCGGAGAAGGCGCATCATTTGAGATGAGAATCTTTAGAAGAGAGAAGGGTAATTGCAAAGATAGTAGCCATGTATAAGCTTACAACAGGGCAGGAAGCATGGAAGGAGATGACATCACGTATATAGGCCCACCTTAAATATTTACATCCAAGATACGGTGGAAACAAACGAATGCGCTAGTCTTATTAAAAAGGATATTTACTGATGATGCAATTAAATAAAATATAAATACTTATTTGTTTGGGTATGTGGACTTCTCTCAAGATTTTGATACAATTTTCAACAAGCTCCCACCCTCGATCAAGACTTCCCCCAGTCGGTTCTTTCAAATCATCTCTTAAAAAATTCCTGAATGCCAACCCCTTCTATAGTTTGAATGCAAATTCCTCTCTCACATCCGATAGAAACATATTATCAGTTTGTAACTATTTATATTCTTCGCCATTTTCTTTTAAATGCCAACTATGTAAGTAACTATATGTATACCCAACTGTGTTGTGTTTTGAAAGAAATAAAGACTTATTATTATTATTATTATTATGTATTTCATAGAATGTTATTTTATGAATCGGCCTATATTTGTATCATGTATGAATCAAAAAAGGTCAATAAAACTAAAACCAATACATAAATTGTCTAGATGTAAGTTACTTGCAACTTAGCTTGCATTATTATGAATTACTTCACAATTTAACTGAGCAAACATAAATGTCATTTTGCGTGTTGACCTATTTGTAAACTAGGAAAACGCGGGATTTGCGCTGGAGATGAGTTTAGAAGTATGGAAATCTAGAATGAAAAATGTTTCGTCAGATTAATCCACATCTACGGACCTTGGATTACTTCAAACCACAGCATCATTCATCATTCATCAGCATAATTTCATCAGAGAAGAATGATCTGAATAAAGAAAGCTGTGCTTTAAACGTTCAAAAACCTTACGTGCAACCTGTCGCACATACACTTTGCAAAACCAATTGATCCCAACCTTCAATAAAATGGATACATAAAACCATACATGGAGCGTTATCTTTGTTATTTCCCATCCGAATGTTGTAAAAGTCACTGAAAATATTCGTAATTATGTCTTCCATATTCAGTGAAAATTTTGAAGTTTTTGAAAATTTTCCACATTCCAAGTATTTTCTATCTGTGTTATTCTTATGAGGATTTCTCAAACTTTCCGACTTATTTCCAGAAAAACCTTCCGACTGATTTCTCTGAAAAACAATCCCAACCCATTCTGGTATGACAGAAATATGTAGAAAAATAGTCAATAGTTATTTTTTCCTGACCTGTACCCCACGCACAAAATTACCCCAAAAAATAAAATAAATTAATACAAACATAGAAACGAAGCCCATTTTTTTCGGTATGTGAAATGGAATCTTCGCTATGCTCATCTAATAGGATTTCTTTGGTAAGTTTCAAAGTTGTTCAAGTTTGAGTTATATTATGAACAGGTTCTACAGTAAGCCTATGTTGTTCACAACGATATTCGTTCCATCATACAAAACAAAGTTGCAGTTCTATAAATAATTAAACAAACAAACTGTTCTGTAGAACATGAAAATAAAATCAAAGTTCTCCTTCACCTTCACATATGAATATTAAGTAGGAAAAGAGTAAGATATGAAAAAAAAGGAAACAAAGAAATTCAAAGAAGATTTCTTCAGCTGATGATTAGTTACATATTCTATTAGTACAAGTTGTTGAACAAATTGTAGTAATTACATCTTAATTAATGATTTGTTTGGGTGGTGAGATCGCCCTTGTGGAGCCTCATTCAAACAACCCCAACTTGTCACCCTCTGCCTTGATTGATGAATAATGACAGGGGTGGTAAGATTGCCCTTATGGTGCCTCATTCAAATGATTCTAGCTCGTTACCCTTCGTTAATGAACTAAGACTTTGGGATGGTAAGATCACCCTTGTGGTGCCGTGATCAAACCATGTCAACTTGTCCCCCTTTTTTATCCTAAATTGGGCAACAACGACTTTGTCAAGTTCTCCAAGTAGATTAAGAAACAAAAACAAAGTTCTACAAAAGATGTTAAAATTTGTGTCTTGACAGATATTGTACCAGTAGGCCTAATGATGGCATTGAGAGGTGAAGGAGAGTTATGCCTGATTGAACAATAATTAGCCTAGGTAAATTGATGATATGTATTTATATTTATAAATATAGCATTACATTACATTACAATAGATAGTGGCAGGTAGCCTCAGTAAGACAGTGAAACATAATGCCAGATAAAAGTATCAATAAAGAGTCACAGATCAAGATATACTTATATGTTACAGTTCAGAGTTAAAAAATAAAAACACAAGATATAAAGTCTATCAATTTGTGATGGATGATATGTGTGAGGTGACTGACGGACAATGACGCAGAGTAAGAGAAACGAGTGATCGAGAAATAACGAGGCGGGTAAAAGCCGGAGCAAACACATGGATAGGGTACAAACAAAATAATGCAAAATGGACTGGACATGAGTTTTGGGAGGTAGATTCAACAAGTGTCAACAATCTCCAGTTGACAATTGATGCGGTCTCAGTTAAATGCGGTCGATTAATTTGTCTAGTCAATATCCTCATTTCAAGTAAGCAGGACAAAAAAGCGGGAATTGAAGGGGATGATGTTAATACGGAAAAATGTGTACTTTGACTTTTTCCGAAAACACAGGGTAATTTCAACGAGTAGGTCTACTCAGTTCCTAATTTTGTAGCCAAAGGCATTACTATTACCTACCTCATTAATTCTCATCACTTATCTAACTAACATTCACCTCTCATAATATAATCCATCACAAATTCATATTCTTTGAATCAAGTCCTATGCTACAAAGGTCATTCAATTATATAAATATATAGACACTATCTATACAAAAAATCAGATTAACGGTTTGGGTCGTTTCACTATCCCGTGGACTTTCGAGTTTGATTTGGTGGTACTGGCCGCTATCTTCCGCTTCAAGCAGCTCCCGTTGGCCACCCTGCTCTTCAGCTCGGCTGTATTCTGTAGCGTCATCTCCTGTATATTCTTGTCCACCTTGACCCTGTTGGCGGCCAGCATCTGTTGCAGCGTGTGGCCGTGCGCGGTGAAGTCGTGGCCGTAGCGGGCGCTGAAGTCTGCCGTCAGCGCGTGGAGCTCTCTCTCGAGTCGCGGCAGGTCCTTGCGAGCCAGCTTCAGCTCGCGCTCGTTCTTCAGCAGCTGCCCGCCGCGGTTCTCGAACAGACGGTTCGGGTTCTTGGCCTCCGCCTCCAGGTACAGGTAGGTCTCGCGCACGCACAGGAAGTGCTCGATAGATTCAAACAGGTGCCTGGATAAAACGAGCATTGATGGGAGATCATGAAAATACTCTCAAGGCCCGTTTTCATAGCTCGAGGTAGGCATTTTTTTCCTGGCCAATCAGAATGGATGAAATTCCTACCACTTGCACTTGTTGCTCTCTGCCTCAGGACGTAGAATAAAATCAACTTTGAAAAAGAAAGCCGCGGTTAAATACCCTCACTCTTACAAGTGGTCACATAGTGGTAGGGTTATGTCAGAATATTTCTTCTAAAACAGTACTTTTTGAATATGCATGAATATTGCACTATCTGCGTGCTACATAATACGATACTAAAAATCACTTGACCGCCTGAATTGAACAAAAATTATATATTTAAATAAATGAATCAAATCTGAAAGTGGATGCAAAGAAACGTGACTTTGTGAACAGGGCATTTTTTTAACCACCTGCCGCAAGCCATGAAAACGAGCCTCTACACTTCAAATTGCATTTTTTGAATGGGTTGATTAAAAGGAATTCGAGTCAGGGTATGGGGGTAGGCGAAGTAATGATAGAGCGGTAGTTATAAAGGGGGCTAGATTAGATGGGGCAAATGTTCTTCCTTAAATAGGATAGGTAGGGACTGGAATGGGCTCAGCAGAAGTGTATTTGAGGGGATGAAATAAGGGTAAAACAAGTCCGTAAGAAGGTTAGTGTCAAACAGGTAAAACAGTCGTGGCCAAGGATAGGTAACTTGCCACCGTGCATTTATGCGCAACTGTGAGTGTTATAATAATAATAATAATAGTAAGTTTTGGTAAGTTCTGGACCCTTACTGCAACTTGAAAATAACGTCTTAGGTCTAGCTAGCTCCAAAAGATTGAAGACTTTGATTGGTTTCAATTCACTAATAGCAACAAGTCCAGTTTTCGTAAATTTCCATTGTTGTCAGCACAAAATCCTAGCACTGCTCTCGAGGTGGGCTAGAAATAGTTCACATTTTTGCGTTCCGAAAGACCGTGACTCTTGTTATTATCTAGTATTGTCATCTATAGTATTATCTAGTATTATCTAGTATTGTTAGTATCTAGTATAGTATAGCCTTAATTGGGGAACAATGATTTTGCATGAAGTTTTGATGTTATTTAAAAAAAAAAATATTGTCATGGTATTTAGCTCTGCTAGAGAACAATATCCAATCATAGTTCTGGTCTCCTGGAGCCAGCCAGGCCTAGCACGTTATTTCAAGTGGTAGTCAGGGTAAGGGTCCTCAGTACATTTGCATTAGAATTTTATAAATTTCAATATGACAAATCAACGGAACACAAACACAAACGGAAAACAAATATAACTATCACGAACATTTATAAAAGCTGTGAGTAAAAAATCGATGTCTACAATGTTGATTCTGAGTTAAAAAGTGATCCATCTCAATTATTTTTCCAAGTGACAACTATCTATTTGCTCCCGGAGACCTACATTTAAAATTGATTACTTCACCAAGTTTATTCATACCGGTAGTTCTAATTTAGAAATATTTTGGTTTCATTTGGACTAGGCCTAATTTTTTTTCGTTTTTTCCATTTCAAAATTAATATAAAGGTATGGTACCGTATCATACACGCCCCTGTAGCTCAGTCAACTATCGCACTGCGGTGGAAACTGATTAGATTAGATTTTTTTAGGTTAGATTTCTTCATTATTCCACAGGATTTTTCATTAAAAAAAATGAAAAATATATGGCAAGTCAATTTACATAATTATTAATTATAGTAGGCCTATGTTCTATACAATGTATAGAAAAATATACATGAATAATCTGCATTATAGTACATGCAAACAAAACAAAACATCTAAAACATACAGGATAAAATTAACAAACACTGTTAGGTATATGAAATAAAACTCTGCAGTCATTACTCATTATACGTTAAAATCTTTCATGCTATATACTGGTTAGGTAATAATAAAATCTTTCAGTTGTTGTTTGAATACCTTCATACTCTTTTGCGTTTTCAATTTGTCAGGTAAATTATTATAAGGAACTGTACCCTTATACAAGCACTCTTGTTCTTACATTACTGTGTTATGTGAGCATCCTAGATATATATTATATCTACCACGTGTGTATTATATTGGTGTACGTCCGAGCTCAGGCTAACATCTTCCAAACGTTTCCTGATGAAGATTAAAAGTTTAAATATATATATAAACCAAACATTGTCATTATTTTAAAATCTTTAAAAAGTCCTTTACATGAAAATCGTCCCTTCTTGTTATATAAAATTCGCAGTAATTTTTTCTGTACTCGAAAAATCCTCTGACTTCTGAAGTCAGGTAGGGCGTGGGTTCGAGTCCCGCATAAGGTATGAGTTTTTGTCAACGTCCTTTCACTTATCATCATTTCGTTTCATTATCAGCTGCTCATTTGTACCCCCATATGACCGAGCTGTTGGTGGGGTCGTTTATCAGCATGAAAATTAAAATAATGGTACCAGTATTCGCTTCAAGTAGTTTGTTCCTAAATCATCAGACATTTCTGATCGTGTCGTTCTCTGAGAGAAAGGAATGTGTAACTTACAGATTAGTCTCGTGATATCGTTGAAGTCTCGTCACTTCGACTTGGTGCGCTTTTAGCAGCTCGTCGGTAAAGACGTCATCGTAGTATGGTAGGAACTCTGAACGCTGTTGGTCCGAGTAGCAGCACTTGTCCCACCATTTGACCATTTCAGCGCGGATCTTCTTTACGCGGTGTATCCGCACATCAGTGAGCGTGGTCTCGCAAACTGTCGCAATCTTGTTCTTGAATAAATCCTGAAATGAAGCACACAAACTTATCACTCCACAGTGGTCCTAATTAGCGGTTAGCAGTAGACAAAGCAGACACCATTCTTCAACTGTTTTGTGCTAGATTCAACGATTATTATCGCAAGGCTATTTCAAAATCAAAATACAATTTATAAATAAGAAAACGCTCAAAACAAAAAACCAAATCAAATCTAACTGTCAAGTAGGTAGGCCTACCTATTATTTTATGAAGTCAACAATGTAATTCTGATATACATCAATTTAGAATTTTCTATTAATTTTATTTTAATGCTGCTTAACGACCTCACTAGGTAGGCTAGGTTATACGGGGGTACGAATGATAAGTGATAATGAAATGATGAAGTGATGATAGGTGAATGGACGTTTACAAAATTCCATGCTTTATGCGGGACTCAAACCCACGCCTGACGTGACTCAAGTTTTTACTGGTAGAGATAGTTGACCGAGCCATGGAAACTGAACCGAACTGGGAGCCAGTTCTAGTTAGCACATTAGAAATTATAATTAAACATTTCTAACACACAATTCTCAACACCCTAGTTATAGTAGGCTAGCGTGACCAGATGTCCTTGTTTTGAGCTTCCTGTCCTGGCGTGTCCCAAGAAACATTCTCGGGACAATCAAATGTCCCGGTTTTATATAAATGGAATATATATATATATATATATATATATATATATATATATATATATATGATGGCAGAAACTTTGGTGCACTTGATATGTGTTGTCAATAATTTTCACGGTTTTTCCACTTACTTGGCTTGCTTTACTGTAGCGACGTTTCGGGAAGATTATACCTGAAATGTTGCTACAGTAAAGCAAGCCAAGTAAGTGGAAAAAACGTGAAAACTATTGACAACATATATATATATATATATGATGGCGGAAACTTTGGTGCACTTGATATGTGTTGTCAATAGTTTTCACGGTTTTTCCACTTACTTGGCTTGCTTTACTGTAGCGACGTTTCGGGAAGATTATACCCGAAATGTTGCTACAGTAAAGCAAGCCAAGTAAGTGGAAAAACCAAGAAAAATATTGACAACATATATATATATATATACTATATATATATATATATATATATATATATATATATATATATATATATATATATATATATATATATATATATATATATATATATATATATATATATACGGTATATATATATATATATATATATATATATATATATATATATATATATATATATATATATATATATTTATATATATATAACTGGGTAGCGTTTTACCATAAAAATACACTAAAAACACTACTGGTAAAACTTTCAACTCATCTAATTCATTTTCGTTTTACATACAAAAAAACTGCCATTGACACTAACACTACACAAGTTATTTCTTAGAATCTCAGGGAGTTGTATTTTTTTAAAAAAATTGTAATGTTGGTTTTTATATCTCCTCACAATATGAATACCGGTAAGTAATAACATTGTACCCGTATTGTACCGGTACTATGTTTATTGTAAAATGTAAACTAATCATTATCAATTGTTAGGTTATAAAAGTATTTCATCGTCATATTTTGTAAGTTATTTTTATCATGTACGGTAGGCCCTAATTTGCATTCATGTTTCACATTAGGCCTATTTGTTTTTCAATTCTTTAGTTCTTCATATAAGGTTAGGTAGGAGAGCGGTCAGCTGACTGAATCTCGCCCTTTTTGACTGTGTACTGACTTTGTTATGTACCGGTACCATACATGATAAATAAATAAATTCTATTCTATTCAAAGAACAGACCTATTCCTCTCTAGTCTGTAAGAATAATAGTTCGGGACATTATAATTGATGAGCGTAGCGAAGTCTCCATCCCACTCTTATAGGGCTTTGTCTGTGTTTTTTTTTTTTTTTTTTTGTTTGTAAGCACTCCACAGGTCGCAAGGGTTGACTGATCAACATGAAACTTTTTTTGTACACGCAAACTCATCCAACTTAGAACTGTATAGTTTTTGGGATGAATCGGTCGGACCGATTTTGAGAATCATCATCTCAAAGTTTCTAAAAACCCCATAAGATTTGGCTGGGCGGAAAATGTTGAAAAATAAAATCTCTCCAAATGGGATGAAATTTTCTCTAAATGTGTATACATGGATTTTACACATCATTACGATTTTTTAAGCAATTCTGATCAGTTGTTTTGAAGAAAAAAAATAAAATGACTGATAATATTCATAAAATATATCATAAAAATTGTGACAGAATTAAGTTGTCGAGATCCACTGCTTTCTAGATTCAAGAGTTGACCAACAATGAAGTATTTTTTATATGCGTCAAGGTGTGTAGAATACCAGAGTCAATGAAGTGGCAAGAGTAGAACTACTTTAACGACTTTAATAGCCTATTCAGATATCAAGGTGTGTAGAATACCAGAGTCGATAAAGTAGCAAGTGTAGAACTACTTCAAGGACTTTCATACCCTATTCAGATATCTCGCTCATCTTACAACGCATATTTCGCGTTTGACTAGTAGTTAGAATATGTTCGGGGACAGCAATGACTAGTGATGGGTAAATTTCGTAAATTTATAATTGAGGAAATATTTCCAAAATGGTAATTTTCAGGGAATAGGTCTTATATATTTTTTCTGGTTTACACTCAATATAGGATGAAAGACACCTAAAATGCATACAATAGGCCTAGTATACCAATAAATTCTTTTATTTTTTGTAATGGCTATTTGAACTTGGATGCATAATGTGCTGTTTCTAGGACGGTGGGTGGATAAGAAACAAGATTTGAGTGAATTTAAATATGGGTTACTCATCACAACTTACAGGAATCATACGAGGAAAAAAACTCTAGATAGGCCTAGGCTACTTTTTGTGTGTGTACATAGCCTACAAGTCTATAGGCCTATGAAAAATAACAGGAGGCCTACGGCCTTGGATTCTGAAAACTCACCATTCGAAAGTAAAATGAAATGAAAATAAAATATTATGTCTCAATACTTGAAAAAAAAAAAGACTAGCCCTGAAAATGGGAAATATTCCTGGGAATATTCCCAGTTTTGGGAATATTCAACGGAGAATATTTCCATGCGCCCATCACTAGGGCTCAATGACTAATATGAAGGAAACATTCCAGTAATCACTTTATAAATGAGGAAAACCATGATCCACGCTCGGTTGAACTCTGGTCTCCTGAATGCCGGTTCACTTCACTAGAGACGGATGGTACTCATGTATGGATATAGAGATGGTACTCATGTACCGGTAAGTCTTTCTAGGCGGAGGGCGTACCTACGAGCGTTTACACATAAAAGTTTAATAAAAGGCCTGGCTCTAATACAGAAGGGGCCGATATGTAAGGTAAACAGAGAGAGCATAGACTAGGCCTATTCAAATCCAAAGCCCTAATTCAAGTTGGGATCTAGGCATTGAGTTTACACTATAAACTCAATGATCTAGGCCTACATGGTCTTTAATTTGTTGTAGATCTAGCTTGTCTAATTTTACTGTTCATGATATTGTCATAGATTAGGGAAGGTATCATTGAACTAGGTCTACTATGGCCCCAGCCAGCACAGGCACAGCCATCGAGTTTGTAACACTACAAACTCAATCGCACCGCTTTAGAAAGTGAACGCACCGTTGGCAGTGATTAGGCCTGGGCCCTATACAGTGTTCCGTTGGGAGTGGGTTCGAGTCCTGCATAGGCCCAAGGTTTTTTGTAAGCGACCTTCCTCTTATCATCACTTCATAATTTCATTCATTATCACCTCGGATCGTTAAGCAAACAAATATCAATCATTATGGCTCTGTCATACTTACATTCATTTCCAACGCGACAGCACGCCACTGGCGAGAGATTGTTGTTTCGTCCAGGCCTATTTCGACCCACCCCGAACGTATTGTATCAAATTTGGATTGGAAATCGTCATCTTGAGTAATCAAATTACGAATTTCTCGTATAATAGCATGTTCCGAACCCATAGTTGAAGGTGGACGTAACGACTGTTGACGATTTGAATATTTGAATGTCAACAAGCGACTGCCGGTACCGACAGAGACGCCGGGTTCAATGCCATTATCTAACTTTCGCCTCACAGGAGCCATTAGTGAATTCAGAAAGTACAGACAATTGAATAAAAAAATGTCTAAAATGATATCCGAAATTATAATTTTTCTCTTCACGACCTGTCAGTATAGGCTTACTCCTAAGTTACAAATAACTACTTCTCCGGACACGAACCTGGATAACAAAGATGATGTTCTAATCTACATCCACTGCCTTCTATGACAGTTACTTGTCTGTCCGCTTCGAGCGCTTAAAGTAATCATACGTACTCGATCAGCTGTCAGATACTCAAAATAGAGGTTAGGTAGGCCTCTAGACTACTTGTTTCGGATTTATTTTGCTCTATGCCATGTTTATCTTGAGTGGTCTTGTGCCATTATAAATTTTTGAAGTGTCATATATGAACTGTGTAACAGTTTCACACAATGGGAAAAGATAATAAAGCTCAACGGACCAAGAATAATGCAAGGGTAAGTTGCACCCTGAGGCCTAGATGGCCCTGGACATTGCCCTGGATGGCTTAGGCTATTGAGTTTATAGGGTAACAACACTATAGGCCTATACTCAATGCCTAGGCACTGAACACTATAAACTCAATGGCCTAGGCATTGATAGGCAAAGAAGTAGACTACTTCATCAATTGCCTAGGCATAGGCCTAGGCCTACATGAATTAGGCCCATCCTAAGGTGGAGCCTAGAGGGTCTCAGAGGCCTAATTCTTCAGAGGATTAGGCCTAGGGCTTGGGAGATGGAGTTTGTAGTGTAAATTCAATGCCTTGGAGTAGATTAGGTGAATATATATTAATCTACACTGATCTGTTTTAGGGTTATGTTAGGTGATATCATTAAGTTGAACACAGTGTATTAGGGTTACATAGGATGAGGTTTGAACCATAAAAAACAGTCTTGATGTTCATCCCACACAAACCTTTCCTACCTAACCTTAACCATCATGAAAAACCCCTAGAACCCAAGAAACTTGAACTAACGCAAACCTTAAACAGATCAGCACGTCTTACTATAGATTTCTTGTAGATTGCACTATAACAGTAGTATCGTGAGTTAAGATTAGGACCAGGACTAGGCCTACCTGGATCCAGGTCCATCTACTCATCTGTGGCATCGTGTTATACTGTCTCAGGTCCCGACATGTCTTCGGGCCACTGCTGTGTTGTACTGAATTGCATGAGAGTCCAAGGTAAGCGAGATGACGCGGCGAGATCATCTCGCTTGAGTTACAGCACTAAGTACCAGATACTGCTGGGTCTAATGGCATAGCAAATTGTCGTAGATCTTGGCGGGAATTCTCGACTATGCCGTAATGCCTAACACACTAATTTGTTTAACTTGCAAAATATTGCTTTTTCAACTAGCCTAGTTTGTTCAACTGATGTTACCAGAACTGTTACACCGACGCGTCAGGTGATAGGCCTATGCTATTTGGTTCAACTTATGGCCTACGTTTCATTTTGCCATATTTTCTCCTACTGTGGGTTATGGTAGGTGTAGGCCTACAGGCTATTTTTTTAGCAGCAGATTTCTGTAATTCCATGTTTTTTCCTCTATTTAAATTTATTTAATAACATTTTTAGTGTTTAATTTATGCTATTTCCATGTTATTATTGTGATCTGATGAAAAAATTATGCATGTCATGGGATAGTTGACACAGGGAACTGTCATCACTGACACAGGGAGAAAAGTTTCTGGCCTTAATCCTAAAACCACGTTTATCCTCTTCCGCCCTTTTTCCGGCCATCGCCCTAATGTCAGTTTTTATTCCAGCCGTCGAACAGCGGCAGAAGTGCGGAGCTTTTGGGCAACGCTGCGTCCTCGTTTGTCGGTTTTTCCTCGGTCAAAGATGGCGGCTACATTCCAGTGTTGCCAACCGTTAACATCGACGACATGGACTCGAGTATCGATCCCAACTTCCAGTTGCTGCTCAAAAAGATGACAAAGAAGGATTCAACAACGAAACTGAAAGCTCTGCAAGAATTCTCGGAACTTGTTCAGAAATCGGACGTGGAATCGCTGAAGGCAGTTCTCCCTTTCTGGCCGAGGTGAGTCACTTGACATCTACGGCCAATTGCAATATATTCTCTAACGAAGCTATAAACTTATGCACAATATACATGTTTGGTTGGATGCTGAGGAGGAGTGCACTAACTGTTGGGAAAAACGGTTCGTAAAAAACTATTCGATCAATATTGCTGTATTTTGGTATTTTGTTTCGCCTAATGTTGATATCATCATAGATGAGGTTAAGTTATCGGTAGATAATTGATTAACTTGAAAAATTCAACTGCCATGCTGTCATTGCAACATTAATTTTCCAACAGTTTGATTTAGAAACACTTCTACTGTCAGGTCTACAATTAATAGGACAGCATCTCAGATAAATTTTACTTATTCATTCATTCATTTATTTATTCATTTATTGTAGTTTCACAGCTTTGGACTAACATTTGGTGGCACCTTTTTTCCAAATAGAATGATCAACCAATGACTGGTGAATGAATCATGAATGAAATATAAATAGGAATAAGGAATGTGAAGATTTTTCATGAGTTTATAACCTTGTCCTTGCCATATTATTTTTAGATGAGCATAGCAAAGACTCCATCCCACTATTATAAAGCTTTGTCCGTGTGTTTTTGTTTGTTTGTTTGTTTGTTTGTGGGCACTGCACAGGTCGCACGGTTTGACTGATCAACATGAAACTTTTTTGTACGGGCAAACTCATACATCTTAGAACTGTATAGTTTTTGGAATGAACCGGTTCTGAGAAATATCATCTCAAAGTTTCTGAAAACCTCACAAGATTAGGCTGAGCAAGAAAATTTGAAAAAAAAATTCTCTTCAAAAAAAAAAATTCTCTGAATGTGTAGGCTACACATGAATGATACACATTATCATCATTTTGTATGTAATTCGAACCAGCTGTTTCAAAGGAAAAAAAACAATTACCTGTTTTAATTCATCAAAAATATAGAAATTACCGGTATAGCAGAATCACGATGTAGTGATACCAACCTATTTCATCATAATATAAAGAAGGTGCTTCAACTCCCATACTAATAATATGGAAAGCATTTGTGGTTTCTTGAGGTCAGTTCAGAGCCAATCGTCCCGATTGCCTGTCGCGATTTAGCGGATCCCCTTGTGAACTAGATGTAAATAAGAGTGGCTGCGGTACCGGTGGCATTGTTGAACTAAAAAAATCCATAATTCTCGTTATCTTCTGAGCTGTGTATGGTATTGTTGAGCATTGTTGTTCTAAATAGTTCGATATAAAAGCGAGGGTTGCGCTACAAGCAATCGGGACGATAGACTCAGATTCTAAACCTGGAAATATTTCACTCTCAAGAGCCGAGTTGGGTCACCTTCTTTATATTATGATAAAATACCGGTAGGTTGGTATCACTACATCGAGGCAGAATTATGTTGCCAAGATTCACTGCTTTTTTAGATTCGATATTTGCCCAACAATGAAGTATTTCTCATATGCGTCAAGGCACATGTAGAATACCAGAGTCGATAAAGTAGCGAAGGT
This sequence comes from Brachyptera risi, assembly GCA_964007535.1. Lineage (NCBI taxonomy): Eukaryota > Metazoa > Arthropoda > Insecta > Plecoptera > Taeniopterygidae > Brachyptera > Brachyptera risi. The sequence goes on along the minus strand of OZ023335.1, from coordinate 15,356,751 downwards.
AGAACTACTTTAATGACTTACTATACCTTATTCAGATATCTCGCTCATCTTAACGCATATGCTGCATTTGCCTAGTACAATACTCCAATTGAACGGTGTGTGTTGTCAGGTTGTACAGCCTGCTGTCTCTGGACCTGGACCACCGCGTGCGCGAAGGTCTCCACCTCGCTCAACATGCGGTCGTGCTCAAGGCCAAGCGCAACATCGCGCCCTATCTCAAACAGCTGGTGGGCCCTTGGTTCACGTCCCAGTACGACTCCTACCCGCCCGCCGCCAGCGCAGCAGCCCTAGCGTTCACGGCTGCGTTCCCCCCTGCCAAGCTGCTGGAGGCCATCGCGTTCTGTCAGCACGAGATACTGGCCTACGTGTACGAGCAGCTGATCGAGCAGACGCAGCAGGCGCTCGGCAGCAACACGTGAGTCCACACAGCTGTTGGTAATCCTAGTAGCGATAGCGACGCGGTCATGTGACATGGGCTTTGTGGTACTTTTGAGTCTGGACAGCCGAACCTAGAGAGGCTAGATACGTGAGCTAACGAACTCGTGTGTGTGCAGGTCGATGAGCCCGGAGGAACTGGAGGCCAAGCAACAGCGCATCCTGGTGTCCAGTCTGCAAGGCTACGCGCTGTACTTGCAGAAGATGCCACCAGACCAGATCCGAGCAGCACTTGACGACAACAACAAGATTGTGCAGGCAAAGAAGTTCTGGAAGTTGGCCAAACATCCCTCCGCTTTGGTACGTAGGCAACTATACACTAGTGATAACATCGATTAATCAAGAATCGATTCACCGGCACAGTAGCTGAGAGGTTAGCTCACTTGCTTCGTGATCCGGGAGGTGAAGGGACATGTCGGACCCGGTTCGATCCCCGCCACCGTCCATCTTTACAGGGGTTTTTCGTGGTTTCCCTCTGTAGTCTAGGCTAATGCCGGGATGGTTCCTACAATGTAGGCCACGACCGCTTCCTTCCCACTATCCTTCCCACTACCCATAAAAACCTTCATCTCATCATCCCATCATCTCATTAATCATTCATCTGACGCCAATAGATCTTAGTAATCATTACAGTGCGTCGTTAAAACCCAATAAAAAAAAAAAAAAAGAATCGATTCTAATGTAAAACGATTCTCAAATCGAAAAATCTTTTTTTTTTCTTCTGTTTTCCTTGGGGTTAGTGCTGTACTTCTTAACGTCGCAATACGTGCTCATTTCGCTGTCTATATTATTTTGTATTGTTGAGATTTTACTATCTGGACACAAGCTATCCTTTCGGTTACGTCTGACAGCCGAACGTTGACGTAAATACCCGAATGGTACAGCACAGTTCAAATAAGTCTCTAGCAGCTATTTTTCATGTAAACCGCATCGGGAAAGTTGAAAAAAGAAGTTCAAAATTACACCACTTTTTTTGAGGGTGAACTTTTTTTTTTAAAACTTTTTTTCCAGGATCGATTTTTAATCGAGACGATTCTAGAGCTTAGAGAATCGATTCTCGATTTTGAGAATCGATGTCATGACTACACATACACAGGGCTCGGAATTAGCGGCTGATGGTATCGTTGTCGGTCATCCAAATCTCTTTTCTCAGTAGTCTGACGGGCTACCAAGAAATTATTTGCAAATTTAAACCTCCTAAATTGATAAGAAACACTACTGAGACGAGTTGTCGAGTGGCTTGTTCACTGAACCGTCATTCAGGAGACTGGGGTCAGATTCCCACAATGGTCGAACATTCAGACATGTTTTTTTCGTGGTTTCCCTCTGTCGTTCAGGTCAATACTGGGATGGTTCCTCAACAACAGGCCACAACCGACTCCTTCCCACTGTCCAACCAAGAACACTTAATAAAATAACCTCTCATCATTTCATCATCTTACATATCATTCACTGACGCCAACAGATCGTAGTCATCAGTATAGTGTGTCGTTGAACCCAATTTTTTTATTTCCCACTACTTTTTCTAACAAAGTTAGGTAAGTCCAATTCACAAAGCCACAACATGTCGACTTGATTTTGCCAGTCCCAAGTCCTCTTTTTCAAACCCAACACGTATATTTAAAAAAAACAATATAAATAAAAATAAATAAAACTAGAATAATGTTCTATACCTACAACTGTATTACTGTAAATTATCCTTGATTCTATGCTCTCATCCAACTCATGAGCTATTGGATTGCTAATCTGGTGGAATGTTCTGTTCAGGTCCGCCAAGGTTGGTACACGTGTGTGATTGCGCTGTGCCAGAAGTCCCCGGATCTGGTGACATCTCAAGCCAGCGTGGTTGTGTTGGCGGTACTGGCCAACCTGGACGAGCAGGATCCGACAGTGTTGCCAGCCGTCTGGGACGCTGCCTTGCATGTCATCACCGTGGTGCCGGTAAGATCAACTAGTACCTGGTACCTGAAACCTGTACCCATTACATACACCTGATTCCTGCACCTGTTAAAAATACCTGATACTTGTACCTGATATCTGTACCTGTACCTCATACCTGTTCTTGGTACCTGTACTTGATACAAGTACCTGATACCTGATACCTGAACCTGATATCTGTACCTCTACCTCATACCTGTTCCTGGTACCTGATACCGATACTCGTACCTGAAATGAATGTTGGAGTTTGAAGGCGCGTCGACAATACCCGTACCTATATCTGGTAGGGCCTGCCTGGTAAGATGTGAAACTATGGAATAATGTGTAACATTATCAATTATTATGATAGAATTCTGTGAAAATTAGAATTCATTTGAAAGAGATATTTTCACCAAATTTTCTCGTCTGGGTTGATCTTGTGGGGTTTTTGAAAATTTCAAAATGGTTTTCCTCAGAAGTGGTGTAACCGATTGCGCCTCAAAACTACACAGCATCAAATTAGTTGGTGGCATTTGTGCACGCCAAGTTTCAACAGAATTTTTAGTTTCGTTTGACACAGGTGTAGTGCGAAAAAAAACATTTGCTTCTTTTTAGTAGGCCTGTGTTGAAACTGAGTCTTCGCTTAGCGCGTTCAATAATAACACAGTGAATACTGTAAAATTATGTTTTTATAGTTTTAAATATTATAATTGATAGCAGTGTACTATAGTATTATAAAGTATATATATAGGCCTATAGTATTCTTATATCTAGTTGTAAGTTTTTATATTTCCTATATTTGTACAATGAGCAAATCTTTGGATTGAATAAATGAAATGAATAAAACTATAAAGTGATAAGTTCAAGTGAAGAGAGAAAGAGAGTTGCTGGCATGCTAGGATGGTAATACGATTGCTGATTGCTAATGCGATTTTTAACAATTGCTGGTTGCTTCATATTAGAGTACCTAAACTTCATTTATACAAACAAAAATCTGTTTGAATTACAATCTGATACTCATAATGAGTGGACAAGACATGCTGCGGACTTTGCTGTACCAGCACACTAGACGGAAATCTGACGAAAAAAGTGTCCTTACATTGGATTAAAATGTTCAAACATTTATCTTACACAGTACGGTGTTGTCTATTAGTAAATATAGCATATTCAGAGATCATGTTGAAATAATATTAATAAATGAAGTTTGTTTGAAATTTTGAAATCAATTTTGTTTAAATTTTCACCTCGTTTTTCTTCATATTCGTTTTTTTGATTTTTTTGGACTGTTTTCAAATTGTTCAAGTTTAAGTCAATCAATAGTTCATTACTGAAATATTATGTAACTCTGAATATTTTCTGATATAATTATGACATTGGTTTCAATGCCATACCTGTATTACATACAGTGTATGATGGAATGTATGAAAAACCAATAAAAAACTATTCTACAGTATTCTATTCTTGTTTCTAGATACGTACCGTACTTTATATCCGCATTTATATTCGGTTTCTAGATATTGTTTCTAGATAGATATAGACATTGTTCATTTACGGAGAGCAAACAAACCAGCCTATAAATCCGCTTCGTAGAATCGGGATCTCAAATTTACATGACTTTGATACTGCTCCTTTTGCTCATTTTAGCATTGAATACTATTTTTGTGCTGCATTTTGCTGGGAGTTTTTTTTCAATAGCTCCGTGATATTTTCAAAAAGTATGTATTTCTACAAATTTCTACTTTTATCAACGGCGAAAAATTATGGTCACAGACAGCGCAGTCCTGGTGTTGAAGTTCATTAGTTTTAAATAATCAAAATGGGGTGGTAAGATTGCCCTTGTGGTGCCCCGTCCAAACGATCCTATCTTTCATCCACAGCCTTAATTGGGGAACAATGATTTTGTATCAAGTTTCGATGTTATTAAAAAAAAAAAAAATTCTACAAAATTTCACAAGATGTAAATAATACCGTCTGAATGTTTTCTATTCTGTTGGCAGGACTGCTGGAGCCACGTGAATGTAGACAAGCTGGTGTTGCCCAAGCTGTGGTCGCTCCTGCGTAACGCCGGTCACGGCAACGCGGGGGCGATTCTGCCCGGCTTGCTGCCGTTTGTCAGCCAGCTGCCGCCTGCCCTCACGGCCGACAACAAGACCGCCTTCTACGACAAGTTCTTCGACAACCTCAGGACTGGGTCAGTACCACTACCTGTATTCGACGAGGTCAGAAGCCAACCGGCGGGAGTGACAAATTAACCATTTTATTAAAACACTTAGGCCTACTTGCGGATAATCACAGAAATCAATTTCAATTTTCAACCAATTTCATTCACATTTCTATTTTGAATCACATACATATACAGGCCCAGAGAATGATGATATAAATATTCAGATTATTAAATGAAATTAATGTTATTATAGTGTAAGAGAGTTTCTGGATGATTGATTAATTTATTGTTGTCCACTGTTTTCATAATGTTTAAATGTGTTTCTTATATTTGTTTCTAAAATTGTTCATCATTACTTGTCATTCCTACGTTTTGTATTATCATTACGGTTCCACATACTATATTGACACGTCTAATATCTTTATAAGATCAATTTGGACAAATAAAGTATATTCTACTTTAATAGGAGTATGTAATTTAAGCTATGTGAACTAAAAATATTATGGTGTGTGGAAAAGAGAAAAAAAATGTGGAGCCCGCGTAGGAACAGAAATTTTTGTGTATGGGCTGACTAATATTTGTGTAATCAATGTGTGATTGTATCCGGATCAGTGATTACAGTCGGACCCGCATATAACGAATTTCAAGGGGAATAAAAATCTGTTCGTAAAAACAGAATTTCGTTATAGAGATTTATTGCTCTTTTTCATAACAGCACTTGAATTTTAGAGATTTATAAAGATAGGCCTACATTTACGACTTAGGCCCTAGTATAGTACTGTATTAGGTGACATATTATCATCGCATCGTATCATCACTTAGTATGTTTGTAGAAAGTAATAGAAAACAACAATGTCCTTTCATTAAGAACTCATCATCTGCCATCACATAACACCACCACTCCCCACTTCTCGTGTTTCATTTCCTAGGTTACAGGACACTATCACAAATGGAAATGAAGGAATGTAAACAAAAAATAGATAAACAAAGTCATTGAAGATGTCACCATCACGTTATTATTTAGCGCGCGTTGAGCGAATGTTTGCGTTGTCCGTTTCACTTTTCACGGGACGGGGAGGGAGGGGGGTGCAGCAAGAGTTATGACCACGTGCTGTACGCGTCACCAGCTGCTACAATGTAGCCTACAGTCCGTTCAAAATAAATGTAACCTGAAAATAAATTCACGCAAAATGCTCCGATTTTCGAATATTTTGTTGGAAATAGCTGAAAATAATGAGCAAAATATGCTGTAAAGTGACAAAAAATTCGTAATAACCGAATTTTGAAATATAAATCACTTCGTTATAGGTCTTTATTTAACATTGTAAGGATAGGAGATTTGAAGGGGAATGGTAATTAATTCGTAAAAACCGAAATTTCGTTAAAACCGAGTTTGTTATATGTGGGCTCGACTATATATAGAATTACTGAGTAAAATCAGTACGTAAACTTCTGCTTACAAACAAACACACAGCCAGGAAATGACTAGGCCTACATGAACAAATTAAAAATCTACCTTGACATGAATTCAACGAAAATAACTGGGGAAAGCGAATCTCTGTTATTTCAAATCAAATCCAAATATTTGGTCAAGATTTGGGTTCGATTCGCCTGACTAGTCAAGATTCGCAATTTCAAACTATTTGAAATTTTGAATCCCGCTTGAATCTCCAACTCGAATCCCGAATTGAATCCTACTCAAATCTCCTGAGCATTTGGAAGATCTTACATTTTTACATGATGATAATATTATCAATCATGTAAAAATGTAAGTTCTGTGAGTTCCACATGCGATATTAATATTGTTTGATTTTCTTGATTTAACCTTCATCCAACTTGAAAGTGTAACCATTTAAATTAAATGAATGTACGTACTGTAGCATAATGTATCATCGCTAGAGACATGTAAACTTAGTTTCTACTTTTTCTTTTCATAGCATTTAGAATTTGAAAAGTAGCATTTTGGTGCATCTATTATTTTGGAACATCGTGTTTTGTAACGGAACAACATTCTGTAGCGTTATAACAGTATGGTACAGGTAAAATCATTATGTAACGTATAATAGGCATACAAGTGGAACACTTCAACTGATAGTTTTAGTAAAATGGTGACCGCTACGAGGTCAAAATCTGCATTTGCAGATGTGCTTTGGTTTTCAAAATTCCTCAACTGACTCCATCTGTTTTCTTCCCAATTGATATATTCTGCAGAAAATAGCGTCTATAATGCTTTTATTTTGAATATAGCGTCTTTATCGCCAATACGGTGGAATATAGCAGATTCAGATGTTTGTAGCGCTTTGTCGCCTTTTTAAAAACATGATCAAACAACATCAAATGTACTGAAACATGTAGAAATGTGAGAAAAATATGCTTAATAGCACTTTTCGATTTTGTCGCTTTTATAGCAATTGCTATTTTCATATGTCTCTAATTAACGCTGTTTTTCTACTCTATTTAAGGTCAAGTCTACTTACTTTCGTCTTTTACTTATTACTTATTCTATTTTCAGCTAGTTTCTCAGTTATTGTTTATACCTACAAGGGCAGGTTTGAAACGTATAGGCCTACATGCAATCAAATTTGACTAGCTATTTTTGTCGAACTTTTGAAAAAGATTCTAATTTGCAAACCTTTTTTAATGATTTGATTCGAATTTGGGTTCGAAATCAAAAACACAAATTCGCACATCCCTTGAAATAACCATCTTATTATGCTGAAGGCGTCTTCGGCCTGAACTTATCAAGTCTGTTTGTTTGTCCTGAACTACCTGCACTGGCTCTTCAGTTCTTGCACTTTCGTGTTTGTTTGTCCTGAACCACCTGCACTGGCTCTTCAGTTCTCGCACTTTCGTGTTTGTTTGTCCTGAACTACCTGCACTGGCTCTTCAGTTCTTGCACTTTCGTGTTTGTTTGTCCTGAACCACCTGCACTGGCTCTTCAGTTCTCGCACTTTCGTGTTTGTTTGTCCTGAACTACCTGCACTGGCTCTTCAGTTCTTGCACTTTCGTGTTTTTTTGTCCTGAACTACCTGCACTGGCTCTTCAGTTCTTGCACTTTTGTGTTTGTTTGTCCTGAACTACCTGCACTGGCTCTTCAGTTCTTGCACTTTCGTGTTTTTTTGTCCTGAACTACCTGCACTGGCTCTTCAGTTCTTGCACTTTCGTGTTTGTTTGTCCTGAACTACCTGCACTGGCTCTTCAGTTCTCGCACTTTCGTGTTTGTTTGTCCTGAACTACCTGCACTGGCTCTTCAGTTCTTGCACTTTCGTGTTTGTTTGTCCTGAACTACCTGCACTGGCTCTTCAGTTCTTGCACTTTCGTGTTTGTTTGTCCTGAACTACCTGCACTGGCTCTTCAGTTCTTGCACTTTCGTGTTTGTTTGTCCTGAACTACCTGCACTGGCTCTTCAGTTCTCGCACTTTCGTGTTTGTTTGTCCTGAACTACCTGCACTGGCTCTTCAGTTCTTGCACTTTCGTGTTTGTTTGTCCTGAACTACCTGCACTGGCTCTTCAGTTCTTGCACTTTCGTGTTTTTTTGTCCTGAACTACCTGCACTGGCTCTTCAGTTCTTGCACTTTCGTGTTTGTTTGTCCTGAACTACCTGCACTGGCTCTTCAGTTCTTGCACTTTCGTGTTTGTTTATCCTGAACTACCTGCACTGGCTCTTCTGTTCTTGCACTTTCGTGTTTGTTTGTCCTGAACTACCTGCACTGGCTCTTCAGTTCTTGCACTTTCGTGTTTGTTTGTAACCGTGGTGCTGCACCCAACCTGCACTATTGTGTTTGTTTGTCCCAGTTCACTTGCACTAGTTCAAGTAGATCTACACCAGCTACGAAGCTGGTGTGCTTAGTTCAGTTCAAGATGGCAGGCGCTAAAATGAAATTGTTGTAGGTAGACATTATGGAGGCTTACAAGTTGTTGACGCTTAAATACGTGTTGATGAGAATGAAAAGTGATGTATTTGAATAGCGATCGTAATTATTTTCAAGAAAGTTGTACAGAATTATGTCTGTGTGATTTTACATAAATTACTTTGTGAATGATGTCGATGTTCAAGAAGATTTATACTGGTCAAAGCATTATGTATATTACCTCTAACCTAGGCCTAGAACATCTTATAAGACTTGCTGTCATATGCAAAAATTGAATATTCATCAATTAGGCCTACTATCGATGACATTTATTATCTCTTTCTCCATCATCGGATCAGCTTCCATTTTCATCGTTCGAGTCTAGGAATTGTTTAAATCGTCACTATCCTGTTTGTTTGTACCTCAAGAATTAGAGATCATTCCCTGCACCAAACCCGTAATATGACACACAGCAACACTATTGCAGGTTGGTTCAAGACAAACAAACGGGCGTATTGTGAACAGTGTTGTTGTTGTTGTTGTTAGGTTCTGCAGCAAGATGTCGGTCCAGAGCCCCGCGGAGTGCAACGCGCTGGCCAAGTGCTACGTGGAGTGCATCAGGTACAGCATCATGAAGAACCAGGCTGACCTTGACTTCTGCCAGCATACCATCCACACTCAGGTATTAGATCACATTCCTCTAGATATCAGAACCGGATTCACAAAGAGTTCTATCTTTAAGACGTCCCAAGTTGGGACCATTTTACTGAGTCAGGACCAATATTGGTCCTGGCTCTTCGTGAAATAGTCCTAACTTGAGACCAATATTGGTCCTGGCTCGTCGTGAAATAGTCCTAACTTGAGACCAATATTGGTCCTAACTCGTCGTGAAATAGTCCTAACTTGAGACCAATATTGGTCCTAACTCGTCGTGAAATAGTCCTAACTTGAGACCAATATTGGTCCTGGCTCGTCGTGAAATAGTCCTAACTTGAGACCAATATTGGTCCTAACTCGTCGTGAAATAGTCCTAACTTGAGACCAATATTGGTCCTAACTCGTCGTGAAATAGTCCTAACTTGAGACCAATATTAGTCCTAACTCAGTAAAATGGTCCCAACTTGAGACGTCCTAAAGTTGGGACTCTCCGTGAATCCAGGCTCGGGGCTTTCCAACTTGGGTTCGCGAGACCTTTTTAAACGGACCGCAGTATGATCTTATGGACCGACGTAAAATCACTGCAATTCAGTATAACAATCTGTGTAGCCAAATTGAGAATATATTTGGCAAGGGTTGGAAAAAATGTACATTCTTGTGAAATATTTGGATTTCATCGTCCATATGCTAAATTAATACATCTCTACTTGACTTCTTCTTTTCTTCTTTTTTGATTTTGCAATTTTAATCTAGGGTACATGTATATATTTGGTTCACCTTATTACTGTTTGCAATGTTAATTTGTACCAGAACGCACCAGAACGGTGTTCCGGCTCCTTATTTGAGATGATGAAAAACCAATGATGTGGCAGATTTCTATTCGTTTATCAATACTTTGAACATGCAATATGATTTTTACAAATGAATAAATATTTTCTCATTCGGAGATTTTTTTCTCTCATAAAAATAATATGGAACAGCTTACGGTATTCAACATTATGGGACAGAAGTTAGATTGCGATCTATATATCGAAGATGAAAATAATTTTAAATGTATTTTCTTGAAAACAGTCTGAGGACAAAAATATTTTTCAATTTATTGTATTTTTTCAAGAGATGTTTTTTCAAGGTTGTGGTGGTGGTGGGGGGGGGGGGGGGGATAGAAGGGAAAGTTTACTTTGAGGTGCGTTCCGGTTCCTTTTTATTTAAAAATTAAGCCCTGACTGTTTGTATTGTTTTCCTGTTCTCCTGTTGAAGAATAAAAAGATTTATACATTGAATTGAATCGAATTGCTCCATGTTGTTGACAGTTGGTGTCAGCCCTCGGACTTGTGACTACCGACGCGAGGCTGAACCTTCTCTCCGAGCCTCTCTTCTCTCAGACCTCCCAGCTGCTGCACCACTGGGACCGCACTGGCTCCTCCCTCCTGCCCCTCTTCTGGGCCGCCATTGGTCGGCTGCAGCTGGACCTGCTGGCCCCTATTGGTGCAGACAGCATGGAGGCGGCGACCAAGCCAGCTGATTGGCTGCTGGCCAGACAGGTGGACTTCTGCCTCAGTGTCAAGTGTCCCACGCCCAAGAAGTCGACCAATCAGAGAGTCCGCTTCACGACACAGAGTAAGATGGCTGCCGTGGCAAATATATACGTGGATGCTTGCTGCATGAGCGAAGCGAAGACTTAATTTCACCATACCCCAAAAAGTGCCTTTTTTTTGGTTCGCGCTCCACAGGTCAAACGAAAATTCAAAATCAGTTGGAACTTGGCATACACAAATGTCCTTATCTAATTCGATACTGTATAGTTTTGAGGCGCAATCGATTGAACCACTTCTGAGAAAACTCATTTGAAAGTTTCCAAAAATCTCATAAGAATAACCCAGAGGAAAAAATTCGTCACAAATATTTCCTTCGTGAGGATTCAAATGCTCAAGGAATTTCAATATAATAATTATACATGCACCTTATTCCGAACTTCCAGTCAAATCACATCAGCCATTCTGCTGTAAAAAAAAATATATTCCAACTTTTTTGAATCACTCAAAGCTATTAAGAAACCAATTAAATCCAAGCAACAGGTGCCACCAATAATTGGAAACAATTAAAACCTTCTTCATTATCATAGAAATTAATTAGGAAATAAGATGGCAGTGATGTAATAGTTTGGATCTCAAGGTGTATATATATATATAATGACCAATCCAAAGATAAGTTGATATGTTCGAGCTCATCCATCAACGCGGCAACACATAACGCGTTTGCCTAGTAGATATTCACCACTGTGAATGTTTGAATTGTTTTCTAACTCTGGCATTATTACCTTAGGATTTATTGTTTGCCAAATGAGTCATCTAATTTTTAATCATTTTTTGGGCTGGTAAGATCGCCCCTGTGGTGCCCCGTTCAAACCATCCTATTTTTCATCCACAGCCTTATTTGGGGAACAATGATTTTGTATCAAGTTTCGATGTTATTAAAAAAAAAAATTAGATACCAGTTGGATAAACGCAGCGTAGGCCCTATGCGTTGTGAGATGTGCGAGATATTTATGTGAAGTCTAATCGGATACTGTACACACCTCGACTCGTATAAAATATACGTCATTTGGTAACTATCGAATGTAGAAGGCCGTGAATCTCGACAACATGGTTCTGTTCAAGATCTTATTATATAGGCTTCTGTCAAGTGACGTCACTCATTGTTGAAAGGGAGAGACAACAATGTCCACCAGTTGGAATTAACCAATCACAATCTGCGTCAGTACACCAGTTCGCTGTATTGCTATGGTATCGATTGTTAGTCATATATTGTTTGACAGAAGCCTACAACCCAGGGGTGCCGCCAACTTGAATTTCAATTCCTGTCCCAGCACCTCAAAAATCCTTGAAAATCCTTGACACAAATTAAAAAGCTGTTTTTTACTCGAACAAAAATGTCTATTCATGATTTCAATTCGAAACATATGTCAGTCTTGTTCATAGTTCAATTCTAACAGTCTGTACACGTTTACACAAGAAGGTAGCTAAATATGAGTTGTAAGACTAGGCCTACACTCTCTGGAAACATTTTAGGGATGACATTTGAGAATTTATCACTTAGACTGATCGACAGATCATTTTCGGTTACAAAGTTTGCCCGGCGTAAATTTGCGTCAACACTTGCGTGATTTTCTTGGATTACATACAAAATTATTCATGGAAGAACTGGTAACTTTAGTGCGTTTATTTTTCTTGTGATAGGCCTATTCGGAGGACGCATGACGCCGTAAATCTTTTAATCCACCCTTACCAATTTGAAGATCCGCTTTTGCACAAATTGCGATCTCGGATGAGATCGCTTTCGTTTATTCATCTTGAGATGTAATGGCCGCTCTTGTTGCACTTGCCGTCGAGATGAGTGTTCAGACTCGTCTGGTAAACAACAGCTACTGCGATGCGCGGTGTTGCCAAGCTTGTGCCATGCACACATCCTGACGCGTCATACTTATAATGGTGCGGTTTATTAAGAAAAAATTCAAACTCGAGTGCGTGTACACTGAAATACCGACAAAGCAAAAAATCCGTATATGACGATAAAAATCCAGCGGTCCGTGTAAGAGCCTGAAAATTTGTATAAACGGATAAGATCTGTGGAAACGGCAGTCGTGCTATAACCTATGGTTGCTTTTGCTATTATTTCCATCCATCCATTCAATGAATACAATACATTCATTGAATTATTCTCTTCCAAACGGCTGATCTGATTTTAATACAAATCTGTTCTAATGTGTATCTCTTTCATGTCTTCACATTCAGTGAAACTTTGAATTTACCAAGCCTAATCTTATGGGGTTCTTAGAAACTTTGTGATGATGTTTCTCAAAAGTGGTCCAACCGATCTGACTGAAAAACTATACAGTGTCAAGCTGGATACAGTCAAACCGTGCGACTTGTACAGTGCTAAAAAAAAATCTCAGACCAAGCTTCATAAGAGTGAGGTGGAAGTCATCGCTACTGCTCATCTGATTAATGTGTTTTCAAAATCAAATTGCTTGAAATAATAGTCATATTCAGAACCGTGGCATCATGATTCACGGCTTTCTGGACTAATACTTTCACTTCTAGACTTTCTCGTATACAAACTTGAACTCGAAGTGTGTAGAGTTTTCAAGTACCATCCATACAAATATCTAGCTCATCTTACTACGCATACGCTGCGTACGCATACGGCATACGTTTGCCTATTAATTCAAAATGGGGTATTTTTTGGCCCACTAAATTTTGAATCGAAGAAGCCTTAGACGATACTGGTCTATAATGAACGACAGATGAATCACATGCAACATGTTGCAGCTTCCGACGACCCTGCCGATCAAACAACACCTGCGTTACCGTCATCGTCCTCGGGATCCTCTAGCTTCACGTCGAGCCTGCAAGATCTCGCCACCTCCCTCTGTCGATCGTACTTCACCAGCGCCAAGGGCGACGGCACGGCTCACTTCCTCACGCCCTTGTCTCGCCTCGTAGACGCGTTCGTCTCGCGGCCATTGCTCGAGGCTCTGGCCACGCCCCTTGCCGCCCTCTACACAGACACGCTGCGCCATTGGCTCAGAGACGGGCCAATGAGCACGCAGGAGGCGTGGCACATCACCTTCCTGCTCGTCAGGCATCTTGACGACCAGGATAGGCAGGCGGTGTTTGACGACTTGGCGCAGGTCAGTACTTGACGGACGGTTCTTGGCATTCCGATTGGGTAGAAGTAGTTGCGGAGGGATCAAAAATTAATTACATAAAGGCGTAATTTTGAAGATCTGAAGGTAAGGTTGCCGTTCAATATAGACATTCCTAACAATACCAAAACTGATATAAAAAATTGACCAAAGTAGGCCTATATATATGCCGCCCTCGGTAGCTTGGTCAGCTGAGGCACAGTTTCGGAAACTGAGGTCACCATTGGGCGTGGGTTCGAGTCCCGCGTGAGGCATGGGTTTTTGCAAACGTCTCTTCACTCATCACTTCATAATTTCATAATTTCAAACTGTTTCAAGCACATCTAACATTCAACATTTCAACCATTATATTATTCTTCACAACATGTAGGTCTAATCACTCCCGGGTATTATAGGCCTACATGTAATATATTATCAGTCCTGCCACCAACTTTATTTAAAAATCCTGTTCATGTTCCCAAAAATCCTGTAAAATCCTGTACATTATGCGTTACTAGTTTGAGAAATGAGGAAATTTACCAAAATGTATTGTAAAATCCTGTTAAATAAAAGTTGGGAGTTTGAAAAATTAGGATTTTTTTTAATGATTTTTAATAAGATTTATTGGCAAGCAGATTTTACACACCCCTAACACACTGTCTTCTTCAAGTTTCACCTTGATTGATATTATGCTGTCAGTTTTTTATCAGTATCTAAATCAGTTTTACCTTTCTTCAACCATTTCAGTTCCGTTTCCCATTCAATTTTCAATTTCTGTCTGTACTCAAACATCTGTCTGTGTTCAATTGAAACCCGGGTTCAAACAATTACCCGACGGGTAGTCAATGTTTTTTTCTGGTCTTCATTTTCCTATGTACGATATTTTTGGTCCGGTCTGTATGTGTACAAGCGCGCTCGACTCAAGCGCATTCATCTCCCCCCCCACCCCCCACCCACTCACCCACCCAGCTATCAGTACAGCAGCCATGTGTTCAATGTCCTTGACAACTCAGTTGTAGGCTAGTGCGCATCGCACTTGCTCACGCGATCTAGAAAGTATAGGTATGCCGCTTACAAAAATGTCGAGAATCACGTTGGCGACGAGTATTTTTAGAAGAGGGGAAACTTCATCGGGATCTTTTTTGTAAGTTGTTGACCATTTACAACGTATCTCGGCCGATTTACTGCCGTCTATGTTCAAATGTTCGTGAAGTCACAGATATCCGTGAAAACATGCAAATTTGCTCAAAAGTCCTGTTCACCTTTTTATACCTAAAAAATCCGTGAAAACGGGAAAAATCCGTGAAAACGGCAGGTCTGTTATATATACATCTGATGACATGGTCTGCAACTCTGTGAAGAAATTAAACTGAATAAAAAAACTTATTATTCTAATTATTTATGGGTGTGGAACTACTCAAATTCTCGAATTCGAGTTCCGAGTTTCAAGTTTTGAGTTCAAATTTAACTGAGCTCCAAAATTTCAATTTTTTTTCAATTTTTTCATACTTGTACTCTATTCTCCCGAATATGAAACATGATTATTCTTTTCGTATTTTCCTGGGTCCACAGGATGCTACTGATATGCAAATCTTGACGTAACAATTTTTTTCTTGGAACTCGAATTGGAACTCGAAACTCGCGATTTTCTTTCAAAACCAAACTCGAACTTGACTCGAACCTAAATTCTCAAACTCGCGCACCCCCATTATTATTATTAAATGTGCGTCACTGATCTGTTGTGTTGTCCCTAGCTGTGCGTGTGCGGTGGAGCGGTGGCGTGCCTGACAGCGGCGCTGGGCCACCGAGAGGAGCCGAGCGTGCGCCGATTCCTACTCAGCGCGCCCGTCACTCAGGAGCTAACGGCTTTAACTGCAGCGCTGGCCTCCAACAAGGCGCTAACGGCGCACAAGGAAGTGCTCACTCTCTTCTGTACCACGCAGGATGGAGATGGAGGTAAGCGCATTAGACTAGTGCTAATAGATGACAATCGAACGTACCATGGAAAAAAATTTCTCTATTGCCAAGGTCAAGATATTCAAAGGGGCATAGCAAAAAAATCAGTCAATTTATTCAAATTATTCAATAATTTGAATATTTAATTTTTTTATATTGGGTTCAACGACACGCTACTGATAAGTACGATCTATTGGCGTCGAGAAATTGTGTATGAGATGATGGTATGATGAGAAGAAAAGTCATTTTATTGTGTTTGCGGATAGTGGGAAGGAGTCAGTCGTGGCCTTCTTGTCTAGGAACCATCTCAGTAGGACTATTGACCTGAACGACAGAGGGAAACCAATAAAGAAAAAACGGTCAACCATGGATTAATTTTTGTATTCATGAACAAGAATATCTGAACATGTTGGTGAGAAAATCAAATCGAAATGAAATAATGAATTTTTGAAATACCTTTAAGAATTATCTTGGCTCTTTCAAGTTTGTGTGTTGAGAACCAAACCATATGTGTCTTTTTGATGACTTGAAAATGGAAAAAAAGTGCTTGTTATATGCGTGTAAATACGGTAGCTATAATCCAGATTAAAACTAACCCTCAAGAGCATACATGTTGCAATACCAGCAGCTTACCTCGAGCACGTTGCAGGCATGGTGATGTCGGGGGAAGCGCTAACCAGCGTCGTGGACATCCTGTCCACCAACATGAGGTCACCGACCTGCGAGTCGCTGGCGTTGACCTTGAGCTCGGTGCTGTTCTCGCAGCCCCCGACCTCGCAGTCAACGACCCTGCTGGTGGCCCTGTTTGCCGCCACCCTGACGCGGCCCAATGAGGCGGTGGGGGCGGCGGTGGGGGCGGGCGCAGAGGCGATGGTGCGGGGGGGACGGAGGGAGCAGCTCATAGCGGCGGTGGCAGACAGAGTGGCGACACAGTTGGACAAGTGAGTCTGCGTACTTTAGTTTTGCCGCCACGGAGGATTTCAGAGATACAGTGAAACCTATATGCATCGTTTCCGGATCCATCGTTTTTCTGCTTGCATCATTCATTTTTTCTCACCCCACTCCCATATAATCAATGTTGAATTTTCCTGGATGGATCATTTTCCTGCATGGATGGTTTTATTTTTCTGGTCCCTTGAAAAACGATAGGTAGAGATTTCACTGTATAGATTATCATAAAACTTGAACTGTGCAAGATGCAAAATCAACAGATATCATCCAGTGGTGACCAACCCATGGCCTGCGGGCGTTATTCCAGTGGCCCGCTGAGGAATTGAATGAATTATATTTTTATTCAACATGTGGAAATCAAATGGCCCACGGGCCAAGTCGTGGGTGCACACAGAGTGTCAAAGACGAGGTAATTCTTTAGCTAGCTGCTAATAATCAACGTTATGTCGTGTAAATCAAAACAAAATGTGTATCAAAAACAGTACCACATGCGGGATCGAACACACGCAAATGGCTAGCTCGCTACCATTATACGCTACCGGTGAAATTGGAAATTGAAGCACAAAATCACATTCACAGTGAGTGAGTGAGTCACTGTCCCTTGGTCACTTTTAGTTTTATCATGTGTTGTGACGGCAAGTGTGTTTCGGAGCGAAATTAACATTATGTCAAAGAGCAAGGCAACCAATAATGAATGTCGATTATTTCAGGAAAAGTGAACAAATATGTACTTTTTTACCTACCTCAAAGGCAAATCGGTGTGTTGTCAGTGATTTTGCATTTAAAAAATCAAAATACTTTGAGCAAAGGCCTACAATGAAAGACGTAATGTTTTTCTTTTTTTCCCTTGTCTTCTCATCTGAATCCATTCAAACGTTCCATCAAAAGTCAACAAAATACACCTAAAATTATGGTTTGAAAAAAAAAAAGGGGGGAAAACCCCCCGCGGGTCACCGGCTTCGCACATACTACCCTGTATGTGCCGATCGAATTCTTTTCAAGAGTAGCATACCCAGCAAAATGATTACCGCACGCCGCTGTATATATATAATACATAATTTTTTTTAGTGAACATGTGTGGCCCGCGGTGATATTTGGAAAATTTAGATGGCCCCCTGCCCAAGAGGTTGGTCACCACTGCTTTATGAAATGCAAAGACTAAGTGACGAAGGTGTCGCAGATAGTTTGCGAGACCCGGAAGGGAGAAGGGAGCAAAACACGTGGGTCAGACTGAAAACCTAAAACTAAAAACTGAAAATATCTTTTTTTTTTTAAATTCAAATTTTCATTCTTGCGGTCCCTTGAAATTTGAATCAGCGAGGGTTCACTGTAAGTACTTCACTCAAAACGGATTGAAAATTCAATTCATTTAATAGGGCCTAGTAAGCATGATCATTTTTTTTTTGAACACAAACTCTAAACTCCCAATTTTCTCTTGAATTATCGAGCTTGCACACCCCTACTTATTACGAAATATGGTGCAAAATGTCGGATGTTTATCAATGATCAATTATCAAATAATTGACAAATAATCGAAAATGAGCCTCGGTAGCTCGGTCAGCTGAGGCACCGTTTCAGAAACTGAAGTCTGTTGGGCGGGGGTTCGAGTCCCGCATAAGGCATGTGTTTTTGTAAACGTCCTTTCACTTATCACTTCATCGTTTCATGATCACCTGTTCATTCGCACCCCCGTATAATCTACCTGTTGGTGGGGTCGTTAAGCAAACAATATTCATCAATATATTCGTCATGATAGAATGCAAGAAGAAATAAAAATAAATTAAGATAATCATTAAGACTGAAAAATAGACGAGGCTAAACGAGACCTAAAACCAAAATCAATAGATGCATTCAGTTTCAGTTTCGTTCAATATTGATGAATCAATGTGTGAATTGACTCGTACGCAATATTGTCCCTCCATACCCCTCCTTGCATCGCACATCAACGCGAATCGATTCCACCGTAAGCATACACATACAGTGAAACCTCTAGATGCATCATTCCCGGATACATCGTTTTCCTGCTTGTATCATTCATTTCTTCTCACCCCACTCTCATATGATCAATGTTAAATTTTCGTGGATGGATTGTTTTCCTGAATGGATGGTTCATTTCTCCTGGTCCCTTGAAAAACGATGCATAGAGGTTTCACTGGATTATATTTGGTGGGATCAAAAATAACAAACAATGCAAACAGGAAAACGATCCAATCGGGAATGATGCGAGCAGGAAAGTTTATCATTGTTTAAATTGAGACATTTAGTGAAACTGTACAAAAAGAACGATAGAAACGAACGATAGAAACGAACGATTGAAACGAATGATAGATACGAACGATAGATACGAACGATAGATAGAACTATAAGAAGAACGATGCATCGAGGTTACACTGTACCAATTTCCGATCCAAATCTATGAACTTACCGATCGTGAGTCATATAGAAGTGATACAAGGAACTGACTTTGTTTAACAAAATTACGTTTACGTCGGCTCAGCTGTAGCAACAGTCACCTGGAATGTCAATATTTGAGGGTCGCAGAAGGCATGACGCATAGCACCAAATTGCTAACCACGAATCACGGCTATCGGTTTTTCCAAGGACAGCACCAAGATGCATTGAGGGTTGCGTTTGCCCGTTGGAGATGGTGTCCTCACTTCCTGTCCCTCCCATGTTGAAAACATGTTCCAATTCACGGTCCACGTTTAAATTACTATTAACCGTAGATAAGTGGTGATAAAAGGAACAAACATTACGTTCAAGGCCGGCTCGCTGTCATCAAGTTTGCCAGCCCATCAGCCGTTTCTACAAAAAAAAAAACACCAGATAGAGCAGCGAACCATATTACACAGAAAAGTACTCAGGAAATGGAACGAGTTTTCGAATGAGTGAAGTCCCTATCTCCTGGCGGCAAACCAACACAACCCTCAATGCATCTTGGACAGCACTCTTAGAATAGAATAAGATTGACAGCCTAGTGAAATCACCGTGTAAGTGCTCGACCCATCTTGATCTACCGTTTCACTCAACGAATCACTTGTTTCAGGTGTGCTGCCAGTCTAGACTGCGTGGTCGACGCATGCTGGCATCTGTTGTCATCTTGCTGCACCGACGACAGTAGGTCGGTCGATACGGTCTCCATGCTCTTGCGCCTGGTTCAGCCTGCACAGCCCGAGCGCTGGGATCAAGCTCTCAATGCCATCTGTGAGAGCTGCACTGTACTTGTCGTCAACAAGCACGCTGGCTCGACCAGTAAGTTTTGTCCTTTTCTTCGCTCACCTTGTTCTAGCCCTTGGGGTGCATTTCAGTATGATTTGAAACAGTTTTAAAAGATGGTACCAAAAAAGAAAAAACAGCAGAAAAGTGGTATTATTCTATACTAATAGAATAATACAGTGGAACCTCTATGCATCGTTCCCAGATCTATCCTTTTCCTGCTTGTATCATTCATATTTTCTCACCTCACTCCCATTTGATCAATGTTGAATTTTTCTGAATAGATGGTTTTTATTCTCCTGGTCCATTGAAAAACAATGGATAGAGGTTTCACTGTACACAGCCACCTTGAACTTTGAGTTTAAGTTGAGACCGAGTTTATCTTGTATGCGCCCCTAGATTGTAACTGCAAGGTAGGGCCTGTGAAGTGAAACCTAGAGCTAATATTGCTTAAACGAGTGACCGGGAAAAACTTGTCCATGCAGTAAAATTCAACGTTGATTAGCCTATAAGTAGACTGGCCGTTCAGTTGGATCCTTTCAATCGATCCAATATTTTAGAAATTCGCTGCAATGTCGATTCAAAATACTCGATATCCGATACATTCGATTTTAAAACAGTGCTCGAAATCGAATGTGAAAGTTGTCAGTGAATTCAATAACAAAACAATCCTAAAATTACTGAAACAATAATCGCGCTGTTTCTCGTTGCCGTCTTCGCATTCCTCGCATGTGACCATACCACCGCAGTCTCTCCGTATTCATCTTATTTACAACACACTTTTGATTCTCAACCTATCCCTAATATCAATACAGTAAACCCTCGATAATTCAAACTTGGTTGATTCGAATTTTGCGCTAATTCGAACTGGAGAAATGACCTCGACTGCTGATTTAGGGATATCAATGTGAAAACATTTTGATAATTCAAATTTTTATTATTTCGAATTTCGAACTGATAATTAGTCCAACTAGGCCTACTGTTTTATTTACTGTTTCGTGTTTGCTTAATTAAAATTTTAGCAAAAATTACGAATAAAAGTTGTCACAATTGAATATTTTATTATGTTGTATTAGTTTGCTTCAAGTACAGAAAAAGTTTCACGTTGATCAATCAAACCCTGCAGCCGCACGGTGCAGTGCTTATAAACGAACATAAAAAAAAACACAAGCAAAGCTCTATAAGAGAAGGATGGAAGTCTTTGCATTCGCACATCTAAATAACTGGTTCAATTGAGATATTAGTATTTTCCGTGAGACGTGTTCCAAGTCTCGTCTACATGACTGAGTGTTGCTCCTCTCTCTTACAGCATCCCCAACGACAGATTCATCTCCGTTGATTGAGTGGCTAGAGCGGTGGGTGCTGCTATCTGCCTTCACCGCCGGTCTCCTCTCCAAGCTGTTTGACCCGCCGGTCGATGTGAGGCTTGACGCGGTGGAGGAACACGTGTCACGCGTCGTAGCGGCTGTTGCCGTGTGCCAGAGCATCGCGTCGAGATTTGCCAGTGTAAGAACCACGCCTGTTGATGCGGGGTGATTCGATACTAACATCAGGCGCTAAATGACCTCGCTGTCGATGCGCCTTAAAACCCTAATATTCATTCATTCGATACTAACGATATCTACCCTTTGAGCGATGCGTCCGTATCTTTAACGCGACAAGTGCGGTTTCTTTGCGCTTCTGTTGGAAGTGGTTTGGAAAGAGCGATACAGCGTGAGCTGAATGTCCTGGACAGTGTTGCGGCATGCAAAATGGTCAACATTGATTGAATATTGATTGCAATTTAATATCAAAAAATTATATACCGGCAGACTTAGTTATGGCTTACTGGTATAGTTTTTTCTAGGGTTGCCGTTCGATCAAAAAATCGTGATCGAAATCGAAGTTCACAATATCGAAAATCGATCGAATCGAGTTGGGTAGCAAAATACCATGTTTATATACCCCGCAGGCGCTATATATAGGCCTATAAGTATAATGTTACCAATGGAAGCGAGCGCGTTACTCGTGACGTCTCGCGCTACTCTCGCACTGATGTACGCTTTCGATCTTCGAAAACTTTTCGATATCGATAAAATCGAAAAGTACATATCGAAATCGAATCGAAAACCTATAATCGAAAATCGATCGAATCGATCGAAATCAAATGGCAACCCTAGTTTTTTCAATGAAGAAACAAAATAATCATTATTTTTTGCCGTATTTGCAAAGAATCATTTCTTATTCTCTACATGAATTGATATATATTCACAATCACATGAAAATACACCAAGTTCTGAGATGGAAGATGAGTTATATGTAGAAAAAGTTTCACATGGTTTGGTTATGCATAGCAACCAGCAAACTTGACAAAGAAAGCCCTGGTATAAAGGGAGTGGATCTCTTCATTGGGGATGGCATCGGGCAGTGAATTTGGCTACTGGGCACCCGATTGTATAAACCAGTGTGAAACTGCGTTATTCATATACAAAAAATAGTTCCAAGAAACTAGGAGTCTCATTCCTGTTCTTCATGACTGCGTGACTGATCATTTACGACAGTCACAACGTAGGGGAGTGAGGACTCGTAGTATTACAGCCAGGACTGTCCAGTGCCAGGAATAGTCTGCTCTTGGCTAGAACAAACAAGCTTTGATCAGTAAACAGCCAATCATGGGGCTCGCTCAATGAGAGGGAGCCACACGGTCACCGCTGACTACAGCGAGCTGAGAAAATGCATTGTCCACACTCGTAGGATGGTGCAATTTGCGACGACGGTTCTCCAGCGGTACTGTCATTCTTGGCGGGGAAAGTGCCGATATCGTAGGAATATTTTTCTCTAAATTAATTTATATTGAGTTTAACGATGCACTCTACTAAATACTAATGACTACGATATGTTGACATCGGTGAATTATATATGAGATGATGGATGATTAGATGAGGATTATTTTATTTGGTGTTTTTGGATAGTGGGGAGAAGTCGGGTCATGGTTTGTTCTTAAGGAACCATCGCAGTATTGATCTGAACGACAGAGGGGAAACCATGAAAAACCCCTGTCAGTATGGTCGACCAGGCGAGAATCGAACCCTGGTCTCCTGAATGACGTCGTAGAAATTGAAAAAGAAAGAAAAGGGCAAAACACCCAGTTTCAAACCGACTGCAATCAAACAAAGCGCGGCTGTAAATCGGTTGTCTGCTGTCGCTCGTCCGATAACGTGAGGCGTTCTGTTCACAGACCGTCTACAATTACCGCCTGGCGTCTAGATATTCCGTCCTGCTGAAGCAGTTCACCGCCCTGTTGAGTCTCGCGGGACAGAAAGACGCTCAGCTGTTCCTGGGCGAGATGGTCCGGCACCGCCACCTCATGTAAGTACCACCGGCACAGGTAGCTCGGTGGCAGCGTCCTGGCTCCATGTGACTGGGAGGTGAGGGTAGATCAGGCCTTGGTTCACTCATATTGAGCTTATGGCCAACTGTCCCATTCTTTCGTTGGCGATAGTAAGATGGTAGATAGCCGATAGTAATATGGTATGTGTAACGTGACGGAGGGCATGGCTCAGCCTAGAAGAGAAGAATGCAAGTGTACGGTGGAGGGGAGGGTGGATTTTGGTTGCCATGGTTACGTGACCTTGTACGCGCCTACCCTAACAATGCAGTACAACTGATATAACACGATATGCAACAGTTTTAGCTACTTGAAAACAGCGCGGGAATATTTTAATACAAAAATTATGCACAGAAAAGAATTGTTTTAAAATTTGAGAAAAAAAACGATTCATAATCAATTCTAGATGGTACATAATCGATTCTAGATGGTACATAATCGATTCTAGATGGTACAAAATCGATTCTAGATGGTACAGTATCAATTCTAGATGGTACAGTATCGATTCTAGATGGTACAGAATCGATTCTAGATGGTACAGAATCGTTTCTAGATGGTACAGAATCGATTCCAGATGGTACAGAATCAATTCTAGATGGTACAGAATCGATTCTAGATGGTACAGAATCGATTCTAGATGATACAGAATCGATTCTAGATGGTACAGAATCGATTCTAGATGGTACAGAATCGATTATAGATGGTACAGAATCCATTCTAGATGGTACAGAATCGATTCTAGATGGTACAGAATCAATTCTAGATGGTACAGAATCGATTCTAGATGGTACCGAATCGATTCTAGATGATACAGAATCGATTCTAGATGGTACATAATCGATTCTAGATGGTAAAGAATTGATTCTAGATGGTACAGAATCGATTCTAAATGGCACAGAATCGATACTAGATGGTACAGAATTGATTCTAGATGGTACAGAATCGATTCTAGGTGGTACAGAATCGATTCTAGATAGTACAGAATTGATTCTAGATGATACAGAATCGATTCTAGTTGGTACAGAATCGATTCTAGATGGTAAAGAATCGATTTTAGGTGGTACAGAATCGATTCTAGATGGTACAGAATCGATTCTAGGTGGTACAGAATCGATTCTAGATGGTACAGAATCGATTCTAGGTGGTACAGAATCGATTCTAGATGGTACAGAATCGATTTTAGGTGGTACAGAATCGATTCTAGATGGTACAGAATCGATTTTAGGTGGTACAGAATCGATTCTAGATGGTACAGAATCGATTCTAGATGGTACAGAATCGATTCCAGATGGTACAGAATCGATTCCAGATGGTACAGAATCGATTCTATGTACAGATATACAGAATCCCCACTTACTATATATATTTATACCCCTTTGTCTATCACATTAATTATTTTGGTCAAGACTCGGTCTCGGTCTCGAAACTAAAACTCACACATCCCTAGTTCTCAGTTTAAACGGTAAGACAAGTCAAGTCGACTCTCACGTAAATGTACAATGTACGATGTACATTATAAGATTTACGACGATCGATGTGGTTTGGAAACTAGTAAAATCAGCAAAATACATTTGTGTGGAGAAATATAATATCTTTTGGAACTTTAATGAGCAAGAAACATAATAAATTCAATATTTTCCAAGTTTTCAAAATTGAAAGATCCAGAATTTGTTACATCCAATTTGCTCAAACCAATATAGTGGAACCTCTATGTATTGAATTTCAAGGGTCCAGGGGATAACATTTATGCCGGAAAATGGAACACTGATTTTGTGAGGTTAGGAAGGGAAGTTAGCAGGAAAACGGTGGTTTCAGGAACATTACATCAAACTATCACTCTACCGGTACTTGATATATATTTATTATTTTTATATTGGGTTTTAATGACGTACTATACTGATGACCACGATCTATTGGCGTCGGTGGATGATGAATGAGATGATGAGATGAAAGATTATTTTGTCGGTTGTTTTGGATAGTGGGAAGGAGTCGGTCGTGGCCTATTGTTAAGGAACCATCCGAGTATTGACCTGAACGACAGAGGGAAACCACGAGAAACCCCTGTCAGGATGGTCGACTACGGCGGGAATCGAATCCCGGTCTCCCAAATGACTGTTCAATGTGTTACCACTCGGCCACGCGTCTCGGTTAGCCACAATATTTGGATAGACAGTCGAGTATCTGCAGTGTAATTGAATGACCTTGAAGCCTGTGGCGTGTTGTGATTGCAGCTTGTCCGCAATGGATCAATCTGCTGCCAGCGTGTACGGCTGCGTGCGCGAAGATGTGGACCTCGCTGCAGCCAACATAACTTCACTCTTTAAGGACAAACAAGATGGTGGCTCGGAGAAACAAGACGGCGGCACATTGCTGAGTGAGCGGCCCGAGCAGCTGCTCTATGATTGGTGAGATGAGATTTCAATCTACATACATCTACGTTTGTCTACTTGCAACTACGTGTATCTATCAATATCGTGATCCTATCGTGTATGACTATCAATAACGTAACGGGATAAGCAACATGGCATTTACCTTTTGCACCATGCGTATATCAAAGGGATGCCGCCTCACAAATGTTATGATAATTTGCTGGTATTATTGTATGTTGATCTATACAAGTAATAGATGTAATGCAATCTGTGAATCCAGCTCTTCCCAACTGCATTAAGCAATATTGGAATAAATTTCATTCGAATTGGCCAATCTTAATTTAAAATACGTCTGTAAAAGCATTTAGACGCCTAGTCAAAAGCCCTACTGCTATATTTACCATTTGATAACTGAATAATCACTCATTATCTACGAGAAAGATCAGAAACAATGCAAGTATACACTATGTATTATATATTGAAATACGAGCCTAATACGTACGATTTGATTTGAAATTGCGAATCTCAGAAATGTACATGAAAGCGCTGACTCCATCATGGTGAAAACAGTCTAATTAGACGAGCTTTAGCGGGGATTCAATTTGACATAGGCCTACTGATAAAAATTGGTGTTCTTTTTATTTTTTTATTCATTTTCTTTTAGGCTATGTTTTTTGTCGGTTCTCCACAGGTCAAACGGCTACAGCTATCAACTTGAAACTTTTTTTAGTTATGGTTCCTCATCCAACTCAGATCTGTATAGTTGTGTGGCATTATCGAATGATAACTTTTTTTTTTATCAATTTTAGAAATTTCAAAAATACCCATTAGAATAACACAGCGGAAAAAAAGAAAATATTTTTATTTTCCCAAAAATTGAAATTTTGCGTGAAGTTGAGTTACATTCTGATACACATTTCTGAAAACTTTTAGTTTGATCGGGTGAACCATTTCGAAGAAAAACCATAAAATGTGCTCAATTGGTACTACTCGAAGCAGTTTTTACCCATTTCTAACTTAAATGTCACCCAATTGGCGAATGTAGGCAAAAGTTTGGCAAAAAAGTCGACATACTATTACCATCCGCTCGTCTAACAACGCATATATGGCATTTTCCTAGTGTTAAAAGTATATGACTTAAAAACTTAAATGCTATGTTGCTTATCCCGTTACATTATTGATAGTCATAGGTGCATCGATTTGTGATATCACGATATTACCTGTATTAGATGTATTTACAGAGAACCTCTTTAGTACGTTTTTCAGGGGACCAGACAGAAAAAAACTTACTATAAAGTGAAAAAATGACTAAAGAAACTATTCAACATGTGGGAGCACACGAATGGGATTAGAAAATAAAACTTACCAAGGTGAAAAATGTACTAACGAGAAACTTACTAAAGAGGTTCTGCTGTACAAATACTTGTATCTATTTGTATCTATGTGTATCTGTATAGACCTACTTGTATCCACGAAAAAAGGTTGCAAACAAACTGACCCGCACATGCAGCTCAGTTGCTAGCGCGCTCGCTTCATGTGATCTGGTAGGTGAGGAGAAAATCAGACCTTGGTTTGACTCCCTTCATCGTCGCATCTTTACAGGGTTCTTTCATAGTTTTCTCTGGAGTGTAGTCACATGCCGGGATGGTTCCTACAATGTAAGCTACAAACTAAGATACCTTCATCTCACCATCCCATCATCTTGTTAATCATTCACTCGACGCCAATAGATCTCAGTTATCATCACAGTACATCGTTGAACCCAATATAAATATATATATCTTTCAAACCCAGATAACTAATTAAATTGGGCCAAGGGGTGTTTCCACCACTTTTTCTAGGGCAGACTTCTTATATCAATCGGTTCCTGTCAGTTCCGACTTCTTCCACTTCTTTACTACTACTAACCTCTGTTTCTTCTTCTCTTCCTTCCTACGAGCTCTCTCCACCGTTCTCTATCCTCCCACCGTCTCTCGTCTACCACTTCCTCCCATTTTTCTCCTCGGTTGACTACTCTGAACTTGACTCCCTCCTGCCATCTTTCTCTTGGTCTTCCAACTCTTCTCTTAGCTCCATTGTTTTCTGCTATCTCAAACATTGCTCTCGGTATTCTCTTCTTTCCCATTCGCCGCATATGCCCGTACCACCTAAGTCTCTCCCTTTCCATTTTCCATAATATTTCAAAATAAATGTTATTTCCAATATAAATTATCCATATTATTATGATGAAAAAAAAACTGGCATTCCAGAATACTAGGTTAGCATTGTCGAAACGGCAATCCAATATCAAGCTCAGAATCTAACAGATTGTAGCAGAATTCCTAGCCGTGGACAACTCTTAAGGCCTGTTTTCATGGCCTGCGGCAGGCGTTTTTTTCCTGGCCAATCAGAATGGATGACATTCCTACCGCTTGCACTTGTTGCTCTCGGCCACGAGACATAGAATAAATTTAACTTCGAAAAAAAAAAACGCCGCAGTTAAATACCCTCACTCATACAAGTGGTCATACAAGTGGTGGGGTTATATGTCGAAATATTACTTCCAAAACAGTACTTTCCAAATATGTACTATGATTGTTTTTGCATGCCACATAATACGATACTAAAAATCACTTTACCGCCTAAATTTTACAAGAATGATATATTTAAATAAATAAGTCAAATCTCGAAGTGGATGCGAAGAAACGCGACTGTGTGAACAGCGCAGGCGGGAGGCGTTTTTTTAACCGCCTGCCGCATGCCATGCAAACGGCCCTTGAATCCCCGATCTGTTCTAGCGACGTGTCTCGAGAGCCGAGAGACTCGGTGGAACGCGTCGCCTCGTTTGCCCGACGCTATTCCGTCGTCCTAGACGCGTCCGACCATGGTGCCAAGCAGCTTCTAGTCGAGGACAAAGCGCTCGACTTCGTCTTCATATCGCTCGCCTCGTGGTTCCTGAGCGTGAAGAAGAGCCGTCACAAGCTGCTGGCGGTATCAACCAATCGGGTGCTTCCCCTCGTCCTGTCGACCAATCGCTTGCCTCCCCTCGTCCTGTCGACCAATGACAGCACAGATGTTATGGAGACGCACAATGCCGCTGTATTCACGATCAATGTGTGCAAGATGCTGTGCGGGCTGTACCGTTTCCTAGGCAACGAGAACGAGGCGACTAAAGAGCTGAGGGAAGAGTGGAAGGCTGTGTTCCAACAGGAAGTGGCAGATATCTTGGTGGAGACTTTCATCATGATCGCTGGCACGTTTTCGTCTGGACTATATATCAAACAACAGTAGAACTTCATTTATAAGTTTATATGAATTGGTTGAAAGGGAAAGAAAGAACAGCAGCTTACCAAGATTTATGAGTAGAGAAAGGCCTACTCATAGTGGAGAGCCCGTTGATAGAACACATAGAGATGAAAGTTACACGAGGTTTCGACGTTTCGGCTATTGCCTTGGTCACAGTAGAGTAGAGTTTCCTTTCACCCAATTCATATATTCAGCCTCAGGCTTTTTTCCTATACACACCAAGTCATTTATAAGTTTCTCGTTTATACATTTATTACATTTATATGTTTCATTTTTTGATCCAACCCATATGCCCCCCATTTTAAATAGTTCCTTCAATAAGTGACTACCCTTGGTAGCTCGGTCAGCTGAGGCACCGCTTCAGAAACTGAAGTTACCGTTGGGCGTGGGTCCGAGTCCCGCATAAGGCATGGATTTTTGTAAACGTCCTTTCACTTATCATCACTTCATAATTTCATCATCATCCGCTCGTTCTTACCCCCGTATAACCTAGCTGTTGGTGGGGTCGTTAAGCGAACAATAATCATCTTCAACAAGTTTTTCACATTAATACATTTTTTCAGTCTGGTCCCCTGGAAAACATGTAAAAGAGGTTCCACTTTATACAGTGGGACCTCTTTACTAAAAAAATGTATTAACGTG
Source organism: Brachyptera risi (assembly GCA_964007535.1). Lineage (NCBI taxonomy): Eukaryota > Metazoa > Arthropoda > Insecta > Plecoptera > Taeniopterygidae > Brachyptera > Brachyptera risi. The sequence goes on along the minus strand of OZ023335.1, from coordinate 15,327,257 downwards.
AAAAACTTATCATGAAACTATTCAACATGTGGAGCATATGAGCTGGATCAAAAAATAAAACTTACCCTATGAATGTAATAAATGCATAAACGAAACAGAGGTTCTACTATTTTACCAACTAAATTGAATACTTTAAAATTGATTATTGTTATTTTTAAAATGTATCTGACTTTAAGAAAGTGTATTGTGGGATTAGTCCAGCCATCTAGGAAGACTTCATGAAGTCAAGACATGTCTGGGTTCGAGTCCCGCACAAGGCAAGAGTTTTTTTGAGCATCATACATCTGTTGAAACCTTGGTATTTCTACAGTTAATCCTTGTTAATTCGAATCAGGTATAGGAAATACAACGTTGAATATTTCAATAATTACAAAATCAGATAGGCCTACAGTGAAACCTCCATCCATCGTTTTTCAAGGGACTAGGAAAATAAAACTATCCACGCAGGAAAATTATCCATCCAGGAAAATTTAACATTGATTAAATGGGAGTTGGGTCAAAAAAAATGACAAGCAGGTAAACGATGGACCCGGGAACGATGCATAGAGGTTCCACTAATTTGTAGTTTGAACTTTTTTGTCTCCCAATTGCTGATTCATAGGCCTACCTGTAAAATGATAATTAATTTGAAATTTGAAGTATTTTTTCAGATTCATACAAAATGTAGGCTCTAGTGATGGTTGAGATAAGGTGGGTAAGATTTGTGTAGAGTAAAATTTCTGAAGGGGAGGAGTCAAACCTCCAACTCACACTTCTGTACAGATTGCTCAAGAAGTAGGCCTACAAGTTTAGGTCAGTTGGTTTTAAGTGCAGTTGCACTTGTTGATAATTGGTACGACGTGTGTTACAGACCAGTCCACTGAGCCCGCCGGGCTGTCCCTGTTGGACGTGCCCGTGGTCGAACATCTGGGCCGGGCCCTGCAACTGGTGGGCCCCGCGAGCTACGCCAAGAGAGACAAGCTGGTCAACACGTGTTTGGGGGCCTTGAGCTCGCCCGTTATTGCCGTTCAGATGACGGCCTATCACATCCTGGCAGAGTGAGTACCGTTACCGTTCTTAATACCCCGATCACACTCAGATCACTAACTGCTGTTGAGCTAACAGAGGTTAGCTGGGCGCAAAGCATCTTGGGTCTCACCGTTCTAACTGAGTTAACCGAGACGCGTGGCCGAGTGGTAATACACTGAACTGTCATTCGGGAGACCAGGGTTCGATTCCCGCCATGGTCGACCATCCTGACAGGGGTTTTTCGTGGTTTCCCTCTGTCGTTCAGGTTGATACTGTGATGGTTCCTTAACAGGCCACGACCGACTCCTTCCCACCATCCAAAACACCTAGTAAAATGACCTTTCATCTCATCATCCCATCATCTCATTCATCATCCACCGACGCCAATAGATCGTAGTCATCAGTATAGTGCGTCGTTAATGCCAAATATAAATTAAAAATAAAATAAATAATCCAACTGAGGTAAAGTGTTCACACTGATAGCCATGAAAAAGTTGTTAGTGACGTCATGCACTGCGATATTAATGCACGATTTTCACGGTAGGCCTATAGCAGGCTCTGAGCATATAGGTTGAGTAGAATCATTTGAGTAAAATGGCGGATACTGGTTTAACGTGTCGTCTATTTTAACCTAAAAACATCCCACTGCCTTGTAACAGCGAAATGGCGACGTGAATCTTTTTTTTTTTTTTTTGGGAAGGCGGTGGATTTTGATCAACGTCAAGCCATGATTGCGTTTATAGCAAGTAGTTAGGCCTCGATGTCGGTTAGTACTAACTGCGTTCCGTTCACATTGCGTTGCTGATGTCAGTTAGTGGCTTAACAGCAGTTAGTGAGCATAGTGTAAACCACTCATCGATGGGTCATAACTAGAGACATGTAAAAATAGTATTTGCTATATGAAAGCGATGAAATCTATAAGTTCTCTAAGAGCCTATGGGAGTCAATTTAGTGAAATATCAGTTTATTGGTGATAACTTTTGAATGGTATGAGATATGAAAATTCTAATATGCGAGAAACACAGTTAATTATTGATGAGCGTAGCGAAGTCTCCATCCTACTCTTATAGGGCTTTGTCTGTGTTTTTTTTTTTTTTTGTTTTGTTTTGTTTGTAAGCACTCCACAGGTCGCAAGGGTTGACTGATCAACATGAAACTTTTTTTGTACACGCAAACTCATCCAACTTAGAACTGTATAGTTTTTGGGATGAATCGGTCGAACCGATTTTAAGAATCATCATCTCAAAGTTTCTAAAAACCCCATAAGATTTGGCTGGGCGGAAAATGTTGAAAAATAAAATCTCTCCAAATGGGATGAAATTTTCTCTAAATGTGTATACATAGATTTTACACATTATTACGATTTTTTAAGCAATTCTGATCAGTCGTTTTGAAGAAAAAAAATAATTTGACTGATAATATTCATAAAATATATCATACAAATTGTGACAGAATTAAGTTGTCGAGATTCACTGCTTTCTAGATTCAAGAGTTGACCAACAATGAAGTATTTTCTATATGCGTCAAGGTGTGTAGAACACCAGAGTCAATGAAGTGGCAAGAGTAGAACTACTTTAACGACTTTAATAGCTTATTCAGTTATCAAGGTGTTTAGAATACCAGAGTCGATAAAGTAGCAAGGGTAGAACTACTTCAAGGACTTTTATACTTTATTGAGATATCTCGCTCATCTTACAACGCATATTTCGCGTTTGACTAGTAATAGCTTCAATATGTTATAAATTAATAACTACCGTATTCAAGTCATGTTGCATAACTGTCAATCGTATACAGCTAAAAATGTGTTCGTTTTTCAGCTGTTATGCGACATGACTTAGATAGTTGTAACTTATAAGGCCCATTCACGATTGAACTTAACCTTAAACTTATTCCTTCAACTTATGGCTGTAAACTTACGATTTTATATACTCATTCACGACACACTTCCACGTTCTAAGTTTAGCCAATGGGATTGCGACTTTTTATTTCGATAATGACGTCATGAAAGATCGATAGTGCTGAAATACACAGCTGATTTGTTTGTTGACAGTCCAACATAACCTAACCTATAATTATACCTAATACCATTGCCATATTTCAGTTTTGTCGAAAAGGGCAGGACAAGCCAAATAAAAATTAAGAATTCTCTCATCAAATTCGATGGACATCATAACTAGAGATGATAAAATATGAGAGGTTATAAATTAAGACGAACTTCCGTGGAATCTTCTGAAAATGGCGGACGGCTGCAGGTCTGAAATCGATGTGTCTAACGCGCCATAGGTTTGGAGCAGCGCTGATTGGTCAATTCCTACGTTCGACGTAAACTTAAGAAACCAAGTTTGGAGTTTGCAAACTTCTACGTTACTGCTACTGTTAAGGACTAAGTTTGATGTTGTCGTGAACAGTAACGAGAAATACCGTCTGACAAACAATTTGTAAGTTCCCAAGTTTACGGTCAAGTTTAATCATGAATGGGCCTATATACTTATATTCTTTTTCCCTCGCAGATTTATAGTGTAATGTTTTATCAATCGGATGCTGGAAGAATCATCAAATAATTTGAAGTGGTTCTAATTAGGTATATTAATTTTTTAATTCAGTACTTTGTCGGGCCACTTCTTAGATTTCAGTGCAGTTCACTTTTGTGCTGTTCAAACGCCGTTATCTCGGAACATTACTCTTTCGATTCCCGGCACCTGAATCTCTGAAACTATTAAAGATAATCACTCAACATTCTTACCACGTGTAGAGATGTTTAAGTATGCCAAACTTGTGTAGCAACGTTTTTGTAATCATGCTCAATAACATTGAGAGTAGAAATTGGAGGATAGTTATACTATATCACAAACCAACTGTACTAAAAACTTCTATTTCTGGAACAATCTGTACAGGAGAGAAAGTGGGGGGTGTGGCTCTTCTCCTCCACACATTGTTACCACCCAGCCTCGAGAAATCAGCTTAGCTCACTTGTTTTTTTAGTACAGTTGGTTTATAGGTCAGTTGATTTTTAGTACCAGTTGAATTTTAGTACAGTCGGTACTGGAGAGGCTAGATACTGGGGAGAGAGAGTCAACTTGGTAACTGTTTTCTATTGGCTACTGGAGTATCTCTCGCATAGACGCTGGTTTTTTGTCCAGAATCCAGATGTTTGAGAGCGTGAGCTGAACTGTATCACATCGGTTAGGAAACAACTTCAGTTGGAAGTTCTGCCATCTTATCGACCAACTGGTAAGTGGATGTCCATGAATTACGTCACAGCTTGGGGGGGGGGGGGGGTTGTCAAGATTTGCGACAAGGTGTTACAAGGGGGGGAGGGGACGTACCATTTTTTTGTTCTATGAATTTGGTGCCATTCTTATAGATTCTTATATTTATACCTACCCTAGAAACAGCAGATGCATATCAAATAATTATTAAGTTTGACTACTCAAAGAGCAAACATGAAGAAATGAATATTTAAATTTCATTACCTTATTTATTTTTACTTTATTTTTCAATTCTTTGTTAGAGGAGGGGTATGAGAATTTGTGAGTTTTGTGATGTATGTAAGGGGGGGGGGGGGGGAAATAGGTTTTGTGACCAACTGTGACATGGGAAGGAGGGGGGGGGGGGTTCAAAGTGGCCTAAAAAAGTGCGACATAATTTATGGACGTCCCCTAAGTTTACGACACTTTCAGACAAAAGGTTGGACAAAAAATGGCGTCCTGGGCGGGAGTTGGCCACTCTCTGCCCCAGTATCTGGCCTCTCTAGCCATGGAGTTGTATTGTTGTGGAGGTCCAACTCAGCGACGTGCCATGTGCTTCCGGTTACTTCCATACGGCGGCCATGTTCTTGATTCAACTGCCAGTTGGAGCTACTCCCGCGCTGGTAATTTAGCAAGGCCTTCTCTATCATTCTCTATCTATTCTCTATTATATCAGGTAATGAAATAGAAGGCCTTGATTTCAGTTACTGACTATAAAACAAATTTCTGTAGGCCCACACCTGACAACAATCAGTTTGAGCAGTGAACGTGGCCAACGTTACAGCTACTATTTGAAGTGATCAAGTGGGTTGAGCTTTTTACACAGAGTTATACCTCCATTACAATACAACTCTATGGTACCATCTCTAAAAACTGAACGTAACGCGAGTGAACGTAACGCGAGTGAACGTAACGCGAGTGAACGTAACGCGAGTGAACGCGCGTCTGATTGCAGCATGGTGGCCAGCCTGGTGTCGGCGGACCGTCAGACTCAGGCTCAGCTGGACGACCCTGCGACAGGTCGCTACGACCTGCGCCTGCTGCTGCCCCTGCTGGCCGACACCGACACCGCGGTCTCGGACACGCTGGAGGGCGTGCGCCTGGGAGACAGCTGTGCCGTCACGCCGCACACAGCTGCTGCCAGCTGCACTGCGGCCTATCTCATGCTGTGGACGCTCGTACTGGACATGTGCGCGGAGGCAGACTCCCAGCTGAGGTGTCAGTACGCAACCATGCTCAGGTAGTAGTAGTGAACTTTATTAGCATGTCGCTATTTATGTATTTAACTTCACTTTATATTCAATAAAGCACTAAACTTGACTTATTTCTAGTGTATTGTCCCGAATATAAGCCGAGGGTTTTTCTCGAAATTTCGAGCACAAAAGTCACCCTCGGCTTATATGCGAATCTCGGCCTATAATCGGTAAAAAATATGTTTTTTGCTAATTTTAATTGGGCGTCCTACACCCGCACACTCATAACAACAGAATCGACTAGAAACTGGGAGATATTCCACTAAGAACACGTTTGATAAATGTTTCATCAAGAAGAAGCATCATTTTCTCAATTTCCATAATTTTTATTTGACGCGCAGTAATAAACATGGGCACAGATCTGTTTGCTGCATGGTGTCTGTCATCTTACTAGTCTACTACGTGCTACTGCGTGACGTGTGTGGTCTGACCTTGACGAGCACGAGACTTTCGTTCGTATGACTCGAGACGGCCGAGCGCCAATCGAAGCCGGCTGTATATGACGATTGCGTGAGACACCTCTCAACGGTTTCTCACACGTTGTTTTGAATATTGGCCAGGGCCCCCACATGCCCGGTGCTACCATTGCTACGGCAACGGTGCCCGTAGGCCAAGGGGCCCGCAAGCACGGGGAAAAATTAAAATGTAGAACATTTTTAATAAATCATAGAAAGAAAACAATAATTAAATCACTAGGACTAGATTTATGTGTATCAATGATTCAATGAATCATGAATCAATAAATCATTCATGAATCAATGAATGATTCCAATGAATATGGTACGATACCAGTTTCTATTGCATCTGCAGAAAGAGCATTCAGTCAGCTGGGCAACGTATTGAAAACATGGCAACGTTCATCAATGACTCAAGAACGTCTTGGAGTGTTAGCAATCGAAAACCGTCTTGCATCAAGCCTTGATTTCAGTGATGTAATTGTAAAATTCTCAATGATCAAAGCCAGAAAAATGTAGCTTTCATTCTTTCAATACATTATCAGAACTCAGAAACACTACAATGCATCATATAATCATGGTTTATAATGCACGGTTATTAATGCATGGTTTATAATGCACGGTTATTAATGCATGGTTTATAATGTAACCAGCAATTTCCTACGACAGTTATTATTTTATCTGTGTGAATATTACAATTGAGCAGAAAAAAATATTTAAGAATTAATTTGTTCAATTATGTATTTACCAGTATTTAAAATAAATTTATGATGACAATCTAAACACTGTCTAAACTCTTAAAACTAGTTTGAATGTGTGCTTGATGAAAAGTAATTGTAATAGAGGTTAAAAAATGTATATTGTAAAAAAGGCCAAAATTTCTTTTTTTGGTAGTAAGAGGGGGGCCCATCATGACTTTTAGCAACGGGGCCCAGGGAATAATGTGGGGGGTTCTGATGTTGGCATAGCTTTCTCTTGCGCGCAATATGAAATTGTCATTGACTAAATTCTACCCAGGAAGACTAATGATATGCGTGGAAAAGGAGAGAAACTTTTTTGTCAATGACTGATTTAAAAGTTTGGGGGTTCGGCTTATATTCGGGACAATGCGGTAATTTCTAGAATATCCAGGCCCATACCTATATCTGAATGCACATCTAAATATAATACATACATGAGTTAATACAATAATCTATTTTGACTTTAGAAGCAATAGTGAGAAAAACAAATTTAATTATAATTAATTCAATATAGGCCCTACACATAAAGAGTCCCAGTAATTTTTGTTACATTTTTTATATCCTTTGGGAATTAACCTGTTTTCTTTCATTACCTTCATACATTCTCTCCTAAAATTACCAACAGTTTTTACAGTTTTTACCGTTTACAAGGCTCAGATGATGGAGCCGTATATATGGAGGTCTATCTCAGCAACGAGTCATGTATCAGATCGCGTACTTCTGGTCATCGGACATGCATTTTGAAGTTATCAATTCATACGAAAAGATTGTTGACGACAATTTCTCATTTAATCATGTGATGCTCTGACCAAGATGCATTGAGGGTTGCGTTGGTTTGCCGGTTGGAGATGGTGACTTCACTCATTCGAAAACGTTCCATTTCCCGAGTATTTTTATTAGAACCAGAGATCGCTGCTCTATCTAGTGTTGTTTTGTAGAAACGGCTGACAGACTAACAAACTTGATGACAGCTGTTATTAGCTGAGGCGACGTGACCGTAAAGTTGGCTCCTTTTATCTCTACTTATCTACGCACGATCAATAGTTCTTCAATTGTATTGGAATGGCCCATGAATTGGAACATATTCTCAACATGGGAGGGATAGGAAGTGAGGACAGAGACACCATCTCCAACCGGCAAACCAAGATGCATTGAGGGTTGCGTTTGCAGGTTGGAGATGGTGTCTTCACTTCCTATCCCTCTCATGTTGAAAATATGTTCCGATTCACGGTCCACGTTTAAAGTACTATTGACCGTGCGTAGATAAGTGGTGATAGAAGGAACTAACGATATGTTCAAGGCCGGCTTGCTGTCATCAAGTTTGCCAGCCTATCAGCCGTTTCTACAAAAACACACCGGATAGAGCAGCGATCCATATAACACAGAAAAGTCCTCACGGTATGGTATGTGTTTTCAAGATAAGTGAAGGCACCATCTCCCGGCCGCAAACAAACGCAACCCTCAATGCATCTTGCGTCAAACCAACGCAACTCTCGATGCATCTTGGCCTAGTCTCTCGTAACTAGGATGTTTGCTGCCCTCAGGGAGCTTGGGTTGCTAGGCAACATGCTGAAGAACGTGTTCCGGCTGATGCCCGATCAGGTCCTGGACGTGTCCGACGTCAAGAGCAGGACGCCGAGACTGTCCGAGCTGTTCTCGACCGCGCCCTCATTGGCTCACGGCCAGCCGTGGACCACGCCCCAGTTGCTGGAACACACCGCCTGTTGGGTACGTCACTCTTCTGGTAACCTGTTGAAGCGGGTGCTGATATTAAGCTATTCTGTGACTTGAATACCACTTATTAGGGGTGTCGGCGGGTACCCGGCTACCCGGATCGGGTACGGGTACACCACTACCCGACTCCAATAGTCCTTACCCGGGTACCCGCCACTTTTCACAACACGAGCTTTTGTTCTTCATTTTCACTGACGGATAACTTTTAAACAAAGCGCGCTTGTGTGGCGGGAAAATCGAAAGAATTAAGGTCTCCTCTACTACTCTCTAGACCATAGATATCACCGGTCGCATCTGGCTTGCACGTCACCCCCCCTCCAACACTCTGGCACTCAAAGCGACTACAGTTCTAACACTTCTGCATACCGCTTAAGCACATGACCCTTTGTTTACAAAAGAGAGGGACATGCCACATTCACTCAAGTTGTCTCAACTAATGTGTTCGGGTAGATTATGTTGTGCTGAGAGGGTCAGTGATATGATATGAGCAGACTGTTTATGGTTGCAACATTAATAATGGTAACCTAAAGATGGTAAATAAGATGATAGAATACATTTAAATGAGAAGTAGATGGGCATAGTTGAGATTTAAAAAAATGGGATTACCCGGGTAATGATGACGGGTACCCGACTCCAAAAATTACTACCCGCCGACATCTCTACCACTTATTAACCTCTCAGGCCGGTACGACGTACACAATACGTCCAAACCGAATAACCCCCCGGGCGGTTTGACGTGACATTACGTCAAGCGCTTGCCTGCATACAATTAGTACTTCTAGCGTGATCTTTGTGATTAGAGGGGTACTGTTCCGTTATTATTGTTCACGGTGGTTCGGTCGTGCTTTTCGCTTTCGACTAAAAATGGCCGGTCTACAAGCGATCTGATAATTCCCGCAAAAATGTAACAGCTGAGTTGTTCAAAATGGCGAACCGAAACAATAACAAAAGGTTGTCGGTCAATGACATCGCCAAACTAAAAATCGAGCTGGTAGCCAAAGGTTTACTTTATAATAATAACCAGAGTTCATGAAGATCGATTTAGTACCGGTAGTTTTTTAGATATCATTAGTTGAATTATCGTTGAAATCAGGAAATTGGTGAAGTTAAGTACTGCTTTGGGAATGGTTCTTGATCAGAAAAGTACTGGCTTGAGAGGTTAACTAATAATAAAATGAACTTTAAAATATAATTTTATTCGGTCAGCTCGATCAGCTGAGGCACCACTTCAGAAACTGAAGTCATCGTTGGGCGTGGGTTCGAATCCCACATAAGGCATGGGTTTCTGTACACGTCCTTTCACTTATCATCCCTTTATAGTTTCATAATCATCTGCTCACTCGTACCCTTGTATAACCTAGCTGTTGGTGGGGTCGTTAAGCAAACAGAAATATAGCCTAGTTTTCAAGAATCAAAAATATTTTATTTATTTTATTCATTTCTCTCAATGTTATTGAGGTGAACGACAGATATTACAGTACAGTGAAACCTCTATGCATCGTTCCCGGATCCATCGTTTTCCTGCTTGTATCATACATTTTTTCTCGCCCCACTCCCATATAATCAATGTTAAATTTTCCTGGATGAATGGTTTTCGTGGATGGATGGTTTTATTTTCCTGATCCATTGAAAAACGATGGATAGAGGTTTCACTGTAGCGGTATTGTATATAATTCACAGTTTATTATGGGTACGGTACCAAGTCAGGACAATAAAATATGAAAATGTCAATAAAATAGCGCCAATCACTCATTTAAAATCATCATTTGAAAAAATCAGCAATAGTGTAGTATTGTTTATTAAAAAAGAACAAGTTCAGTTTGGATTCGGAATTACTGACACATTTAGCTGACTTTTTGAAGAATGGTAACTGTCTTGTTGAAGCGAACTGACAACAGATAAACTGCATTTTGTGAGAATAATGGCATTGTGCAGACGTGCAATGATGTTCTCGAAGCTTGAGAGTAGCTGGGAAAGTTGGGTCCGAGACTGAGGACCGAGGACCGAGGACTGAGGACCGGGAGTTGTTGTGCGACAGGTGTACTGGCTGTCGCTGTGCCACCTGCCGGCCGAGGTGCGCACCTGGTGGTCAGGCAGCGAGCAGCGCTGCAGCGGGCTGGTGGAGAGAATCACAACTAGGTACGTCAGCCCAACGCTCTGCGACCAGGAGATGAAGCAGGTCCAGCTGAGGATGCAGTCGCAGGCGGCCAAGTACGACAACATGAAGGTAACACATTCTCTCTTTCTTTCTCTCTTCCATGCCATATCTCTCTTTCTTTCTCTCTTCCATGCCATTTCTCTCTTTCTTTTTCTCTTCCATGCCATATCTCTCTTTCTGTTCTCTCTTCCATGCCATTTCTCTCATTCTGTCTCTTCCACACCATTTCTCTCATTCTGTCTCTTCCACGCCATTTCTGTCTTTCTTTCTCTCTTCCATACCATTTCTCTCATTCTGTCTCTTCCACGCCATTTCTCTCTTTCTTTCTCTCTCTTTCATGCCATGTCTCTCTTTCTTTCCCTCTTCCATGCCATTTCTCTCATTCTGTCTCTTCCACGCCATTTCTCTCTCTCTCTCTCTCTCTCTCTCTCTCTCTCTTTCTCTCTCTTCATGTCGCTCTGTATCGCTCTCTTTCTCTCTCTCTCTTCATGTCGCTCTGTATCGCTCTCTTTCTCTCTCTTCCATGTCATTTCTCTCTTTCTTTCCCTCTTTCTCTCTTCCATGCCATATCTTTCTTTCTCTCTCTCTCTCTCCCTCTTTCTTTCTTTCTCTCTCTCTCTCTCTCTCTCTCTCTCTCACTCCATTTCTCTCTTTCTCTCTCTCTCACACCGACTCATGCAAAAACTAATATCCCATTTTTGAGTCACAGAATCCTAAAATATCTTATAGTTGCGACCCATCAAACATTTGTAAGGTCTTTTGAAAGTTTAAAAATTATGATTCCTCTCCACAATGACCGTGTGAGTGGCCTAGTCGACCTGCCACAGCACCGGACAGGTCAGGTGACAGGTGATGACGTGTTGCAGATCAAGGTGTTTGCGAGTGTGCGCGAAGTGAGTGCCGTGTACACGGTGGACGAGGCGCGCATGGAGCTGGTGATGGCGCTACCGCCCAACTACCCCCTGGGGCTCGTTAAGATAGACTCCCCGCGCAACGTGGCTGGGACCAATCAGGGCCGGACGTGGCTCATGCAGCTCACCATGTTCCTCACATCCCAGGTAAGCACTCTACACACATTGACTTGTAGTAGTAGTACTTAGTAGTAGTAAGTAGTTTATTAGCAAAAATGTGCTGTTTACATACATTTTGATACAATTCTACAAAGTACAGTAATAATATTTTCTTTAAACTTGAAAACAATATGACACGATATAACTACGATACCTATACCTAGAGCCATGTAAAAATAGCAATTGCTATAGAAGCGATGAAATGTAAAAGTGCTTTTTTAGAGGTTTTTCTGATATTACTCCATGTTTCAATACGTTTGTTGTTCCATCATGTTTTTGAAAAGGCGACAAAGTGCTACAAACGTCTGAATCCACCTTGTTCTAACGTATTGGCTATATAGACGCTATATTTGGAATAATAGCATTATGGATGCTATTTTCTGCAGAATATATCAATTGGGAAGTAAACAGTTGGAGTCAGTGAGGGAATTTTGAAAACCAGAGTGGATCTGCAAATGCAGGCAGCAGATTAGGGCAGGTTTAACCTGATGGTGGACGCCATTTTACCAAAAACATCTATTTGAGTGTTCCACAATTGTTCCAAAGGTACTGTACTGTTGTAAGGCTACAGAATGTTGTTGCGCTACAAAAAACGTTCCAAAAAATAGATGCACCAAAGTGCTTCTTCTCAAGTTCTACCGTAAATGCAATGAAAAGAAAAAATGGGAGCTATATTTACATGTCTCTACCTATACCTGATAATACAATACCTACAATATATAACTATAATAACCATTACCCATTACCTAATAATATCTTTTCAATAATTATCATCAACTATTTTACCATATGTAGTTGGTTATCTACTAATTCTAATACACTAATCTCCTAATTTTCAAGATCCCAAAAGCCACATTTTCATACGGATTCGGGATCAGATCATCTTTGATTAATTCACAACATTTTATTCTAAAGGCCCATTCACGATTAAACTTAACCGTAAACTTAGGAACTTACAAATTGTTTGTCATACGGTATTTCTCGTTACTGTTCACGACAACATTAAACTTAGTCCTTAACAGTAGCAGTAATGTAGAAGTTTGCAAACTCCAAACTTGGTTTCTCAAGTTTACATCGAACATAGGAATTGACCAATCAGCGCTGCTCCAAACCTATGACACGTTAGACACATCGATTTCAGACCTGCAGCTGTCCGCCATTTTCAGAAGATTCCACGAAAGTTCGTCTTAATTTATAACCTCTCATATTTTATCATCTCTATAGATGGACATGATAACTATAGTTATCATGTCCATCGAATTTGATGAGAGAATTCTTAATTTTTATTTGGCTTGTCCTGCCCTTTTCGACAAAACTGAAATATGGCAATGGTAATACCTAGGTATAATTATAGGTTAGGTTATGTTGGACTGTCAACAAACAAATCAGCTGTGTATTTCAGCAATATCGATCTTTCATGACGTCATTATCGAAATAAAAAGTCGCAATCCCATTGGCTAAACTTAGAACGTGGAAGTGTGTCGTGAATGAGCATATAAAATCGTAAGTTTATACAGCCATGAATAAGTTTAAAGTTAAGTTTAATCGTGAATGGGCCTTAAAAGTACGATGGATGCATTCCTTGAATTTCTCATTTCACTAGGGATTCTATTGAAAATCCTCATTCCTGTGTGAAATACAGGTACGTAATGATTTTTCTTCTGGGCATGAAAATTTCCTTTCCAAAAATACATTCATACTATTTCTTAAATTATTCTTATTATTTAACTGTGTAGGCCTATCATATACAATTTTGTTACAGAGGTAGCTTGAAAGTAGACCCTTTGTGATCTTAAAAATTGAAGTGAGAGTATCAAGAGTATTATTCTTTGTTTCACATTCAGCTATGATGGTGCTTTACACATCTTTCTGATTGGTGTATCCCTCCTCACTACTAATATACTCTAATTAAGAGCCCGCATCTTGGATAGATTTACAGGGTGCACTTTCGCCACATATATCTCAAGAACTACAAACACTACGGACTTGCGGTAAAATGCAATGAATGAGTAATACCCTCAAAATTAGATATGCCTAATCAAAAATTGAAGAATAATTTCACTATATGGAGCAATCATTGAATCAAAATGTGTCTAAATTGATGGTTTTCATTGCTTAATTTCCGGTTTCCGAATAATAGTAGGAATGAATTAAAAACGCATATCCTTAAGTTCAACTTTGCTTATCAATATTTGAAATTCCGATTTGCCTTTTATTCTACGGTTTTCCCAATTTCCTTGGCCAAAATGTGTAATGTAACTAAATTTTGTCCAAATTATGAGATGAAAAACTCCCCCATCTAGCAGTGGTTACTGGAACTCTTCCAATATTATCCCTTTTTCACTTTTTAGCCCACAACCAAACTTTTAAACGCACATCAAACTTGGGTGGAGCATTTCGAAGAGAAACATGCTCAGCTAAGATGCGGGCTCTTAACTCCACACTAATAATTACTCCACACTAATATACTTCATTTGACAGGAAAAGAATAACAATAGAACAAATACAAATATAAAATAGAAATAACAAATAACAAATAACAATAGAATAACAATAGAATGCGCTTCTGAATGCCAATATGGCCGACGAATGATTTTAAAAGTTCCGTCAACAATGTAATATTCCAATCAAAATCAATTTTTGAAAATATATGCATGCTTTATGTTGTGACTCTTCTCTAGTTCCACTTTTTGACACTTAACACCATACTTGCAACTTTTTTTGGCAAATATAGGCCTACTTTGCAACTCTACACTCTGTGACTTGGAAACTATCGAGTCTAAAAAGCCGTGAAACAAGGTGACATGATTCTGAACTAGGAAAACGCCATATATGCGTTGTTAGACGAGCGGATAGTAATAGTATGTCGACTTTTTTGCCAAACTTTTGCCTACATTCGTCAATTGGGTGACATTCAAGTTACTAGGAAAACGCCATATATGCGTTGTTAGATGAGCGGATGGTGAATAGTATGTCGACTTTTTTGCCAAACTTTTGCCTACATTTGCCAATTGGGTGATATTTAAGTTATAAATGGGTAAAAACTGCTTCGACGGTACCAATTCAGCACATTTTAGTTTTTTCTTCAAAATGGCTGACGCGATCAAGCTGAGAATTTCCAGAAATGTGTATCAAAATGTAATTCAACTTCAAGCAAAATTTCATTTTTTTGAAAAATAATTTTTTTTCCCCGCTGTGTTATTCTAATGAGTATTTTTGAAATTTCTGAAATTCATAAAAATAAAAGTTACCACCCAATGATTTTTTATTTTTTTTAATAACATCGAAACTTGATACAAAATCATTGTTCCCCAATTAAGGCTAAGGATGAAAGATAGGATCGTTTGGACGGGGCACCACAGGGCGATCTTACCACCATATTTTGATTATTTAAAACTAATAAACTTCAACACCAGGACTGCGCTGTCTGTGACCATAATTTTTCGCTGTAGATAAAAGTATTTCAGTATAAACACACGAATGTTGATATCTTCCACTTTGAACTAAGTCTCTTGGGCAATGATCACTTCTTTCCATTGACAGCAGATGTAAAGTTTATCATTATACACAATCGACAAATTAAATTAGTGATAGGCCTATAATGTTATAATTAGGCCTATCACTCTACTTATTAATGGTCGTGGCCAATTAGTACTTCATCCAAGCATTTGCTTCGAGGACCGTGGGAAACCACGAAAAACCAAGTCAGGATGGATAAAAAAAGGTGTTTGTTGGTCTTGAGCTTTTTCTTCCAACTTCTCTTCTTTTCTTGTAGTGTTTGATTTTTTTTCTTTTCTTTCTCTTTTTCTTCTCTCTTCTTTTTTTCTTCTTTACCTTCATTTATTTATTTATTCATTCATTTTTCTCCTCATTCCATTTCATTTTTTTTCTTCATCTTTCTTTTTGTCTTTAATTTTTTTTTTCACCTCATCTTTTTTTTTCTTTTTTTGATAATTCTTGTCATTGTATTTGATTATTATTGTTTAAACTTTTCTTCTTCTTTTTTTTCTTCTTTTTCTCATTCTTTTTAATATTATATGCTTGTGAGTTCTCGCACGTCCGATTCCGGATACAACTCTCCATGAAAGACTTCCTGAGGGGTGAAAACTTGTCAAAGCTCTCCAAATTATGGGATAACTCGACAATACATGCACCAAAGTGAGAGGCCGACAATCAACAAGCAGGCCTCGACTTGTTGGAATTTTTGTCGAACAAACTCGATGTGCCAGACAAGTGATCCACGTCTTAAAGTGTTGTTTGGGACAACTAGGAAAACTCCGAACACCTGATGATGAAACAAAACTATACAGATCTAAGTTGGATGAGGAACCATAATGAAAAAAAGTTTGAAGTTGATAGCTGTAGCCATTTGACCTGTGGAGAACCGACAAACAAACATAAAAAAAACAGCATAAAAACTAACACCAATTTTTTTCAGTATGTCAAATTGAATCCTCGCTAAAGCTCGTCTAATAAGTCATTTCTAAATATTTGATTTAGAAAATATTTCAATCAAATGCATCATTTTCTATTGCACAACTCGTACGATCTAAGTGGAAACTTGTGATGTGCACATCATTTGTGTGTTGACGTTCAGTAAAAATCAGAAATAGCATTAGCAGACCATAGAGTTGTATTGTTGTGGAGGTGCAACTCAGCGACGTGCCATGTGCTTCCGGTTACTTCCAAACGGCGGCCATGTTCTTAATTCAACTGCCAGTTGGAGCTACTCCCGCGCTGGTAATTCAGCAAGATCTTCTTTATCATTACATGTTAGGTAATTATATAGAAGGCCTTGAGTAATGATATAGAAGGCCTTGATTTCAGTTACTGAATATAAAACAAATGTCTGTAGGCTCACACCTGACAACAATCAGTTTGAACAGTGAACAAAAAAAAAAGTTGAAAAAGGTTGAAAGTGATCAAGTGGGTTGCACTTTTAACACGAAGTTATACCTCCATAACAATACAACTCCATGAGCAGACCATGTAAACGATATCCATGCAAGTCCACAGGTCAGAGGTTGTGTCTGGTTGTTCCAGAACGGTTCCCTGTGGAACGGGCTGAACCTGTGGAAGAGCAACCTGGACAAGCGGTTCGAAGGAATCGCCGAGTGCTGTATCTGCTACTCGGTGCTGTCCGGCACTAACTTCCAGCTGCCCAAAGTCTGCTGCCGCACTTGCAAGAAGAAGTTCCATTCCGGCTGCCTTGTAAGTACCCCTACCTCTTTCCGTAGCTCATCCACGCAAGGCACCGCTTTGAAGACTTGAGTCACTGTTGGGTGCGGCTTTGAGTCCCGCTTAGGTTTTGTTATCATCCTTTCACTTGTCATCGATTCGTTGAACTTACTATTTTCGTGTTTGCTTAACCCTACCAACAATTGGGTTATATAAGGGTACGAATGAGCAGATGAAAACGAAACTATGGAGTGATAATACGTGAAAGGACGTTTACAAAAACTTATGCCTTATATGCGGGACTCAAACCCACGCCCAACAGTAACTTCAGTTTTTGAAGCGGTGCCTCAGCTGACCGAGCTACCGAGGGTAGCTCATTTATCTTATTGTCCCCAAATAAATTAGATGTCGATGGGGTCCTTGATTAAGCAATAATCATCATTTCTACTTGGTTGGCCAATGTGAGGTTGGGTTAACTGTCCTAAAAATCATTTGTACCAATAACCAACAGGCTAACTGTCCTAAACAAATTGTCCTAAACTTCCACCTCTTGGGCAAGCTGTACAGAAGGTAAAGTGAGAGGTTTGACTCCCCTTCACAAATTGCCACCTTCAATCACAGAAGAATATGTTTAGGTCAGTTAGTTGTCAGTGCAGTTACTTGGGTTAGATTGGGTTGAATTGAAAGATACTTTTTATTTTTCAACGATGGGAGGTAACAATTTGTGAAGGAGAGCCAAACAGTGGCGTGTTGACCGATCCAAGAGCTAGTGATGGGCAAATTTCCGAAATTTATTCTTGATGAAACTTTCCTTGAAAGTTTTAAGAAACGTGAAATTACGGGAAAAAGACGTGAATAGTATTTGTATGTTTTAATGTATGCTGTGAATTTGCTGAATTCGCATTCCATTTGTTTCATTAATGGGCCCATACATTCATAGTATTCCCATATTTGTCCTTTCTTCTTCACCATATTTGCAATATGGTGTGAATGGTTTCTACTTTTTAGGTTGAGGAAGACAAAAATTACCTGCCTCTAGATATGAAAGAAATTACTCAATGCCATACAGGTAGTTGGTAATATCTTATGGTAAAACAGAGAAGCAATTGATATAGTGGCATTAGCTCAGTCCACCAAAGGAACTTGGGCATTTTATTCAAAAATTTTCGGAAATTCATTCAAGTTTTAGAAATTTACGAAACTTTCAAAATGGAAAGTTTTGCTGCCCATCACTAGTCCCCACTGAGTTACACTACCCTCCCCCCATATTCTTAGTTATCAAGTAGGCTACACCTGCAGCTGTGCCTGTAGCAAATAGGCCTACAATTGTCCTACTTGTGAACGGGGTGGTTTCTGATGACATTTGTACGCGATGTCTTCATTGTGGCGTAAAAGTGAGGTTAAGAAATCGGATCGATCTCCGCGATCCTGACCTTGAATTTGACGGTTTAACGATTCAGTAATTAATTGTGAGCTTGATTTAGTGCTTAGTTGCTCAGAATTTTTAGGCTGGAGCGTGATTCTTCAATTACTTATTGATTATTATTATTATTTTCAATACAATATAAATATAAATTGAGCACAACCCATTTCAATCATGAACATAGATATTAATAAATAATAATACACAATAAGGTAGTAAGCTACACACAACAAAAAATGGTACGTCTACACAAAAAAGGAATCATTCCACATGTAGGCCCATGTAGTAATTGAGTGCAGTTATGAATAAATTAATGAAGTTGAAAAGAAAAATATATTAAAAATAATAAAACACATACAAGCCAAGGCTTGTGAGTTGTGTGTGGGAAAGGAGTTAGAGGAAAAAGAAAAATACATGCATCATTGCAAGATGGGGTAAAAGTACATAATATAACAAACATTTTACTGAATAGACTATTTGATTGAATTACTTTCGATAAATAAAACTAATGTACCATATCTTGTACAGTGAAACCTCTATGCATTGCTCCTGGATCTATCATTTTCCTGCTTGTATCATTTATTTTTCCTGCCACACTCCTGTATAACCAATGTTAAACTTTCCTGTATGGATGGTTTTATTTTCCTGGTCCCTTGAAAAACGATGGATAGAGAGAGGTTTCACATTTCACTGTATTATATCAACTCGGTAAAGATACAAGATATATTGAAAATGAGTATTTGAAATACAAGATACACTCTAAGAATATATTTGAAATACAAAAAGGTATACAAGATACAAATGTATCTAAAATACGTATCTCACGATACATGTATCTAGATAGCTACTGCCCATGTCTGCCTGTCAGTCTTGTTCCGATGTTCACCAACTTGTTCTGTTCCAGTACAAGTGGTTCAGCACGAGCAACAAGTCGACGTGCCCGATCTGCAGGAATCTCTTCTAACTCGCCACCTCGGACCATTACGAACCAGACGACGGATCAAGATACATATTTTATTCAAACAAAAACAATTGTGATAAACAATTCCCTTCATTCACTCATTATATACAGAAAGAAAACAAAGTCAGTTGTAATTATAAACACCCATCACTACTCCCGTCCTATCGAGGTAAGCTAGCTGTAACGCTGCAACGTCCTCAAAGCGTCATGGCAGGCGGCTTGTAGAACGGCCGACATCGCTCGTAGTAGATCTTGTTGGTTCTTTCTTGGACTATTTCTTCGATGCCTAGTTCCCCCTGCAGTAGCCGCAACTGTGAACCAACGATACACGTGTCAACGACATCGTCACACTGCGCCGTTGTTGCCGAACCTTGTATATTCATTGCTACGTCAATATGACGTCGACGTCAGTCAGGTTAGGTCGTTAACAAGTCTACAATGCCCGACGTTGAATGGATGTACTTGGCGCTACATCGAACACACACTCAGAGACTCGGGAATGTCAACGTGACGACTGCTGGTAGATTACTAATCAACCATTGTTGCCATTTAATATGAGAATTCCAAACGATAATGAATCTATAATATATTCAGTAAACCCTTCTGATTTCGGACGCGATTCATTCCAATATCGTCGTAATTCAAAGCCGACTCGCTTCTCGACCGCGTAAATAAAATATCCCTTTTAACCTCTAGGGAGAGTAAATTTCTCCCTCGAGATTTGAATTATAGAGGATTTACTGTTTTGAGCGGAATATTTTGAAACCTTTCATTTCATTCAACATTGAATTGAATTCAGGCAAGCCAATAATAGAGCAGATATTCTGAATGAAGAATTATACACAGAGACATAACTGCTGATTAAATATATTTGACGGATGAAAAATTCAGATCCATTTGATATTCTCAGATGATCGTAGGCCTGATGTGAGTCAACATTCTTACAGAATATGGTAATCTTTTTGCCAATGCATTTATAAGCTTTATTTACGACCTGGTATAACTAGTGACCAGTGTTATCTAGCGACCTGGTATAACTAGTGACCAGCGTTATCTAGCAACCTGGTATAACTAGTGACCAGTGTTATCTAGCGACCTGGTATAACTAGTGACCAGTGTTATCTAGCGACCTGGTATAACTAGTGACCAGTGTTATCTAGCAACCTGGTATAACTAGAGACTAGCGTTATCTAGCGACCTGGTATAACTAGTGACCAGCGTTATCTAGCAACCTGGTATAACTAGTGACCAGCGTTATCTAGCAACCTGGTATAACTAGTGACCAGTGTTATCTAGCAACCTGGTATAACTAGAGACTAGCGTTATCTAGCAACCTGGTATAACTAATGACCAGCGTTATCCAGCAACCTGGTATAACTAGTGACCAGCGTTATCTAGCAACCTGGTATAACTAGTGACCAGCGTTATCTAGCAACCTGGTATAACTAGAGACTAGCGTTATCTAGCAACCTGGTATAACTAGTGACCAGCGTTATCTAGCAACCTGGTATAACTAGTGACCAGTGTTATCTAGCGACCTGGTATAACTAGAGACTAGCGTTATCTAGCAACCTGGTATAACTAGTGACCAGCGTTATCTAGAAACCTGGTATAACTAGTGACCAGCGTTATCTAGCGACCTGGTATAACTAGTGACCAGTGTTATCTAGCGACCTGGTATAACTAGTGACCAGTGTTATCTAGCAACCTGGTATAACTAGAGACTAGCGTTATCTAGCGACCTGGTATAACTAGTGACCAGCGTTATCTAGCAACCTGGTATAACTAGTGACCAGCGTTATCTAGCAACCTGGTATAACTAGTGACCAGCGTTATCTAGCAACCTGGTATAACTAGTGACCAGCGTTATCTAGCAACCTGGTATAACTAGTGACCAGCGTTATCTAGCAACCTGGTATAACTAGTGACCAGCGTTATCTAGCAACCTGGTATAACTAGTGACCAGCGTTATCTAGCGACCTGGTATAACTAGTGACCAGCGTTATCTAGCAACCTGGTATAACTAGTGACCAGCGTTATCTAGCAACCTGGTATAACTAGTGACCAGCGTTATCTAGCGACCTGGTATAACTAGTGACCAGCGTTATCTAGCAACCTGGTATAACTAGTGACCAGCGTTATCTAGCGACCTGGTATAACTAGTGACCAGCGTTATCTAGCAACCTGGTATAACTAGTGACCAGCGTTATCTAGCAACCTGGTATAACTAGTGACCAGCGTTATCTAGCAACCTGGTATAACTAGTGACCAGCGTTATCTAGCAACCTGGTATAACTAGTGACCAGCGTTATCTAGCGACCTGGTATAACTAGTGACCAGTGTTATCTAGCAACCTGGTATAACTAGTGACCAGCGTTATCTAGCAACCTGGTATAACTAGAGACTAGCGTTATCTAGCGACCAGCATTATTCTAACAGCGTACCTGATTCTGTGCGTTCCGTAGCTTCTTGTTTACCAAAGGATTGTCTTGATTTTCATCTCTCTTTGCTCTAAGCTCTTTGACCTTGTCTGCCGAGACGGTGATGCATTGTTTGATGGCTTCTTCTCTTCTTGCGTAGTTCGACGTCAGCTAAAACAACACGTTATCATCATGTTCCACGCCTTACAAGTATTTCATGATTTCCACCCGGTATTCTGTCCCGAGCTAACGGGATATTTCCAAGGGGAGACATGGGCCCTAAGCATGTTGGGATGCTATCAACTGAACTGGAATATAATAGTGTTGTATTTGATATTTAGGTCTGCCTGTACGCGGGTGTGAGACGAATTTTCCTTCCCTTTACCTTTCAACTGCTACAAGCGCGTACACGCGTTTTGGCTTGCCCGTGCCCGCCATGCTGCACATGCGCTGGGTCGTTTTGAATTTTGCGGTATGTTGATTATTTTCTACTGGACTGCAAACTTTAGTTATCGATCCAATTTTTTTTGTGCTCTCGCGCGATCTATTGGCTGAACAAAAATTTTGTACTTCTTCGAAATAACGTTGACTTTTGATTTATTTCATGATAGTAACGTTTATTGAGACGAAAGTTTTGTCAACGAACAAACTAATTCCGAGTCAAGTGGAAAATGGCGGATGTTAATCGACCGACTCGGCGATATAATATATGCTTTGTTCGACCAATAACATTAAACTTATCCTTACACATGAATATTAAGAAGGTGAAACCGGTTCTTATCTCGATTTCGGTATCGATAACACTGATAATGTATTTTCTAGTACAGATGAATCCATGATATCCAAGCTCCCGCGGCAATGCCAAATCCAAGCTCCCGCGGCAATGCCTAGGCTTTCTGCACCCAGGCCTAGGAATCGAAAATGAGTATTTATAAATTTACCATCTAATATTCCAACTACCCTTCCATTTTTTTGATTCTTTTGTGATGTTTTTCCTGTGGTGTCTCGAAAAAATCAATGAGAAATAATTCAAATAACCATAAATGTAGAATCTGGAATCATTTGTACTAGGGATCACATCGATTCTCAAAATCGGGAATCGATTCTCTATACTCCAGAATCGATTAAAAATCGATTTTAAAAAAAAAAAATTAAAAAAAAATTGAAAAAAATTTACAAAAAAAAAATTAAAAAAAAAGTTTATTCTTAAAAAAGTAGTGTAATTTAAAACTTTTTTTTCAACCTTCTCAAGGCGTTCACGTGAAAAATAGCTGCTAGAGACTTCTACTGTTTGCTCAACGATTTGCTTAAATGATTTTTTGATTTGAGAATCGTTTTACATCAGAATCGATTCTTAAGCGATTCTCGATTAATCGATGTTATCCCTAATTTGTACCAACTATTGCATTTTTGAAAAAATAACTTGGAATTCAGGGTGTAGGCCTACAGCTGCTGTCAGAAAACTCAGCAGTTAAAAGGTTAAAATACTATTAGGGTGTAATTACATTTGTACATTGATAACAATGATTAATATCATAATTTTATCACTTGTTGAATGAAAGAAAGTGGGATTTTAATAGGCGCGTCAACAACGATGTCATTTTGAGCATCACTCGATCCACTCTCCGCCACATGTTTTTCAAATCAAGATATCAAAAAACTTTAGCAGTAGGCCAGACTTTGAAATTGTCTTAAATTCTTTTTCTTCCACCTTGAATATATACTGAATCAGTAGAATGACCCTACCAATTATCCAGCCGATACTTGTATTTTCCCCTACGTCTGCCGCTTGCAGTTTTCGTGTTGTTTTCTATATTGCATTTTTTGCTATGTAGGGCCTACCTAGATGTAGGTGTCCACAGTGCAAGAACGCAGTTATAATAAAAACATGAATATAGGACCCACCATAAATACATAATAAAAAAAATCAGTAAATATGCCGTATATATAACCGATCATTTTTTAGGAAATGAAAGTTGTGAAACACACTAAAAACACTGGTTTTGGAAAACTTTTGTAATACATTTTCAAAATGAATACAATTTAGATTATAATTTGTATGGTAACTTCATAATATTGAGAGAAAAGAAGAAAAGTAGTTTGTCTTGTCACAGCCACACAGGTCCACCATGATGTTTCTGGGATGCAAGATTGTGTTGCCAACTCAATGTGATAGACACAAAAGTTGAATGAGAAATAATGCTGTTTCCATCACAATTTGTTTGAAAAAAATGAGAGTTCATTTGGCGCTGCGGCAAGCATTGGGGTTCTGATGCCTCGTTGTGATATCAGTGAATATCTACGTTCATCACACAGCTGGGAAACGCTTCAAATAATAATAATAATATGTTTCTTTATTAGCATAGTTTGGTATTCTACATTGAATACAAATTTCAGATTAGAACAAATACAACACAAGATACAAATTTCAACTGAAATCGATTTAGTTGATGTCTTAGCACAATTCCAGTACCTTGAACCGTTTTGGTCAAAACAGTTGAGAAATCGAAAAATGCCAGCCATATTCATTCACTCACACCGCCTTTTTGTTGGCTGAGATTTCAGGCACGCCTCTCCAAACTGTTTTGGCCTATTCATCACATATCTCAGACGAGATCTGATAGGCCTACTTCTAAATTGCTTCTCAAACCGCGTTGAAACTCGATCGACATGCATAGGGCCTATCATGAAGTGTGAATGGGTGGGTTTCCCAGCTAGGCTATGTGATGAATATAGTCAGTGCATTAACCAAGCAATGATGGGCCTAGGATGCTCACCTGATTATAGATTGTGAAACAGGTTTTTGATGCGTCTACTTGGCCTTTGAACGAATCTGTCGGTATCGAGTTATTCAATGTGTAAATAATTCTATCATCCAAGACTCTCATCTTCTGAAGAGCATCCTGAAATGAAAATAACATGTTCAGGTTAGATTGCTGTTTTCTCTCAAGTCCGAAAGTGAAGTTTTGTTGTTTGTTGAATCTCCAATAAAAACCAAAGAAGTTCACTAATAAAAAGTAAATTTGTAGTCAGTATGACTGATATTTGTTTGTGGTCAGGTTATGTGGTACCGGTACCACAGAGTAAGCCTACCGTACATGAATATCCTCACAGGATATTGTGGCAGAGCCCTGGTTAAACAGTCTACAGACCCTAGTAGTGTAACGACTGGCAATTCTGCTAGGAGCGCTGTGATCACCGAGAAAATGTCATCTGCTATGCACTGTTGCGAGCGAATGCTAGGAGCGGGCTGATCAGTCAAATTGGTGATTGTTGGTGAACTTGGGCTGTCACATAGCATTGCCTATCTAGAGACTAAGCCTACTTTATCAATGGTGGTAGCAATGGCATTGAGTAAAGAAACTACTTTATCAATGGCATTGGTGGTAGGCCTACTAAAAGTTGGGTGACATTTCAACCGGAGAGTTAGTCTTGTCCACTTGACACAAACCTCACAACTTTCTAAGGCCACAGAGATCTACCTAGCCCTTATAATCCCCACACAATCTGAAAGAGATTACATAACAAGAACATAACCCCAAAACCACTCCAAAACCTGAAAAAGATTACATAATAATGACATAACCTTAAAACATCCACACGGCTTGGGCCAATTATAAATTGACCATCCCAAAAAACAAGAAACGAAATGACTCAACATTAATCAACGAGAGCATTCATCAAGAAAATCCTTCGATTGCTTGAGCTACATTACAAGAAACTAGGCCGCAGGGCCTACCAACAATTTGAGGCATCTGGCATGCTAAAACTGTAAGTTAGGTTAGGAGTGGTCGGCAATAGGCCTATTTTGGAGATACAATTATGAAGTACGTACAGAATTTACTCAGCGCATTCCTTGGTTATTAGAGACTTACAGGCCTTACGTCACTGTACAACTGGCAGGTGTTAACCTTTCAATTGTTAATTTACCTTAAACTCAATCATATCATCGCACTGTAGAGCAGTCATCACTGAGTCGGTTTAGTAGAAGGTACGCTAGTGAACTTTATCGACTGAAACTAAGTAATAGTACTTATATTTCACACCCAGTGCGCTCAAAACCTTCAGCAAAAGGGGTGAAAATATGTAATCCTTTTGTACTGACTCAAATTCAGAGAAAAATCAGATTTGAGCACCCCGTAAATTTGAGTACTTCTGAATTAAATTAAATTTTATTGAGTTCTATCAAAGAGGTTAGATACTAATAGTATCTAACCTCCTTGGGTTTTATTCGTTATGTTTCATTCGATTGAAATAAAAATAACTGAAAACGTGTAGGCATATGCCAGTTTTGTCATATTCAGAGAAATTTTGAGAACTTTTGAAAAATTTTCATTTCTCAAGTATTTTCCCTCCAGATTATTTTCATGGTGATTTTCCAAACTTTACGATTTTTTCCGGAAAAAAGTTCAACCGATTTTTCTGAAAAACAATCCCAATCTATTCTGTTGTGACATCAATCCGCAGAAAAAGTTTCAAGTCAATTCGCTACGCTCACCTAAATACTAGGAAAACGCATTAGGGTCTACATGCTTGTGAGATGAGATTAGAAGTATGGAAATCTAGGATAAACAATATTCTGATAGCTCAAACTACATATCTACCAACCTTGGATCAGGCCTACTTCAAACGTTTAAAAATCCTATTCGTCACTTATTGATATTCATACTGCAAGTGCAGGTGCAACCTGTGGCATATCCACTTTGCAAAACCAATCGGTCCTAATATTCAATGAAATGCACACTTTTACCACGTCTTCACTGTTCTTCGTTATAAGATACATCCATATTGTTGCAAAAATCACTGACAATTATTTCATATGTAGTGAAAATTTGAGAGCTTTTGAAGAATTTTTGTTTTTCAAGTAATATCTCTCCGAGTTATTTTTATGAAAATTTTCCAAAAGTTTCCGTTTTGCCGGAATAAACATTTCACCGATCATAACCCATTTTGGTTTGATATGAGTCTGCAGAAAAAGTTTCGAGTCGATTGGTATTTTTTTCCTCCATAAGAATTCCAGAATCGAAAATTGTCCAAAATCCCCATAATAATAACCTATAGAAAGAAAATACTGGAAAAACAAAAATTGTTTCAAAGCTCTAAAATTTTCACTGAATATGAAAAAACTATCATACATATTTTGAGTGATTTTTTCAGTAATGGATGAGTAAATTGCCACCATACTATTGAAAACTATAGGGCTAGGCCTAGGCCTACATGTCTTCAACAAGAAGCGAGACTTCTTGACTTTTAATATATTTTGCTCTTTCGATAAAGACATTATTCTTGTTTCTCAAAGTTATGTTTTTGAAAACCCTCTACCATATCATGAATTTTTACGCAATATATTGAGGAAAAAACTGATTGATATTTTGAAAATGAAACAAAATCGTAGTCTATTTTCAGTGTAGTTCATATGCAGCCACGATGATGCTTTGCATTGGAGCATCTTTTCCTACATTCAGAATGCTTTACATAGCCTTATTTTGAAGATTTTGATACCTATGCAATAATAGTACTGGAATAATCTATATGGGGAGCCACAATCAACTGATCAATCAAACAAGGCAGCCTCTATACTCACCTGACCATCTGTGTACGCCACAACATGCTGACGTTGTTGTTGTTGTTGTTGTTGTTGTTGCGGACCCCGAATTAACCGTAATCAAAACAATCTAACCAACTTAATCAACCGAACCTATCCAAACTAATCTTACCTAGACTAACTGAACAGAACAAACAAACTAAACTAATTTAATCTAAATTAAAACTAATCTAAAACCTACTTCCGGTCCGGTGAATACTCACTTCGAAATGTTTGACTTAATCGGTAAACCATGGGTAAACTATTACCAATTCTTTCGAATATACCAACCTTACCATGGCATTCTTTTAATGAGGAAAGGTTCTTAATGTTTATTCTATGACTAATAGGCCCTATAGGAGAACGCGTTATGAGTTGCCGCGTTGATGGGTGAGCTAGGACATATCAACATATCTTTGGATTGGTTTTATACATATATAAATTATATTCATCCTGAGATTCAAACAATTACGTCACTGCCGTCCTATTTCCTGATTGATTTCTATAATTATAAAGAAGGCCTTGTTTTAATCGTCCCAAATTAATTGGTGACACCTATTGCTTGGAATCAATGGGTATCTTATTAGCGTTGAGTGATTTGAAAACATTACATTATATATTTTTCGACATCAAAATGGCTGATCCGATTTGAGTGAAATTTCGGAATAAGGTGTATAATTATCATATTGAAATTTTCCGAGAATTTTAATTCTCTCGAAGGAAATAATTTTTACGAATTTTTTCCTCTGGGTTATTCTCATAGGATTTTTGAAAACTTTGAAATGAGTTTTCTCTTAAGTAGTTCAATCGATCGTGCCTTACAACTATATAGTATCGAATTATATAAGGACACTTGTGAATACCAAGTTTCAACCGAATTTTTATTTCCGTTTGACCTTGTGGAGCGAGAAAAAAAAACTTGTACCTTACTTTTTTTTCGAGTATGGTGAAACTGAGTCTCCGCTTCGCTCATCCAATAATAGGTAAGTACACTCCAACTCGTATGTCTTACACAAGACCAACAAGGCGATGTATGTTCGTGCAGGTAGTTCTTGCCTTGGTCAGTATTCGGTCTATTCAATAAGCTAATTTGAAATAATTTCGATTTTTGGGTTTGTGAAAGAAAAAATAACCTATACCAATAACTTTGTTGACTAGTCAAACGCGAAATATGCGTTGTAAGATGAGCGAGATATCCTAATAAGGTATAAAAGTCCTTAAAGTAGTTCTACCCTTGCTACGTTATCGAGTCTGGTATTCTACACACCTTGATATCTGAATAAGCTATAAAAGTCGTTAAAGTAGTTCTAGTCTTGCCACTTCATTGACTCTGGTATTCTACACACCTTGACGCATATAAGAAAAACTTCATTGTTGGTCAACTCTTGAATCTAGAAAGCAGTGAATCTCAACAACTTAATTCTGTCACAATTTGTATGATATATTTGATGAATATTATCGGTTATTTTTATTTTTTTCTTCAAAACGACTGATCAGAATTGCTTCCAGAATCGTAATAATGTGTAAAATCCATGTTTACACATTTAGAGATAATTTCATCCCATTTGGAGAGATTTTATTTTTCAACATTTTCCGCCCAGCCAAATCTTATGGGGTTTTTAGAAACTTTGAGATGATTTTTCTCAAAATCGGTCCGACCGATTCATTCCAAAAACTATACAGTTCTAAGTTGGATGAGTTTGCGTGTACAAAAAAAGTTTCATGTTGATCAGTCAACCCTTGCGACCTGTGGAGTGCTTACAAAAAAAAAAAAAAAAAAAAAAAAAAAAACACACAGACAAAGCCCTATAAGAGTGGGATGGAGACTTCGCTACGCTCATCAACCAGACATCATTTTTATACACTCAACCCTTACAGAAATAATACATCAAACAAATAAAATGCATTCATTTTCATCTTTAGTTATTTTGTTTTATTGTAATTCTCAAGATGCATTGAGGGTTGCGTTTGCCCGTTTGGCCGCAAATAAACCCTCTATGCATCTTGGTAATTCTCATGCAACTTGTTGAACGTCACAGTAGGCCTACTTGTTGTCCTCAAAGTTTCTCTGTCCTAATCGTAGGAATGAAAAGACTCCGAATCTTTGTCAGTCTATTCATTTTTATATCCTGGATAATAATATCAAAACAAATGATGGGCCAGCGGGTATATTTTTTGAGATAATTAGGCCAATACCAAATCAAATTTTGAATATTTCCCTACCATATAACAAGTAACCTTCAAATTTCATGGTATTTTATCATTCTGTATTTTACAACATACTATTAAAATATACCAAAAATGATGGAATGTAATAAAAAAGAGTTTTTATTGAGAATGAAGATTACAAATAGATCGAGTTATACAAAAATAAATAGACTCTATTTCTGAATTACACTCATTTCAAGATGAAAAATATATGATTTTTCACCAGAATGGAAACAAAATATCAAATTGGGCCTCATACTTCTTTTAAATGTGATATAATAGCTTTAGCGGAAAAGGCAAGGAAATCAGGCAAGAAAATACGTGACTTGGTATAGCTTCCACTGCACTATAGGAGAGTTAGGCCTATATATACACCGATCTGAGATACGAAAGTTAATGTATTTCATTAGAGATAGATATTATTGCGGTTTTTGACTTTCTGAATATATGTTTTCAAAGGTTCAATGTGATAGAACATATTATACTATTTGGAATTCAAATATTTATTTCAGCATTTACGAACGAAAATATATATTGTCTTCATACTCTTCAATTCCATTATTTTGTTAGTTTATATATTTTCTCTTCACATTTCGACATTTTGAAAATACGCGAAACGTCTTGGCTTGTCTTCTGTATGAGTACCACTTTTGTTGGTTTAAATCATGAATAATAAAAATCATAGAGAAATAATATTGAATCGAACACATTTTTTTCTAGAGCTAAATTTAATCAATTTTGTTTTCATATGGAATAGGGATTGAAAAACGATTCACATGCCTAATAGTATCATAAAAACCTAACCATTTCAACAATGCAATACTTTGATTTATCACTTCAATAATAAACATGACTGAGAATTATAAAAATATCAATTTTCACGTTGTTGATTTGTTTATAACAGAATTAAAATGTATACATAAATTGTTTACAGAATCATGAGTATGACTCATCCTATCAGCTTTCACAAAAATGTTGAAACGAATTTTGAAACCATTATTAATCGAGATATAAGCCTAAAACGAATCTTTTATGCATTGTATTTTGCTACAGCTGATCTAAAATATCGCTGAATTATTTATACAGTATGACATTTGATTAAGCGATCATATACAAACAACTTTTATTGGTCCCTGGCTTATAAAAAGTTTACAGGATAATGATCAGTATAAAATACAATTTTTGATATCAATATATATATATAAATGAAATATAGTTGAATAATTGAAAAAAGTAGAAAATTGAAATAAGTAATTATCTACTCTGATGGGTTGTTGAATGGAATAGAACAATAATCGGTAAATAAATGACATTCAGGAGAAAGGTGTACGAATCCCGCCACAATACTATGAGGTCTTCGTCTTTATCACTATATCTTTCAGGGTATAACAACATGTGCTATGTTGTTATACCATATATGTTGTTTGACCATTTCCTTTTCCCTGTCCAAAACAAATGATAAAATAACCTTCCATCAATACATCTCACCTTTCTATCACCTCATTCGTCAATCTCTGACGCCAATATATCTCAAGTCTAATCATAAAAATTAAACACAATATGTATAGTTGAACAAAATACATATACATCAACATGCATGAATGTGAGCATGGGATAGCTCACATCTTAGTCATAACATTTCGCATCTTAATTGCATTAACACAAGAAATAAAGTGGTTCAAATTATTGATAGATGTAGGCCTATAATTTTTTTCAGACCATGGTCTAATGAAATTTCTTCTAATTTATAGTATACATAGGCCTACAATCATCTTAAGTGTTATTCAAGTGAAACTGAAATACTTACAGGAGGGACGATATATTTTCATTTTTATTTAATCTCTTTCCAATTTATCGCCGCACAGGTGACGTCCTTGAATTATGTCACACTTTTTTACGCCACTTTGAACTCCCCCTACCTCCCTTGTCACAGTTGGTCACAAAACCTATTCCCCTCCTTCTTCAAATTCGTCAGAAATTCTCCCCCCCCCCCCCTCTAACGATAAATTGGGATTAATAGACAGCAAAGGTACAATAATGTGATGAAATTAAAATATTCATTTCTTCATGTTTGCTCTTCGAGTAGTCAAATTTGATAATTATTTGATATGCATCTGCTGTTTCTAGGGTGGGTATAAATATAAGAATCTATAAGAATGGCGCCAAATACATAGAACAAAAAAATGGTATGTCACATAGTTGCTTCCCCCCCCATGTAACACCATGTCACAAAACTTGACAACCCCCATCCCCCCCTAAACAGTGACGTAATTTAAGGACGTTCCCCACAAGCCCGTGTCATTTTGATGTTCAGAGGCTACTAAATACAAAACCGTGAGTGAAAGTCACATGAGAAGACGCGGAGATATATGCTGATTATCATAGAGCCTATTTTTCAGTGAAATATCTAGATCAGTCATACCAATCAATGAATACAATTATTTGTTTGGTCTGACTCGGAGGAGAGCGCCGCCATCAGGTCGGAAACCTGTCAGGCTAGCATCCCCGCGTCACGTGACTTACTTCCCCGCGTCACGTGACTCACTTCCCCGCATCACGTGACTTACTTCCCCGCGTCACGTGACTTACTTCCCCGCGTCACGTGACTTACTTCCCCGCGTCACGTGACTTACTTCCCCGCATCACGTGACTTACTTCCCCGCGTCACGTGACTCACTTCCCCGCGTCACGTGACTTACTTCCCGCGTCACGTGACTTACTTCCCCGCGTCACGTGACTTACTTCCCCGCATCACGTGGCTTACTTCCCCGCGTCACGTGACTTACTTCCCCGCATCACGTGACTCACTTCTCCGCGTCACGTGACTTACTTCCCCGCGTCACGTGACTTACTTCCCCGCATCACGTGACTTACTTCCCCGCATCACGTGACTTACTTCCCCGCGTCACGTGACTTACTTCCCCGCGTCACGTGACTTACTTCCCCGCATCACGTGACTTACTTCCCCGCGTCACGTGACTTACTTCCCCGCATCACGTGACTTACTTCCACCTCGCAGACCCCGCGTCATCAAGCATGTTGGCTTTACTAGCTCCAACCAATACTCCGTCTAATTATCTAATATATCCAGCGTCCAAGGTTTGGATTGTATGAAAATTAATGGTGACTGGTATAGTTCAGAAATACACCTTCGAAATGTCTTGTTTACGCGTTATTTTACTTCCTACCATTCATCCTATGAGGTCGGGTATGGCTTATGAAATTTTATGGAAGAATCATTAATTTTTTGACATCATTTTTGATAACTAATAATAGGGTGGGTAGGTCCCTCCTTCAGGCTCCACATTGCGATATGTCAACACGCCACTACTTCTTGACGTCAGTTCGTAACAGTGGGTTCACACGAGGCATGGGTTTCGTATCCCTACAGAAGCTGACTGCTGGTGGGGCCCCCCAGCTCGAGCGGCTCGAACTTGTGTCTGTGGAAATAATCTGTCGGAATAAAGAACACGTTTTGTACATAAAATCATTTGAGAACTTTATTACGAGCAGGTCGAGTTGACGAGGCTCTGGGCACAAACAAGAGTCTCATATCAAATACAAGAATCAAAATACGCTTTGTTTCAAAATAATTCATAACTTGCATTCATATAGTTTAATTGATTTGACACTCTTAGGCCAATGACACATCGTTTTGATCCCTTGAATTCGCATTTAACTGAACAATAAATCAGCTAAATCAAGAAGCTATCGATCAGCAAACAATTGATAACCCTAAAGTTGTACAGGTTTGTCAGGGTTCTGAGTTCGAGCTCCTGTAACTAGGCCTAACGACTATTATCTTATTTTGTATCTTTGCAGTTCTACTGCTGCTAAACTAGTGATAAATAAAGCTAGCAAACAAATCGTTCACACAACAATACAAATGTTTCTAAATCTAATGTTAGTATTATTCATATCATATAATATATATTCTATTCTAATATCTCGACAATGCACTAACCATAGACTACAGCGCCAACCAGTGGCATAGGCCTGCACTACACGGGAGAAGAATCACTCTACAATAAGAATTAATGGAACAGTTTTAAACATAGAATCGTTGCTGGCTAAGATCGAATCAGAACAGCCAACGTGATGTGAAGAAATGTCTATTATTAAAATAGTTTCCACAACCAATGATTTGGTGTCTGATTTCCTTGTCTCGTGCTAGAGAATGTGAAAAGTTTCGTGTTACTAAGTTGGTAGCAGGTGACTCGATCCAAGCCGACAGCGACTTGTAGTGTTATGGTACAGGTAGTACAAGAGTTATGCAGCACCGACAAATAACGACCATAGATTTATAAGCGACAACCGTAAAAATACCGACAATGCTTTTTGTTTCAAATACACTTGCTTTTGTTCAAAATGGAAGCATTATTTTTTATAACATGATGAAACATGTTCAAATATAAATACAGCGGAGATCTGAAATTTGGTAAAATACAGTATATATAATTATATATAGGCCTATATATATATATATATATATATATATATATATATATATATATATATATATATAAATATATATATATATATATATATATATATATATATACATATATATATATATATATATATATATATATATATATATATATACATGAATATATATTTATATTTATATATATATATATATATATATATATATATATATATATATATATATATATATATATATATATATATATATAGGTGTTATCAAAAAGCGAGCCGGAAGGATTATTCGAAGGAAATAGTTTGGATTATTTTCGAATTATATGATTTTCAATTTTCTTGAGATATTTTCCTTATGATTTATCTTTTCAGGCTGTTTATTTTGTACAAAAATAAGCCCTGCTTTGTCGTCGGTTAGTGTACGTAGTGAATAGCCAATGAGAGGCCAGTGATCTGCGAACGACCAATGAAAGACAAGACACGTGTCCCAGTGTTTACGTTGATGAACCTCAACATTATTCTTTCTTCAATTTGCAAAATTTGGTTCACAATTATATATCATTTGATTACGTTAGTATTTAAACATGAATAGTATATTCGAAACATCACCAAATACTTCAATTAATTAATATTTTGACATACCAGAGTCAAGATTTATTATTTTGACTCTGTTTTTGTCAGCGAGCCGAGCACAACTCCTGGATTCATTTTACAGCTCGAGATGTTTGATGTTTCGCACAAACACGGTAAGCTGGATTCACAATGCGAACTAATGATTAGTGATTAATGATTAACTAGAGTTGGCAAATACGGATTCAGTGTTGACGTTCACATTGTGATTAATATTAGTGACTGACCTTGAAAGTTAACCAACTTTCAACTTTAGTATTAATCATTAAATTCAATCATTAGTCCGACCAATCAGAAGTCGTGAATTTGAAACGACAGGAAGTCAATGCAAAAGGAAGCTATCCCGCTCGATAAACCACTCGTTTACAGCCTTCTAACATGTAGATTTCAATTTAAATTCGTCATCTTAAGACAGCTACGACTTATGAAAATTATTTCTTATTGCAAGCTTATGTGAATGCTCAGTTTCTTAATTTTAGTATTCAGTATTAGTCACTAATCATTAGTTCGCATTGTGAATCCAGCTGTATCTAACCGGAAACTCAAGGACTCTGATATTCAATTGCTTGACGAGGTCGAGACAGGAATATAACCGCGTAAGCCACGCCCCCAGAACCAATCACAGACTTGTTTTCAAGAATGAGACAACACATTCCGAACGATATCTTTCAAATATTTTTATAATCAACTTCCTAAAGGTCTTTATAGCTCAGCGTTACGACGTCTGTTTACTAGGCCAGGTTCCAGGGTTCGATACCCATCCCGATCCAATCTTTTTTCTTTTAACTTGCATATACATTTTGTTTGGCTGAAGGTTATGGCGTTAGTTGATTTTTTTTCACCCACCGAAATTGTTTAGCGACCGGTATTGGGATTATTTTTTATCACTAATCGGATTGAATGGATGGAATAAGGGAACCGACTAATCACATCCTAAAACACGTCTGAAATTTGTTCTGGGGGCGTAGCTTACTGGGTGATATTCCTGACTTGACTTGCACGTCTGCTTAAGGAGTATCAAGTGGCACCGTCTCACCAACCAGAAAATAAGTAACAAGAGTTGCTGTATCGGTCGAGACGTTGAGGCTGTAAAACAATAGTTGGCCAATAAAGTCGACAGGAACTCTGTCGGTCTCCCGTCTCAGTGCATGAGGCTAGCCACGTGTCTCTCATTGGCTGAATCCAGAAGTGTGTTTTCATTTCCATTTCCGACCGATAACGTTCAGTTTACTCAGTCTTTCTTTCACTGGCGTGTCTTCACCTTCAGCATTCAAAAGTACACTAACTTGAGCCGGTTTAACCAACAGTTAGCCTATAGTGACCTATTGACAGTATGTTAAAGAGCATATACAGCTATCGTACCGACGGATAAGCAACGACGTTAATTAAGATCATTCCATATATATATATATATATATATATATATATATATATATATATATATATATATATATATATATATATATATATATATATATATATATATATCCAGTCATAAACTGAAATCTTCGAATGTGCTGTTGAAGTTTGAATGAATTGAGAAAGGCAAAGAAAGACGTGTTCTCATTTTTCACTTATCATTTTTTTGTCTACATTGATTTCTTCTTTGTAGAAGTAGAACATGTTTTGCAGAAACAGGAAAAACAGTACACTAGAAAACCAAATATATAGGCCTATGTAGTAGTCACAATAGAGTCTGAAGAAGTTTGATCACCGTGCGAAATGAGAGGTCTGACAATAGACCATTTCCGAAATGAATGAGCCATCCAGCGGCGATCGTTTGAACTAGAACGGGATGTTATTACCCGAGTTCGAAAGTCCTATGCTGCCAATGCTATTTAGCACGTTTGATTTATATTATTGTCTGTTACAGTGAACGCATTAGGTTATAATATGATAGCAGTTTCATCATTTAAAGGTTTACTATATACTGAGAGATTTACACACTGTCAGAGTGAGTAAGATGAGAGATAATGCAAGTTATATATCTTAATGTTTTGCCTTAAACTCTGTGTATAAGAGGGCCGACTTTTTGAACAGTACTAAAACTCCCAGAATACAATACCAGCGATCTCGGCTGCGAGGAGGCGGGACGCGCCTGCGCATTGAATAATGAAAATGGTCTATTCGTGCCGATATTTGCTAGCACTGGTGAGATTTTCTACTAGAGTCAGCATATCGGTGCGACAGCTGTATAGGCCTACTCCATGGTCTATTCGAGTGTTGTTGGCTCAACTAGAAGACGTTTCTCTAGACACGGTTTTGGACGCGGCGTGCGTTGCGCGCTGAATGTCCGGAACGATTATATCAATGACCTTGAGTTGACATTGAGCTGAAGTGAATGCGACTAGTCTAATTGGTTAACCGACTCTCGACCAATCACAGCTCGTAGATTTCCTCACAAGAAGTAGTACTTTAGAGGTTTGATTAAAATTTATATAATTACGTGTACATTTGATATTTCGTCTAGCGAATATTGATATATACCCTATACATATATTTAGTTTCAGTTGTGATATAAGTAGTTTAACATTGATACGCATTGATTTCATTGGCTTGGTGGATATTTGGCCGGAGGGGGGGGGGGGGGGGGGAAGGGGGGATATGTCGATCGGCAAGGGTTGGGAATTTAAATTTTTGCCTGAGAAATAAATCGCTATTTTTCATGATTGCGATTTTGTATTGCCCCATACGTTTCCCAGCGTTCACGGCCTAATCATAGACTGTGTTATCATTTGAAGCGGAGTCAAGTGGATCACAACAGCAAATATATAATTTGAAAAAGTAATTTCTTTTCAAACATAATTCAATAACGGGGATAATACATTGGCAATGTGAAAATGATAATTCCATCAATATATGGACGTATTTGGCAATTGTTTTTGACGTCCCGTATTGAATTGAGATACACACATGTTCCAAATGTCTTTGCCCACTTTGATGTCCAACGAATTTAATTATATTCGACCATTTCCAAGACAAATTGTAACAGAAAGAGTTATTATGATCTTTTTGCTTGATAATTATAACTGACAATAATATTTATTTAAATATTCTGGATTCAGCATTCGTAGTAAAAATATATTTATATGAAATTTCTCACAAAACCCTGAATTTGTATCGATTGATAAGGAAAATGGTTGATTTCGGTCTTGTTTCCCAAGGAATAATTTGTCCCCGGCCCGTTAAAGCCACAGTCCGAGTAGGTGGATGGGAGGGGTGGGGGCACGGAGGATATGTATTGTTGAGTAAGAAAGCTGACATAGAAGATTTGGAGAAGATAAGAAACACTCACACAGATTGCAAGCGACGAGACGGGCGATGACGTAACAACAAGCCAATCACGATGGCCGTATTTAAACTCACAATCAATCAGATCGCAGTATCTTGGTAACGAGTAGCTTAAACCAAAAGATAACGATTTCATATCAGGAGTTTCCCAACTGCATTCAGTCAGTTTTATTTAATTAATTTTATTAGTAAATTTCAACTCTCCATGTTTTCAGAAGTATTTCACAGTGTGTCTATTCATCTTTCGTACTGACCTTTAATATGATCAAAATAACCTGAAAAATAGGACTATTCTGCCTATTTGAGTGAGTCATTAATATAGAGTTGTTTGAAGGTCGATAAACAACAGTTTTATTGACTTTTTTAGTCTTAGTCTTCGTCCAAATTCTCTTTCTAATTTGAAAAACATTTGCAACGGTTCACCAATCTTTCATTTTTAGTTTCAGGTCTCGAACTCGTCACAAGAGTCGCTTGGACTTGAATGTTCACAGTCAGACGCGCCTACATTTGACAACAATGCCAGTAGGACGGGCGATGGTAACGCAGTCTCTCGGTAGTTTCAAGCAGTTACGACTAGGGTTGCTTTTCGATATACAAATTGCAAATGATATTGAATCTTTATTATTGAATTTTGTTTGAAATATATCGAAATTTGGAATTTTCGATCAATATAAAATGCGTGGATATAAGTAACAAATCTTCACCGTATATTATAGGGGGTATACGTAGGCCCAAATGCTACAAAGTGTGTGTGTGTGGAGTGGGGGGGTTGTTCGAATCGAATCGCTAGAATATCGAATTGGAAACGTACGGCAACTCTAGTTACGACTGCGACGTTAATCTAAAACTCGGACTAAGACTTGGACCAAGACTAAGGCACTCGTTGGAATTGTCGTGACGTCATCGGCCGCCGAGGTGCTCGGATAGACACTTAACAGCGAGCACATTACGTTAGATTAGTTTAATATTAACAGCCAATAAAGAAGTGCCCTGTTCGATCACAAGTATAGCAGCATCACAGTTTCGAGAAGCTTCGGAGAGCTTCGTGCATGCTTCATTTAGATTGTTCATATTGTTAGTTTGTTACAATGTACGAACTTTTTGGAAATATTTGGAATCTAATGCTAATTCATTTGTGTTTGCCCTCAAAAATGCTTCAATATATTGTTGATAATTTTTCAGCTCACATATTAAGTGTGGCTGTACAAAGTGTAATGTAGGCCTAGACTTTTTTACAGCTTGGCTAGTAAACTGGACCACCAGAGTGCTAACAATGTGCTGAGTAAAAGTGAGGTTATGTTCATCTTGAATATCACCTGATCCAACATCAAGAATCACAGTAGCTAATCAGTCAAATTAAAATGAACAAAAATGTGAAATTCATTTCAATCTTTCGGAAACTTTTAGCATGAAAGTTTTAAATGAAAAGTTTCAGCTAACGCCACTAGTTCAGTTATCTGAAGATGGATATATTATTGGTTATGTAAAATCGGCTGCTCGAGTGAACTTCGTTGATAAAAACCCATAGAAACAAATTTATTCTCCAAACACCATTTTTATACATTCAATTTATAAAAACAAGTTGCCCGCAATTTGTTTCGAGCTACATCCCTTCAGCCTATTCAGCATGCGTTCTAGCAGCTCGACCACCCTGACATAATGAATCTGAAGTGAAATTTACAACCAACCATTGCAGCATGTTTGCGCAGGCGCGGTATTCATGTCGCACCGTTCACCGTGGTTGACATCAGTTCCGGCAGAGTGAGCTACTAACACTTCTGTTAGCAGTGGGCAAGAGCCATGACCGCTTGCTCGGCAGCGCTT
Source organism: Brachyptera risi (assembly GCA_964007535.1). Taxonomy (NCBI): domain Eukaryota; kingdom Metazoa; phylum Arthropoda; class Insecta; order Plecoptera; family Taeniopterygidae; genus Brachyptera; species Brachyptera risi. Next base: position 15,287,632 of record OZ023335.1, on the reverse strand, counting down.
CTAGTTGCTCGCCACTTTCCTTCTTTTTATATTGGGTTCGACAACGCACTGTGATGATAACTAAGATCTACTGGCGTCGGATGAATGATTAATGAAATGGTGGTATGATGAGATGAAGGTTTCTAAGGTAATGGTTGTGGGCTGTATTGTAGGATCCATCCCGGCATTAGCCTAGACTGCAGAGGGAAACCACGAAAAACCCCTGTACAGATGGACGGTGCCGGCGATTGAACCAGGTCCCATATGCCCCTTCATCGTCCGGACCACACGAAGCGAGCGCGTCAACTACTGCGCTGCATGTGTCGGTTTCTATTCGAATTGAGTTGTATGAATAAAAACGGTGTTTGTAAAACAAGGTGATGCGATAGATAATTTTCTTTCAGACAAACCAGACAGCCGAAGTTATCTCAAACCGAAGTCATTATACACAGGCCGAATTTTACACGATCTCCATCCAGGAAATGGCTCCCGACCTGTTCGTGGCTCACGTGAAGCTAGTGCTGTCCGGAATGACGTAAGCAACTCGATGTAGCCACCTACTTGTAATCCAAACAAGGCTCTGATCAGAAACACTCCAGTCGCGTCGCTGAAATGGGAAACCGATGGATCGAGACACAGATGTGAAAGTTTCAGGTGGAATCATCTAACAATGAATCATCTGATTGTTTCCGTATTGATTCAGACATTGAGGCCGTAAAATAAATAGTTGGCCACCACGCTGATAGGTAGCGACTCTATTGATAATGTCCTCCAATCGACTCCTTCAGTTTCCCATCTGAGCGAAGCTACAAGTTGTTTTTCTCTTATCCTATCATTCGTCTCGTACCCTGTCTCCTCGAAGATACCGCATGCACGATCCGGTCACGTCACACACGCGACTCTCTGTCAATCATTTCATCACTTTTCTAGGTAATAGAACTGTCATTCAATCTACAACATCATTTTTAAAAACATTATATTATGATTTAATATCTTGAAAAATGAAATCTCTCACATTATTAGTGTGTTGAATTTCCTTAGAATCATTTCATCAAATAATCACATTTGAAGATGTGTTGAAATTTCAAAAAACTTGTAGAAAGTCATTATTGAAGCAAATTCGTGAGATTTATACGTCCAAAATCATTGAATAGTTATACTATTCATTTATTGTTCAGATTCCAGTAATTGACCAAGACACAAATAATATGACTTTGACCCACGTGTCGTTGAAAGATGAGATAAGAGAATTGCAGTCACCTTGTCCTAATTTGCACATCTGTCCCAACAGTTGTGAGCTGATTGTCCAATCAGCACACGAGTCTGCCACGGGCTAGAAGCATTGACCAATCAGAACTGCTGAGCATCGCTACCGGTACGTTGCTATTGACAACACGTTCATTGTACACTTTCTAGTTATATTACTTCCCATCAGTAAATCACTGGACCATTGAAATTAATCTGCTCCCGATACTTTGTGTGAGAGAAATCAAGAGTTTGTACTTGGGCTATTTTCCGCTTGGAACTGTTTCGCAATGACAGCAGATGTGACTAGATACCGAACGTCACCAGGTGCGCGTGGAGAGATGCGCGCGGCTATGCGTCGACCTCGTGGCACACCTCCATGTAGTCGGGGTCGTGCATAAGATCCTTGATCATGTCCTTCAGCATCGTGTAGCGCGGGAAGATCGGGTACACTTTGGAGTTGACGTATTCCGACTGGAACAGTAAGAGTCAAGTAGCTTAGCACGGCTCGGATCAGGTTTATAGCTGCGCTCCAAAGCGGTGCAAGCAGCCGTCTACTGGAACAAAAAGATTTGCTGTTACCGCGGTACAAATTACAACAGTTTATTGACTTCCTTTCATATTGCAATACTCTCCTAACGTTGAGTTTCGATTAGATACTCCATATTCTTTTTATGCATAAAAGCAGATGGGAAAAATACGTCTCTCGTGCTGCATTTATTTTGTCTACATTGCAGTCTTATTCGTAGATTATATATAGCACATATCGGGAGAAGCAGTATTCTGGGTAACCAAGTAAAAGTCGAGGATCATAATTGTTTTAACTCCAATCACGATGCAAAAATGTAAGATATAATAATATATGCCCTCATATTTCACAGCTCTGGAGAGAGAATTAGCATGAGTTTTTGAGGTATGATTCCAATAGTGGGTTCAGGCTACAGAGAAGAAGGAGAGCACTGAAGAGCGCATACTGGAACACGGATAGTACCAAGAGTGAACGTAGGTTAAAACGAGGATGTGAAAGTGGGTAGAGGGTACCTATTCGAGGTGATCCCACCTTTAAACTATATTTCATTTCTCGAATGGGTACGCCAAGCCCATGCTCACTTCTGATAGTATCAAAAAGAAAGAGAGAAAGAAAGAGAAAAGAAAGAAAAAAGAAAGAGAAAGAAGAGAGAAGAGGAAAGAAAGAAAGGAACTTCTTTCTTCCTGAAAGAAGAGGAACCTCGAGCAGTAGCATACTCACCAATCATTGAAGAAATTACAGATCTTCTGAGTAAAATTCTTGTGACAGAGAATCTGAGAACGATAGTTTTGATGGACAAAAGATTGAGGAGCTACTGAGAAGTTCGAAATATGAACTACATTTGGAGAATCAAGAGGTATACGAAATATCCAGCGGGGACTGTGATGCAATATACATAGAGTAGACGGACAGAAAGATGTCAGCACGACTACAAGAACACAGGAACTACGACCCCGAAAACGAGAAGATTTTTGATTCATCCACAGAGGGACACACAATCAATTTTGATGGAATGTAGGCATTAGCATCCGTTCCCTATTTCCATAATCTTCATGCTGGTACAATTCGGGAAGCATTGGTGGTTGAACGGTAACCTCATAATATAAACAAACGGGATAATTCTCGGCGCTTATCGCATACATAGGAGTCAATACTGGAGAAAATAACATTGCATCAAACAAATTCACAAGAAGGCAATGAACTTAAAAACAACAAGCTTGCTCAGATTCTAGAAGCAAATGCCAAAGATCAAGTCCATGTATTTATTTATATTTAATCATATACATATACATATATATATATATATATATATATATATATATATATATATATATATATATATATAGGTCTATACCTATATACCTATATACTATCAAGATGGTTCCCTCTCACGGTGGAGCGAAACTAAATTCTCGTTGCTTACATTCCAGTGTACAAGCCTATATTTGCAAGCCGTATTACCGCACGGGGAAATCACTACAGTGTGATGGGTTAGAATGAAGTGTACTGTACTTGAAGCATAGATAACCGAGCTTACACAGATGTCCAACGTAATACTAAAACAATTTGTATTTTCCGCTACAGAACGACTGAGCCGCCGTTACCAATCTGAAGAAAAGCAGGTAAGTGAACGCAACGAGCGCTGCTTTTAATTATTGTTTAAACTACAGAAAAAAACAGAAAACTATCTTTGGCGAATCTATCTGTGGTTGAAGTAGAGGGGATAAAGTGAAGGATACGTTTTGTTATAACACTGCATGATATGACAATTGGTTGAAGTATTTTCTGTCATCCATTCTATTTCCTATGAAGAAAGTAGTGATGTATCATCTACGTACCTTGAGCTCTCTAATGAGGTTTCTCAGTCCAGAGTACTTCTTTAGAAGGCGGTATAGGTCGTTGGTCATCTGGGTGTTCTCAGACTCTATCTGCAGTATCGTCATGTCTGTAGGACAACAGGTGGCGCACAAGTGTCAGTAAATGAAACTAGTTAAAGTACGGAGCGGGTCTGGAGAAGAATGACTGAAGGTTGTCCGCAGGATTTCGGGAGAAGTTGAATTGATTATGTCTCAGATGGGCTTGGTTTTTTGGTTTAGAAAAAGAAAGAATCCATCCACTAATCTTGTTGACCAAACACTATATTTATACACTCAATTCAGTTGAGAGGAGTGTGCAACAATTGGAGCACGATCGAGCGTACTGACAGCCTTCAGTCAATTGCGTCCCGACCTGCTCGTATTTGATACAGGTTACTGGTTTTCTGTGATTATTATCATGGCGATAAAATTTAAGTTTCCAGCATTTCACATGATTCGTTATTTATGCGTCATTTATCACTGTTTTTATGAATATACCGATTTTAAAGGTCTCATGCGTTCCTGCCTTTTTTATATAATTATTATGTATCAGTTTCGATTATTTAGTTGTGATATTCTCTTGGAGTTTTATCATTTTTTTATATTTGTTATTCTGATATTTTAATTTATCTTGATATTTTAGGCATATCAGGCTTATCCGCCATTTTTGAACCAGCGAAGTGAGAGTTTTACCGACTGAAACGAATCGTTCTGCTTGACGAATCACAGAGACTTGTACTCTCATTGATCTCAGTAGATAAGAATGAACATAGATGGAGCACTTTACTGCCAAGATCTCTGATATCGTAAAACTCAAGCTTTTCACATTGCAACGTAACAAATTTGAATGTTTTTATCTGGAATGGGACTATATTTTGTAACCGTTAACAGTTGATACAACTCTCACTTGGTACCATTCAACAGAATCAACACATAAACAAGCATGTAAGAAGAGTGAAGGTAAAAGTAGATAAGACAGAGTAGATAAAATAGTTGGTCACATTTATCACCTCAACAATCAGGCAACAACAACAGAGATAAAGAAAGAGAGAGAGAGAGAGAGAACAGACAAAGCGATTATTACGAGACCAGTATGATTTCGTATCTCTTTCATTTGAACTTTTCGAATGCTTAGATATTCTATTCGTATAGGCTTGGTTAGATTATGGAGTTGTAGATATACAAATCCATGATTGGATGATCAACTTATCAATGGACGGAGCCATTTCTCTTGTACTTGTAACGTCTGATGTTCATATATTCAAGATGTTGGTTGTAAAATTTAGTCCCATCACTCATTTTTTTCCTCTTCTGTATTATGATAAACTTTAGGGCTGCTGCTAATGGAAAGAAGTGAACATTGCGCAAGAGATCATAGTTCCAAGTGGAAGATATTGAAATTCGTGTGTTTTATCCGGATTCATCACATATAAACGGTTTTTACTCATGTGTTCCGGAATTTTGGAAACTGAAAGACTTTTTATATGCGGCGGAAAATTATGTTCACAGACAGCGCAGTCTTGGTGTTGAAGTTCATTATTTTCAAATAAGTAATTAAAATGGGATGGTAAGATCGACCTTGTGGTGCCCCGTCCAAACGATCCCATCTTTGGTCCATTGCGTTAATTGGGGAACAATGATTTTGTATCAAGTTTAAATATTTTTCAAGAAAAAAGTAAAATATCCCCCAAAGCAAATGTAAATAAGGTTGATTGTGTTATATCTTGGTTGACAGTGCCTCGGAGTCGATCTAGGTCCATTTTTACGAATAATAAATTTGTTGATTGAGCGATAATTAGTAGATTAACTTGTTATCACCTTTAGTTACAATGGTATTTTTGTACCCCAATTGATAATCAGCCTAATTAACACATTTTTATCATTGGTAATATGGGGTCTTGCAGAAAGATCAATTGTGGGGTGATAACTTTTGAACGGAATGAGATATAAAAATTCTAATGAAGAAAAAACACAGTTCTCTTTGAATCCTTCAAACTGTCTCGAAATTAAATTTTGAACCTTGAATTATTACATTTTCGCAGATATGCAGGTGACATGTTTTTTTTCAAGTTGTATCTGTGCAAATTATGCGGAATAAGCTGAGTTGTTTTACGCAAACCATCTTGTAGCTATATATACAATATCTGTGTCTCTCTTCTATTAGAATTTCGATGTCTCACATGGTTGCAAGGTATCACCAAAAACTGATTGTTCGTGGATTAACTCCTGTGTGCCCAAGAGTTTACGGAAGTCGATTAAGCAAAATATCAGTTTATAATGATAACTTTTGAACGCTATAAGATATCAAAATTCTAATACAGAAGACTTAGCTATTTCAAATACCTTCAAAATGATATCAAATTTGACTATATTAAGGTACGTTCATAGAGCCACGGCGACACGAATTTGCCGTGCCGTCAAAGTTAATGAACCAATCATAGACTTGCCGGGCTTGTCGTTCACTATGGCCTTGAAAGTTGGATGAATTTGAACATTTTGCCGGACGAGACTTGCCGTGATGACGTAGACGACATCACGGCCACGTTTATACTCGAACTGTGTGTTCTGCGTACGAACTATCGACTGTCAAGCTCGATCACTATCGACGTTGCCATGGTTATTGCATCGATTCGATATATAATTGCCTCGAGTCGGCGATAGTTTGCCGTGGTAGTATGAACGGTTCCAATCATTTGACGTCCAACGGCACCCGACAAGATTGCCGGCCGGCAAAAATGCCGTGGCTCTATGAACCTACCTTAACTCATGTTGCATAATAGTCAAGCGTATAATGTTCGACAATTATGCGACATGAGTAAGATAGTTATAACTTATATCATCTTGAAGCTATCATAATTATCTGTGTTTCTCGCGTATTAGAATTTTGATATCTCGTACAGTTCAAAAGTTATCATCAAAAGATTAAATCGACTCCCATGGGGGTACTGAAGATCGAATACTGGAATAAAGATACTACTAAGAGTGAAGGAGGGTTTGGCGTGTAGGAATACCGTAGAGGCGTAGACAAGAGACTTTTTGGGGGAATTAGTTAGATAACAGAGGAGCTGTGCTAGGGTTTTTGGGTTAGGTTATGATCATTTCCTCGAATAGGCCATCCTCTTTCTAAGTAAACACGCCAAGCCAAGTTCACTCATTGGTATATTATCTTTATTCCAGTATTCGCTCTTCAGGCGCCCCAATCCCGTGTGCCGAAAGAACGATTGTTGAACTAAATACACCACGTGGACATAATTCAACCAATAGGATCAGAGCATTATCCTTCTCCAAGGCAGGCGTGACCTGGCCTCAGATAGCTAGCTTGGGGTACTGCTCATAAGATATACCTACTCGTTCAATAATCTTGTATTTCGGACCTGAACGTCGCCAGTTCGAATCTCGCTGTGGTCAAACTTTTTTGTTTTCATGAAACAATGTTTTTAATTATGTTCAAATATCCCGGTTTATTTTCTGGGGAACCAAATTCAAATATAAGCTATTAATAGTTTGAGAGTTACTGACTCGGAAAATTGGTTAATTCACAGAGACGCTATGGTTGGGGTTAGTTGAGTTCGGTTTTTGTCTTTTGAATGTTTCCTTGTTGTATTTTTCTCAGATCAAGTTACAAAAGGTTCATACGGCATTCACTTCAAAGAAAAAGTTATATTCACAGTCCAAACGATCCTATCTTTCATCCATAGCCTTAATTGGGGAACAATGATTTTGTATCAAGTTTCGATGTTATAGAAAAAAAAAAAAAAAAAAAAAAAAAATATTCACAGTGTATTGTAGCAAGACTAGCTCTTGGGTTGGGTCCTATATGGGATTGTAAGGCCGCAGCCCGGCTCCCAGTCATGCAATAGCGAGCTTCCAAGGTCAAGCTAGAGTAATATGATTGCTGGGCTCAGCGGATCCCAACAGTTTTCAGTCACAAGGTTCAATAGATTCATCGGCACTGGTAGCTCAGTGGTAGCGCGCTTGCTCCATGAGACCGGGAGAAACCCCGTTTCCATCCCCGCCATCGTCCATCTTTGGCTTTTCTTAGTTTCCCTCTGTAGCCTAGCTGAATGATGGGATGGTTCCTACTATATGGGCCACGACCGCTTCCTTCCCACTATTCTTCCCATTACACCATTCATCCGACGCCGATAGAACTCAGTTATCAGTAGGCCTACAATTCGTCCTAAAACCCAGTATAAATATAATTAACAGTTTCGAGAGCAAGATGTGTATATTCCTGAATACACTTCCTACAGGTATCTCGCTCATCTGACAACGAGAAAGGGTTGGGTTATCGCCATGCTGTATGTCGACCAATCACGTGCGAGTTGACAGAAGGCACGAACATGAGTTAATGATGATGTCACTAGCCTAGCAGGTTCTGTCTCGGCATCTTACTCTCTAGCCGTTCTATCCTCTCTCTCCGTTTCTCCTCCTCCTCCGCCATCTTGGTAGTCGTCTTGACGCCCTCGCCGGACTTCTGCGTCTTCTCCATGATGGCGCATGCGCGCAGCACGAAGGCTGGCACCGTCTCCTGCTTCTCCTGCTTGGGTATGTCGACCAGGGTCCAGTAGTTGGTCTCCAGTCGGATCACCTCCTGCAACACATGGTCACGTGACGTTAGCCTCGACCTCACATGGAAGGTGGAGTTGCCGTTAATGGACCGGCACCTTGAATGGACCACATTCGTATTTGGCGCGATTTTGTATGTGTCACGTATTCTGTCGGATATAGTGAAAACTATCTGGTGAAATAGCTCCGATCTAAAATTTCGTGTAGCGATACAGGATCGATAAAACAGTTTAGGCTGATACCGATGTAATTTGTTACTACCGCTCCTAATCGATTGCAATGGTTTGTCAACCAAGTATTTTTACTATTTTAACTATTGAATAATAATAATAATAATTTATAATTATAAATTGTAATTTATGAACTATAGATTATGAATTCACCTTGAATAATAATTGTCCAATTAGTGAGTCCCAAGACAACCGGTTTCCTTGAAAGTGCCATTTGTATACCCTTATATAATTTGCAATTATTTCCAAAATTGTTGAAGAACATTCGATGAATGAAGTTTGCATTCAATGAATATACTCCACTAAATACTACAACTAGGATTTAACTCTCCTATACATTCATGATTTGGACATTGAAGATTTGACAGTTGACCCAGTGGTCGTTTACGACAGTCTTTACGTACTGGAATGAGTTGTTCATCTGTTGCTGATCATATCTCACAGCTAATTTGAGACTCAAGTCTAGCATCTGATACACCGAAAAAAATCGTATACACTGAAAATATTGTACAAAAAAATCTCTCACGCAAAAGATCCGTACAGTGAAATCTCTTAAGAGGCCGCAGGCGCGCTACACGGGCTCGTTGTTCGCTCGCTTCAGACTCTAGTTTAACATGCATCGTGCGCTAGGCGCCACCCGTAGACTAGCCCGCCGAACGCAGATTCACATAAACGCCGTTAATTCCCTAGCTCACACTTCTGATATATTTCACATTCTATGTTTTTTTTCGGTATCAAAAAATAAGTATCTAGGTTTTCGTAAATTGGAAATTTTTCCATTTTACATTTGAAGAATTTGAAAAATCACAAATTTTTGGTTCAAAATTCTGTATTTACGGTAACCTTCGTTTTTCAATTACTAACAGAATGCAAAAACACTCATATTGATATCACAAAAATTACGGCCGTGAGAGTTTGCGGCGTGAAATACGAGCGCCTGCGGCCTCTTAAGCTGGAAATCTCTTAAGCTGAATTTCCATTACAGCGTTATTCGCTGAGCAAATTAGCCAAGCGGTTTTTTAAGCCGCCATGATGATAAAACGACCAATCAGTGACGAGAGTTACGCGATGTCTGATTGTTGAGCTCGCCTCAATTCCACCGCCTTGCGAAAGCGAAACGCAAATCACGTCCATGGAAGTCCAGCTTCACACCGAAAATTTCTCACATCAAAAATGTCTTACACCGAGAACGTTAATTGACTGTATTACTGCAGTAGGCCTACTAGGAGACAAGGCCCGTGTAGAAGGACGGATCAGGGTGGAGTGACGATATTGTGTTCAAATAGTGGGGGACTATTTTCCCATTTCGCATTTCACCAAAATAATATACCATCATACATGAAAATATCATTCTTCTCAGTGAATGATATTTTCGGTGAAAGATATTCTTGGTTCATGTTGGGTTAACGTGACCTAACCTAACCTGACCTCACGGTAACCAAACTCAGGCGAAAATATCATAAACGAAAAGAACGATATTTTCATTCATGATATTATATTATTTCGGTGAAGGGGAAAATGGGAATAGTCCTTCACTATTTGAAGACAATATCGTATTTCCATCCTGATTCGCCCTTCTACTGGAGTCAAGTGCCTCCTAGTACAGTTACCCTGAAAAATAGCTTTTTAAGTGTAAGAGATTTTCGGTGAAAGAGATTTTTGGTGTACCGACGAGATTACACCATCAGCCAGCTCACCTCGGGTTACCTCAACAACTAGCGTACCTCGACCGCCACCTTACATCAACAGCCATCTTACCTCGACCGCCACCTTACATCGACAGCCATCTTACCTCGACCGCCACCTTACATGAACAGCTAGCTTACCTCAACATCAGCCGGCCTACCTCAACAGCCAGCCTACCTCGACAGCCAGCTTACCTTGATCATGGCCTTGAGCAGGTTGTACCGCTGGAAGATGTTCCTCACTGACTTGCTGTCGGTGTACTTGGCCATGAGCGTGACGAGGGACCGTTTGGCCGTGTCGTAGGACTCCGTCAGTCTCACGCGCACGGCTTGCAGACGCTCGTTGGTCTCGATCACCTCCTCCTTGGTCTGCCCACCTGTTGCATTCACACACACATTACCACCTGCCCGGTACTGTACTTGTACCTTATTCATGCCCAACTGTTGCAGACACACACATTACCACCTGCCCGGTGCTGTACTTGTACCTTATTCATGACCACCTGTTGCATTCACACACACATTACCACCTGCCCGGTACTGTACTTGTACCTTATTCATGCCCACCTGTTGCAGACACACACATTAACACCTGCCCGGTGCTGTACTTGTACCTTATTCATGACCACCTGTTGCATTCACACACACATTAACACCTGCCCGGTGCTGTACTTGTACCTTATTCATGACCACCTGTTGCATTCACATAGAGATTACCATCCGCCCGGTACTGTACTTGAACCTTATGCATGGCTACCTGTTGCATTCGCACAGAGATTAACACCTGCCCGGTACTGTACTTGAACCTTATGCATGGCCACCTGTTGCATTCGCATAGAGATTACCACCCGCCCGGTACTGTACTTGAACCTTATTCATGGCCACCTGTTGCATTCGCATAGAGATTACCACCTGCCCGGTACTGTACTTGAACCTTATGCATGGCCACCTGTTGCATTCGCACAGAGATTATTACTTGTCCGGTGCTGTACTTGTACCTTATTCATGGCCACCTGTTGCATTCGCACAGAGATTATCACTTGTCCGGTGCTGTACTTGTACCTTTTCATGGCCACCTGTTGCATTCGCACAGAGATTAACACCTGCCCGGTACTGTACTTGAACCTTATGCATGGCCACCTGTTGCATTCGCACAGAGATTATCACTTGTCCGGTACTGTACTTGTACCTTATTCATGGCCACCTGTTGCATTCGCACAGAGATTATCACTTGTCCGGTGCTGTACTTGAACCTTATTCAAGGCCACCTGTTGCATTCGCATAGAGATTACCACCCACCCGGTACTGTACTTGAACCTTATGCATGGCTACCTGTTGCATTCGCACAGAGATTAACACCTGCCCGGTACTATACTTGAACCTTATGCATGGCCACCTGTTCCATTCGCACAGAGATTATCACTTGTCCGGTACTGTACTTGTACCTTATTCATGCCCACCTGTTGCAGACACACACATTACCACCTGCCCGGTGCTGTACTTGTACCTTATTCATGGCCACCTGTTGCATTCGCATAGAGATTATCACTTGTCCGGTACCGTACTTGTACCATATTCATGGCCACCTGTTGCATTCGCACAGAGATTATCACTTGTCCAGTGCTGTACTTGTACCTCATTCATGGCCACCTGTTGCATTCGCACAGAGATTATCACTTGTCCGGTACTGTACTTGTACATTATTCATGGCCACCTGTTGCATTCACACACACATTAACACCTGCCCGGTTCTGTACTTGAACCTTATGCATGGCCACCTGTTCCATTCGCACAGAGATTATCACTTGTCCGGTACTGTACTTGTACCTTATTCATGCCCACCTGTTGCATTCGCACAGAGATTATCACTTGTCCGGTACTGTACTTGTACCTTATTCATGCCCACCTGTTGCATTCACATAGAGATTATCACCTGCCCGGTGTTGTACTTGAACCTTATGCATGGCCACCTGTTGCATTCACACATAGATTATCACTTGTCCGGTACTGTACTTGTACCTTATGCATGCCCACCTGTTGCATTCGCACAGAGATTATCACTTGTTCGGTACTGTACTTGTACCTTATTCATGGCCACCTGTTGCATTCACATAGAGATTATCACCTGCCCGGAGCTGTACTTGTACCTTTTCATGGCCACCTGTTGCATTCACATAGAGATTGTCACCTGCCCGGTGCTGTACTTGTATCTTTTCATGGCCACCTGTTGCATTCACACATAGATTATCACTTGTCCGGTACTGTACTTGTACCTTATGCATGCCCACCTGATGCATTCGCACAGAGATTATCACTTGTTCGGTACTGTACTTGTACCTTTTCATGGCCACCTGTTGCATTCGCACAGAGATTATCACTTGTCCGGTACTGTACTTGTACCTTATTTATGGCCACCTGTTGCATTCGCACATAGATTATCACTTGTCCGGTACTGTACTTGTACCTTATGCATGCCCACCTGTTGCATTCGCACAGAGATTATCACTTGTTCGGTACTGTACTTGTACCTTTTCATGGCCACCTGTTGCATTCGCACAGAGATTATCACTTGTCCGGTACTGTACTTGTATCTTATTCATGGCCACCTGTTGCATTCGCACAGAGATTATCACTTGTCCGGTACTGTACTTGTACCTTATTCATGGCCACCTGTTGCATTCGCACAGAGATTATCACTTGTCCGGTACTGTACTTGTATCTTATTCATGGCCACCTGTTGCATTCGCACAGAGATTATCACTTGTCCGGTACTGTACTTGTACCTTATTCATGGCCACCTGTTGCATTCGCACAGAGATTATCACTTGTCCGGTACTGTACTTGTATCTTATTCATGGCCACCTGTTGCATTCGCACAGAGATTATCACTTGTCCGGTACTGTACTTGTACCTTATTCATGGCCACCTGTTGCATTCGCACAGAGATTATCACTTGTCCGGTACTGTACTTGTATCTTATTCATGGCCACCTGTTGCATTCGCACAGAGATTATCACTTGTCCGGTACTGTACTTGTATCTTATTCATGGCCACCTGTTGCATTCGCACAGAGATTATCACTTGTCCGGTACTGTACTTGTACCTTATTCATGGCCACCTGTTGCATTCGCACAGAGATTATCACTTGTCCGGTACTGTACTTGTACCTTATTCATGGCCACCTGTTGCATTCGCACAGAGATTATCACTTGTCCGGTGCCGTTCTTGTACCTTATTCATGCCCCCCTGTTGCATTACCACCTGCCCGGTACCGTACTTGTACCTTATTCATGCCCACCTGTTGCATTTGCACAGAGATTACCACCTGCACGGTACTGTACTTGTACCTCATGCATGGCCAGGGGGTCCATAATTTTTATTCATGTGGAGGGGGGGGGGGGGGGTGAGTCGAAACTTCCAGAGATTTTACTCTGGGGCCCTATTGGGGCCTGGTAGCTCGTACGTTTTCCCGTGCGAGTAACTCGCATGCGACTCACACGTATGGCTCGGAAACGCATACGTGTTTCGAGAAACCAATAACCCTATTCTCCACTTTTTCTACTCGAAGTGCATTTTCAGAAAAAGCTAAAACGTATGCGTCTTGCTGACGTCATGTAGACGTCACTATCCCCTCATTTTGGGCCAATCAAATCACTGACAAACAGCTGTGAGCTGACGGTTCATAACAAAACATTTCTAGGTTATAAAATGTCAATAGTAATTGAAAACAACAAGTTAAGCAAAATAATAATTATTATGTTTATTGCAATTCTAATTAGCCCCAAGTAACAAGTTTAGGTCTAAGCCTACTCAATAATACTATTAAAAATTCAAAATAGAATGTGAATTTCTGTTTATTGGCCCTAGCCCTGGGCCTATAAGCCTATAGGCTTTACATGCTCATAAGATATTACTAAAAACTAGACCTACTCTCATTTATAGACCTATCTCTTTTAATTTAGTTAATTTTAAATATGAAAGGAGAATCATATTTTTATTTATTTTAAGGTTAGTGTCTAATTTAGGCCTAGTACAGTGGTAATCTATAAGTGAAATTCAAAAGGAAGTGAAGATAGTGATATTAAAATATATATTTTTTCATGGAGCTAATCAGAAAATCAGAAATCAGAAGTTTAAAACGTACTTCTATAGACATGTGGTACCACTTATATACAATTGTTTCATTATTCTATCACCACGCGAAATTGTTTTTCCATTTTTTAATCTTGAAACGACAAAAAAGTGTCCATAACACGTATGCGTTTGACAGTACTCGCCCGCTTTTTTGAGGCGAGTAGAAATATGCCATACGTGACGCAGTGCGAGACGATATATCGTACGTTTTGAAGTTCGAGAATAGGGTCTTGTGGAAATCATGCGTTTTGTTGGCCACGTGATCGCTAAAACGCATACGTTTTGCTAAACAAAAACTCGAGAATAGGGCCCCTGTGGTGCATTGGTTAATCTACTTTTTTAGTGATGTGAACATCTCGTGACTGTAGCCTATGTCAGATCATATTAAAATAATTGATTGATTAAATTATTGAGTTGGGGGAAAAGTTCGCCATTAGAGCGCACCTGAATCAATTAATGGGGGTTGAAAATTAAAAATAGCGTCGAATATAATTGTCACTCAAGAGAGTGGAAATTGATAAATTCTGGAAAGAAAAGTCCTAGAAATCTTGCCCCCTCTACAGAAAAAAATTCAGTATCCCTTAAAATTAGGCACACCCCCCGAAATCGAGGACTCAAAATTAGGAACCACCAAAATGTAGTTAGTTTAATGTATGATGATCAAGTTAGAGTGTGACGTCACGGTGATGGCCACCGTGACGTCACACTCTAACTCACAAGCACAAGCAGTGCGATTCTCTATTATATTGTCGATCGAGATCGAGTAATTCTCGTCGACAACTGGGGTTCTAGTCGATAACTTCACCTGGCGTGATTCTCCATGGCAACCTCACGATCTAGATCGACAAAACTTCTCGACTCGACAAGACCCTGTCGTTAACTATTCTCGACGTCGAGAACTGTCACGTTTAAATGGAAATGGCGGCGATATTTTTGTTTTTGATGAGCGTAGCGAAGTCTCCATCCCACTCTTATAGGGCTTTGTCTGTGTGTTTTTTTTTTTTTTTTTTTTTTTTTTTTTTTTTGTTTGTAAGCACTCCACAGGTCGCAAGGGTTGACTGATCAACATGAAACTTTTTTTGGACACGCAAACTCATCCAACTTAGAACTGTATAGTTTTTGGGATGAATCGGTCGAACCGATTTTGAGATACATCATCTCAAAGTTTCTAAAAACCCCATAAGATTTGGCTGGGCGGAAAATGTTGAAAAATAAAATCACTCCAAATGGAATGAAATTCTCTCTAAATGTGTATACATGGATTTTACACATTATTACGATTTTTTAAGCAATTCTGATCAGTCGTTTTGAAGAAAAAAAATAAAATGACTGTTAATATTCATAAAATAAATCATAAAAATTGTGACAGAATTAAGTTGTCGAGATTCACTGCTTTCTAGATTCAAGAGTTGACCAACAATGAAGTATTTTTTATATGCGTCAAGGTGTGTAGAATACCAGAGTCAATGAAGTGGCAAGAGTAGAACTACTTTAACGACTTTAATAGCTTATTCAGATATCAAGGTGTGTAGAATACCAGAGTCGATAAAGTAGCAAAGGTAGAACTACTTCAAGGACTTTTATACCCTATTCACATATCTCGCTCATCTTACAACGCATATTTCGCGTTTGACTAGTGACAAAAAATAACCGTCATTCCACCGTTATATTAATCGTGAAATGACATGATTTAATACCGATTTCATGTTTTGGATACCGTATTCTTCGTCAACACTCATTTCAAACGCTCTTCTCCTCGATCCATGTAAATGTAATCCACATCGTATCATCAATTTGACAGCTAAAATCTAAGGTTATGTTTTTGTTATTTTTGCCTTGACGTAGGCCTAGTACACAGCCCACCATGTCGCGCCGGCGCACTGGCGGTTCTTGACCGAGTTGGATCACAAAGGCCTCCTATTGGCCAATAATTGACATCATATGACGAATATATAGTGACGTATTTGTCGATTCAGAATTTATCGACATTCGCTAGCGATCGAGATCGTGTGCGCGTAGAGAGTAGACGGTTGACCTTGAGTGAGTTCTCGATCGTTCGCAGTCTCGATCGGGAACGCTATCGACCGAATTTCAATGAAGATAGAGAATCGCAGTGCAGGTAAAAGTACGCTCGTTCTCACATTTTCACATCACTTTGCATAATAAATTACTTGAATTTCTGAAAGGAACTCCACTTTTTCGTGATTATTTACATGCATGAGATATTGGGATGAAACTTAATAGACTATTTTAGAAAAGAATGAGCCATCTAGCGGCGATTGTTTAGACTAGAACGGGATTATATTACCCGAGTTCGAAAGTCCCATGCTGCCAATACAATTTAGCACGTTTGATTTATATTATTGTGCGTTACGGTGAAAGTATCAAGTTATGGTATGATAGTATTTTCAACATTTATATGTTTACTATATACTGAGAGATTTACACATTGTCAGAGTGAGTTAAGCTGGATTCACAATGCGAACTAATGATTAGTGATTAATGATTAACTAAAGTTGGCAGATACGGAATCAGTGTTAACATTCACATTGTGTTTAATATTAGTGACTGACCTTGAAAGTTAACCAACTTTCAACTTTAGTATTAATCATTAGTTTTAATCATTAGTCTGACCAATCAGAAGTCGTGAATTCGAAACGACAGGAAGTCAATGCAAAAGGAGGCTATCCCGCTCGATGAACCGCTCGTTTACAGCCTTCTAACATGTAGATTTCAATTTAAATCTGTCATCTTAAGAAAGCTACGGCTCATGAAAATTAATTCTTATTTCAAGCCTATGTGAATGCTCAGTTTCTTAATTGTAGTATTTAGTATTAGTCACTAATCATTAGTTCGCATTGTGAATACAGCTTAAGATGAGAGATAATGCAAGTTATATATCTCGGTGTTTCCTGTGGATAAGCGGTCTGACTTTTTGAACAGTACTAATAACTCCCAGAATACAAACCAGCGATCTCGGCTGCTATAGGAGGCGTGACGCGCATGCGTAGTGAATTCTTGAAATGGTCTATTCTGACGGTGCAACATGTTTGTGGAAATGTTTTCTATCGTTTAAAAGTTACTGTATCACACTCACTATAGTCTAGTACTCCTGTAAGCGTCGATCCAGACTTGTGACAAGTCAGCGTGCTTTCACCGGGAATCGTGGCAGCTTGCGCGTTGAGTGACGTACTCCGGCTTCCAGAGCGGGAACAATTGGGACAACAGGAACGATTCCCGGCGAAAACACACTGCCCTGTCACAAACTAGATCGACGCTTAGAGGAGGACTATACTACAGTGAGCGCGATGCAGTAACTGCTCAACGGTAGAAGACACATTCACTATCATTTTGCACAGTCAGAATTTAGTTTTATCTCATGTCATGTACATAAACTAGAAAACAGCGTTTGTGTTTCCGCGCTGGAACATATTATCAACATAATATCTTTGGATTAGTCATATTTATATGTATATATATATATCCACCGTGAGATTCACACAATTACGTCACTGCCTCCTATTTCCTAATCAATTTCTATGATGATAAAGAAGGCCTTATTCTAATTATTTCCAATCAATTGGTGACACTTGTTGCTGGGATTTAATTTGTATCTTGATTAATAGCTTGGAGTGATTTGAAAACATCACATCATAATGTTTTCACATCAAAACGGCTGATCCGATTTGAGTGAAAGCTTGGAATAATGTGTATCATTATCATATTGAAATTCTCTGAGAATTTGAATTCTCTTGAAGGAAATATTATCACGATTTTTTCCGGTTAATTTTTATGATACTTTTGAAAAAACTTTGAAATGAGTTTTCTCAGAAGTGGTTCTACCGATTGCGCCTCAATAAAATTCAGTATTGAATTAGATAAGGACACTTGTAGATACCAAGTTTTAATTGCATTTTCATATCTGTTTGACCTGTGGAGCGCGAACAGGAAAACAAAAAACACAAGAACACAAAAAACATGTACTTTTTTCGAGTATGGTGAAATTGAGTCTTCGCTTCGCTCATCCAATAATCACTATGAAAAAAAGTTTTTTCCCTCACAACTCATACAATAATTCTACATTGAAATTTATGAACAAAATAGTACAGGAGAAACTTGGGATATAATTCAACCAGGATGATATTTTGTGGATTACATTGAATCAATTGATTTCCATGCATAGTCTGTCTCACCAATCTGTAGCAAGTGTTGCTATTTCTTCGATCAGTTCACTGCCAAGTAGGTATAAACATGTCAATCATATAACACCAACAGTATCAAAAGAACTATTCTCTCTTGCATTTTGATGATAAGTTTGTAACCAGGTACCGGTAAGGTTTTTGGTGCGATGTTGCTGAATCGCTTTAGAAATCCACATAATTATATATTTATATATTATTGCATAAATTATATATTCATTAATGACTTGCCATATAATTGCATATGTAATGTCAATTTCCATGGATGAATAAAAATATCAATATCAATAATTCAAAGTCACAGTGATTTTCAATATTTTCATTTTCATTGAAGACGATGGTATGAATATTTTCGAAAGCTGTTCTCATTCTGAATTTTGACGTTTGTAGATTACTTGAATTTCCAACGTGATTACTTGAACTTCCAACGTGATTACTTGAACTTCCAACGTGCTTACTTGAACTTCCAACGTGATTATTTGAACTTCCAACGTGATTACTTGAACTTCCAACGTGATTACTTGAACTTCCAACGTGATTAATTGAACTTCCAACGTGATTACTTGAACTTCCAACGTGATTACTTGAACTTCCAACGTGTGATTACTTGAACTTCCAACGTGATTAATTGAACTTCCAACGTAATTACTTGAACTTCCAACGTGATTACTTGAGCTTCCAACGTGATTAATTGAACTACCAACGTGATTACTTGAACTTCCAACGTGATTACTTGAACTTCCAACGTGATTACTTGAACTTCCAACGTGATTACTTGAACTTCCAACGTGATTACTTGAACTTCCAACGTGATTATTTTAACTTCTAACGTTTGTAGATTATTTGAACTTCCAACGTTTATAGATTATTCGAACTTCCAACGTTTGTAGATTATTTGAACTTCTAACGTTTGTAGATTATTTGAACTTCCAACGTTTATAGATTATTCGAACTTCCAACGTGATTATTTGAACTTCCAACGTGATTTTTTGAACTTCCAACGTGATTATTTGAACTTCTAACGGTAATGGATTATTTGAACTTCCAACGTGATTACTTGAACTTCCAACGTGATTATTTGAACTTCCAACGTGATTAATTGAACTTCCAACGTGATTACTTGAACTTCAAACGTGATTACTTGAACTTCCAACGTGATTACTTGAACTTCCAACGTGATTATTTGAACTTCCAACGTGATTATTTGAACTTTCAACGTTTGTAGATTACTTGAACTTCCAATGTTTGTAGATTACTTGAACTTCCAACGTGATTATTTGAACTTCCAACGTGATTACTTGAACTTCCAACGTGATTATTTGAACTTCCAACGTGATTACTTGAACTTCCAACGTGATTACTTGAACTTCCAACGTGATTACTTGAACTTCCAACGTGATTATTTGAACTTTTAACGTTTGTAGATTATTTGAACTTCCAACGTTTATAGATTATTTGAACTTCCAACGTTTGTAGATTATTTGAACTTCTAACGTTTGAAGATTATTTGAACTTCCAACGTTTATAGATTATTCGAACTTCCAACGTGATTATTTGAACTTCCAACGTGATTTTTTGAACTTCCAACGTGATTATTTGAACTTCTAACGGTAATGGATTATTTGAACTTCCAACGTGATTACTTGAACTTCCAACGTGATTATTTGAACTTCCAACGTGATTAATTGAACTTCCAACGTGATTACTTGAACTTCAAACGTGATTACTTGAACTTCCAACGTGATTACTTGAACTTCCAACGTGATTATTTGAACTTCCAACGTGATTATTTGAACTTCTAACGTTTGTAGATTATTTAAACTTCCAATGTTTGTAGATTACTTGAACTTCCAACGTGATTATTTGAACTTCCAACGTGATTACTTGAACTTCCAACGTGATTATTTGAACTTCCAACGTGATTACTTGAACTTCCAACGTGATTACTTGAACTTCCAACGTGATTACTTGAACTTCCAACGTGATTATTTGAACTTTTAACGTTTGTAGATTATTTGAACTTCCAACGTTTATAGATTATTTGAACTTCCAACGTTTGTAGATTATCTGAACTTCTAACGTTTGAAGATTATTTGAACTTCCAACGTTTATAGATTATTCGAACTTCCAACGTGATTATTTGAACTTCCAACGTGATTATTTGAACTTCTAACGGTAATGGATCATTTGAACTTCCAACGTGATTACTTGAACTTCCAACGTGAATATTTGAACTTCCAACGTGATTACTTGAACTCCCAACGTGATTACTTGAACTTCTAACGTGATTACTTGAACTTCCAACGTGATTACTTGAACTTACAACGTGATTATTTGAACTTCCAACGTGATTATTTGAACTTTCAACGTTTGTAGATTACTTGAACTTCCAACGTGATTATTTGAACTTCTAACGTTTGTAGATTATTTGAACTTCCAATGTTTGTAGATTACTTGAACTTCCAACGTGATTATTTGAACTTCCAACGTGATAACTTGAACTTCCAACGTGATTTTTTGAACTTCCAACGTGATTATTTGAACTTCCAACGTTTGTCGATTACTTGAACTTCCAACGTGATTACTTGAACTTCTAACGTTTGTGGATTATTTGAACTTCCATTGTTTGTGGATTACTTGAACTTCCAACGTGATTAATTGAACTTCCAACGTGATAACTTGAACTTCCAACGTGATTATTTGAACTTCCAACGTGATTATTTGAACTTCTAACGTTTGTAGATTATTTGAACTTCCAACGTGATTATTTGAACTTCTAACGTTTGTAGATTACTTGAACTTCCAACGTGATTATTTGAACTTCTAACGTTTGTAGATTACTTGAACTTCCAACGTGATTACTTGAACTTCCAACGTGATTATTTGAACTTCCAACGTGATTATTTGAACTTCTAACGTTTGTAGATTATTTGAACTTCCAACGTGATTATTTGAACTTCCAACGTGATTATTTGAACTTCTAACGTTTGTAGATTACTTGAACTTCCAACGTGATTACTTGAACTTCTAACGTTTGTAGATTATTTGAACCTCCAACGTGGTTACTTGAACTTCCAACGTTAATAGATTACTTGAACTTCCAACGTTTGTAGATTATTTGAACTTCCAACATTCGTTGATTTTTTAAACTTCCAACGTTTGTGGATTATTTTACATTTTAATGAGCTTGGGTATAATGCATTTTGAATGAAATGCAACAGTGTGTGAGTCCAATGAAGTCTGTAGAGATGACTGACATGTTTATATCCCTACCTTGACACCGAACAATAGAAGAGCAAACTACAAAGATCTCTGACACTTGCTACAGATCAGTGAGACAGACCTTTTTTTATAACCGCAATTCGTCAGTAAAAATTGCACAGGTACGCTGTCAGTGATGAACAACGGAACTTAGGAAAAGTAACAAGATAAAGCACGCGCAAATCTCAACAATTATATTGCCTACATTTGATTAAAATGTAACATTGATGACAGTTCATTTGTTACCATTCATCGGCCATGTTGGGATTCAGAAGCACATTCTGTTGTTACTTGTAGTGTTGAATTGAAGAGCTTTGGTGATAGTTTTAGTACAACTGTGCGTGATATCTGGTGTGCCGTGGAATCAAAAACCGGTAATGTCTACTTCATGACTTGGAAAAAGGGGCGAGGCCCTGGAGGTAATTTGAACGACAAACCACAAATCATATTTCAAATGGAGATTTCTAGTTTTCTTCAAAATCAGGGAAAAAAGTGGCGACATAATTTATACACACCCGGCCCCAGAGTTGATTAGTTTCATGAGTTTTATAATTTCTCATCAAGAATGACAGAAACATCTAATGAGTTCTGCGCATGCGCAACAAAGCGTTTTCCACTATGCATGCTTGTGCGCAGCGGCTTCTGACGATCAGATCCTACCCCGATTGCCTCTTCTCAGGACAATCAGCCGAGTCACAGCTGTAACAGCTCCGTCGACTCCGAAGGTACGTTCACTCTTCTGCTTTGTAGGCCTACTACGCCCAACATGCATAAATCCGTTCACGAATGAATGAATATTTGGGTTTTAACGGCGCGTCAACGGCTTGGTTATTTTGCGCAAACCCGAACACTTTTGAGCGCTTTGATGGCGTCATAGTTGGACTTCAAATTGTGGTCATGTTACCACGAAAATAATTCTTCAAACTTCCACCAGATGTCTTCTGAACTGTATGAACTTACTTATATTGTTGGACCATTAATTACCAAAATGAGTAATTACAGTGCCAACAAAAACTGAAATAAAATCTTCTGCAGACCGGTTTGTGAATAGTAGACAAGTGAGTGAATAGTAGACAAGTGAGTGAATAGTAGACAAGTGAGTGAATAGTAGACAAGTGAGTGAATAGTAGACAAGTTAGTGAATAGTAGACAAGTGAGTGAATATTAGACAAGTGAGTGAATAGTAGACAAGTGAGTGAATAGTCGACAAGTGAGTGAATAGTCGACAAGTGAGTGAATAGTAGACAAGTGAGTGAATAGTAGACAAGTGAGTGAATAGTAGACAAGTGATTGAATAGTAGACAAGTGAGTGAATAGTAGACAAGTGAGTGAATAGTCGACAAGTTAGATCTGATAGTTCAGACAGATGAACCAAACTTTTCGTTGCATTGTGGGCCACAGCGCACGTTGCAAGTAGAAAACATGAGCCTAGTCCATCTCTCAGCGCGTCTAGCAAGTGTTCTTACAACACGGAGAAGCTCGCTCTCTGATTGGTCGTTGCACGTTACAAGTTGCTCAAAGCATGTTACGCGTGGTACAAAGCTGAAGAGTAAACGTACCTTAAGAGTTTATATATTTCTTTATTCAGCAATTTGAAACAAGTGCATCAAAGTTCACATGAATCTTCACAAAGCCTGTAACACGGGTTTATCCGTGAAATTTAATAATTATGTGTCTTGTATTTTAATAAAATAAAACATAATTTCAGAAGTATAAATAGTAGATACAGTAATCACAGACACAAGAGTTATACCAAAAAATAATCATGAATATACGAAGGAAAATTTGAGGAGAGCTTTGACATTCTAAGTTCATTTAAAGCCAAGCGCCGTAAAGCGGGGTGACTTCAACCCACTAGTGTGACTTTGCCCTTTTCTTGGAAAGAGTTTCAAACTGCCACAAATGGAAGAGTTTTAATTTTATCGTATCCGTTTTTTTTGGTATCTCAATAGATAGGTATCAAAATCAAAATACGTATAAAATAGATACGATAAAATTAAAACTTTCTCATTTGTGGCAGTTTGAAACTTTTTACAACAAAAGGGTAGTCACACCAGTGGGTTAAAGTCATCTCACTTCACCGGTACGTATTTCGATGGAATACTGTAAATGTAAAACAAAAACAAAACAAATTATTTTTTGGGGACAATAAATAACAGAGTTGATATAAAATATAACCGAATGAGAAAATAAAAATTGAACCCAACTTCAATTATAACTAGAATATAACTCGAGTATAACTTTTCTAATACCAACTGTTGAATACTCACTCGAGGTGCCTTCGTCCTTGACATCCTGCACGATGCGCCGCACACTCTGAGTGAACTTGCCCACTAGGTTGGTACTGGCTGTAAACAGAGAACAACACCTGTTAGGCCTACAAGTGGAAACACCTGTTGCATCTTTATTACATCTGAACTGAGACGAGTGGCTGAGCGGTTAGTACACTGAACCGTCATTCAGGAAACCGAGTTTCGATTCTCGCCACGGTCGACCATTCTGACAGTTATTTTTCGTGGTTTCCCTCTGACGTTCAGGTTGATACTGGGATGGTTCCTCAACATTAGGCCACGACCGACTCCTCTCCACTATCCAAAAAACACTTAATGAAATAATCTCTCATTTCACCATTCCATCATCCCTTATACATATCATTCACCAACGCCAATAGATCGTAGTCATCCACATACAACACACAATACAATAGATCGTACAGTGCGTTGTTGATTCCAATATATATATATATAAATATAAATATATATATATATGTATATATATATATATATATATATATATATATATATATATATATATATATATATATATATATATATATATATATATATATATATATATATAAATATATATATATATATGTATATATATATATATATATATATATATATATATATATATATATATATATATATATATATATATGTATATATATAATCTTATATGTATATATATATATATATATATATATATATATATATATATATATATATATATATATATATTTATATATATATATATATATATATATATATATATATATATATATATATATATATATATATATATATATATGGTAGTAACTACCAACTACCATCGGCCACGAGAACCTACCAACTACCATCGGCCACGAGAACCTACGTAAGCACATATATATATATATATATATATATATATATATATATATATATATATATATATATAAATATATATATATATATATATATATATATATATATATATATATATATATGTATATATGTATATATATATATATATATATATATATATATATATATATATATATATATATATATATATATATATATATATATATATATATATATATATATATATATATATGTATATATATATATATATATATATATATATATATATATATATATATATATATATATATATATATATATATATATATATATATTTATATATTCAAGTGAAAATGTAAGAATGTTTTAAACCACGTATTCAAAGTTCAGCTCGTAAGAAACACACAATGCGATGTTGCCATGTTGAAGGTTAACCCCATCTTGAAACTGTCTCCCGCAGGAACAAGTCGGGACACTTGTTGAACGTACACCTCACATGACGGCTCGAAACATCCGAGCTACCGAGCTAGAGTACAGCGACGACGGGCGATCGAACCCACGACTGCGGATCAACGCGTTTCTTTGCTCTCATCTTGCTCGATGATTTGATCAATGATTGTTTGTTGAAATGCGTCACGTGATGTTTATTGCGAGTGCTGATTGGCCGACCGGAAGTGAGAGAACCGTGTGCAACACGCCACGTTGCCAGGTCGTCGTCCTCGCCATCAGAGCCTCAGGACGATAGTTGCAGATTATCTCTGTGAGAATGGCTCTATAGTAGAGACTACTGCAGGGGAATGGTTCTGGAGAGCATTCAGAATGACCATGGAGATAACTCAGAGCGGTTCCAAAAAGCACTCAGAATGATCCTAGAGAGCACTCAGAATGGCCGTAGACAGCATAAGGATTGAACCCAGAAAGTACTCCAAAGAGCACTCAGAATGGTCCTAGAGAGAACTCAGAATGGTCCTAGAGAGAACTCAGAGTGGTTCTAAAGAGCACTCAGAATGGTCCTAGAGAGTACTCAGAATGGCCGTAGACAGCATAAGGATTGAACCCAGAAAGTACTCCAAAGAGCACTCAGAATGGTCCTAGAGAGAACTCAGAATGGTCCTAGAGAGAACTCAGAGTGGTTCTAAAGAGCACTCAGAATGGTCCTAGAGAGCACTCAGAATGACCCTATAGAGAGAACTCGGAGTGATTCTGAATATCACTCAGAATGGCCCTAAAGAGCGCTCAGAATGGTCATACACTCAGAATGGTCCTAGATCGCACTCAGAATGGTCCTAAAAAGCACTCAGAATGATCCCAGAGAGAACTCAGAGTGGTTCTAAAGAGCACTCAGAATGGTCATAGAAAGCACTCAGAATGATCCCAAAGAGCACTCAGAATGGTCCCAAAGAGCACTCAGAATGATCCCAAAGAGCACTCAGAATGGTCCCAAAGAGCACTCAGAATGGTCATATACTCAGAATTGTCATAGAGAGCACTCAGAATGGCCCTAGAGAACATTCAATACAGAATTAGATAACCTCACGAATGGCTCTAGATGACACTCAGAATGGTCCTATAGGACACAACACAGAATTAGATAGCATCACGACTGGCCCTAGAGAACACTCAGAATGTTCCTAGATCGCAATCAATACAGAATTAGATAATCTCACGAATGGCCCTAGAGGACACAATACAGAATGTTCCTAGATCGCACACAATACAGAATGTTCCTAGATCGCACTCAATACAGAATAAGATAACCTCGCGAATGGCCCTAGAGGACACAATACAGAATGGTCCTAGAGGACACAATACAGAATGGTCCTAGATCGCACTCAATACAGAATAAGATAACCTCGTGAATGGCCCTAGAGGACACAATACTGAATGGTCCTAGAGGACACAATACAGAATGGTCCTAGATCGCACTCAATACAGAATTAGATAACCTCGTGAATGGCCCTAGAGGACACAATACTGAATGGTCCTAGAGGACACAATACAGAATGGTCCTAGATCGCACTCAATACAGAATAAGATAACCTCGCGAATGGCCCTAGAGGACACAATACAGAATGGTCCTAGAGGACACAATACAGAATGGTCCTAGATCGCACTCAATACAGAATTAGATAACCTCGTGAATGGCCCTAGAGGACACAATACTGAATGGTCCTAGAGGACACAATACAGAATGGTCCTAGATCGCACTCAATACAGAATTAGATAACCTCGTGAATGGCCCTAGAGGACACAATACTGAATGGTCCTAGAGGACACAATACAGAATGGTCCTAGAGGACACAATACAGAATGGTCCTAGAGGACACAATACAGAATGGTCCTAGAGGACACAATACAGAATGGTCCTAGAGGACACAATACAGAATGGTCCTAGATCGCACTCAATACAGAATTAGATAACCTCGTGAATGGCCCTAGAGGACACAATACAGAATGGTCCTAGAGGACACAATACAGAATGGTCCTAGATCGCACTCAATACAGAATTAGATAGCATCACGACTGGCCCTAGAGGACACTCAGAATGGCCCTAGAGCGTATAGGAGTGAGCAATCGATCAGTGGTGATCTAATCAACTGAGGTGCCCAGTCGGGGCTCCCGGGCAAGATCACAACAAGATCTGAGGAAGTTCTTAGCGTTAGTCTTTTATTTCAAATTGGGCTTAACGACCACTATAATGATAACTAAGATCTATTGGCGTCGAATGAATGATTAACGGGATGATGAGATGATGAGATGAAGGTTTCTTAGGTATTGGGAAAAATAGTATAGGAAGGAAGCGGTCGTGGCCTATATTGGAGGAACCGTCCAAGCATTAGCGTAGACTACAGAGGGAAACCACGAAAAACCCCTCGAAAGATGGACGGTGGCGGGGATCGAACCGGGTCCGACATGCCCACTGCCTCCCGGGTCACATGAAGCAAGTGCGTTAAAAACTCAGCTACATGTGCCAGTGTGAAAAGACGTTTACAAAAACCCATGCCCCATGCGGGACTCGAACCCACGCCCAACGGTGACTTCAGTTTCTGAAGCGGTGCCTCAGCTACCAAAAACAAGCCAAAAGAATTCAATGAGGTTCTAATATTCTTTCCCAACTCTTTATTCTATGCTTATCCTCTCAAGACCGCTCTGGTTTTTGAACCCAATAGGATCCGCCACTGTTGAAAAAAATAGATTTCTCCAACAACTATGGAAGAGTTTGGAAAGAGAAAAAATTCTAATTGATATTGAATTTCCATTTATTTCCATCTATTTTCATTCGGATGATGCAAATTATCTCAAATATTTACATAAATCTGAACATCTGTTCAGAAGAAAAAATTAGAAAATAATTTTTTTCGATTAAGGATGTAAGTCCAACATCTTTTTAGACGAGCTTTAGCGAGAATTCAATTTGACATACTGAAAAAATTGGTGTTCGTTTTTATGTTTTTTTAATGTTTTTTTTGTCGGTTCTCCACAGGTCAAACGGCTACAGCTATCAACTTCAAACTTTTTTTCATTATGCTTCCTCATACAGCTCAGATCTGTATAGTTTTGTGATATTATCGGGTG
>OZ023335.1:15254809-15259044 GCA_964007535.1 Brachyptera risi | reverse complement strand
TGTGAGATGAGCTTAAAAGTATGTAAATCTAGAATGTTATATATTCTGTCAGCTCAGTTCATATCTACGGACCTTGGATTACTTCAAACGTTCAGAAACCTTAGCTGGAACGTATTGATATTCATAGTGCAATCTGTCGCATACACATTGCAAAACCAATTGATCCTGATATTCAATCAAATGTATACTTTTATGTAAACTTTGACAGTGTTTTTCCTTATTTTGTATATTTCTGCTTCATTATATCATCCACTGTATTTACGTTCATTGTTCCTTGATGCACCAACCAAGCCATCTCAAGGTCATGTTGATTTCTCACGTTCACAATATTATGTTACTGGAAGATCACTTATTTATTATTCATTGGTGTTTTTGTTCTTTGTATCTTTTGTGATATTATATTTGATATCTTAATCAGTATAATTCTGAGTCATTGTATCGTGAATAATAATCTATCGTACGAATTATATTTCTTCTTATTCTCATTCATATTTAATTGCCACTCAATTTATCAATTAAATTAATATTTTCTTAATTGCCATACATAACTTTATATATAAAATCTAAAACTGAATAAGATACAGATAATAATATAATTATATTCTCTTTTTCTTCCACGGTCAAGTCTTTTTTGGAGACTTAGTGAATTTTATTTTATTTTGTATGTGAAAAATTAATTACAATAAAAAAAGGTTTTTTCTTCGTTATTTGTCTTTCGATAGTCGTGAGAATCACTTGACATGTGTATGATAGTTTTTTTCCATATTCAGTGGGAATTTGAGAGCTTTTGAAGATTTTTTATTTCCTATAAGTATTTTTTCTCTGGGTTGTCCTCACGGTAATTTTTCTAATTTTCAGATCTTTTCCCTGAGATACCCGTTCAACTGATTTTTCTAAAAAACAATCCCAGCCTATTCTGGTGTGACACCAATATTTTAAAAAAGTTTTGAGTTGATCGGTCTCTTTTCCAAACAAATAAATGAATATACATAAAATCGAAGCTTCATTTGTTTCGGAAAATGGAATGAAAATCTTCGCTACGCTCATACAATAACGGAGGGTTAACAAAGATTTCAATAAGAAAGAATTATGAACTTCGCAAAATTGACACGATCCATCACAACACACACATTTGATATTGTGATATGCGGAAGTTGATATATTATAATAATATCAGTAAACTCAAATCAATTAAGGTCCCGTTTTACGAATAATAAATGTGTCAATTGAGCGATGATTAGTGGATTAGCTTGTTATTACCCTTGGTTACCAATGGTATTTTTGTTCCTTGATCAATAAATAAATAAATGAATTCTAATCAAATATATATTATTGCTAATCAATAAATTAGCTTAATTTACACATTTTTACTATCGGTAATATGGGGTATGAGGAGAGTAAGTACTAATAATTGAATTTCTCTATAATAAAATGTCGTCTACTATATATATAATCAGCCTATTACTTAGTAGTCAGTAGTGACTTGATTGATAGAATGCCGATTCTCTGAAAACTGACAACTCGAGGAATTACTGAAGAAAAACAAATGAATAACTTGGACATGGCTTAGTCTTGCATGACTACGTCATGAGACAGGAGAGTTTGCCTGCTCAATCTTGTGGGCCGCGACATCCGTTATCAATAAGGATAACCCCTCACAAAAGCACGTGTTTTAACCGAGTGAACAGGTTCTAGATATTGTACGTACGTGTTTTCAATGCCATTTTATAAAACTACTGTTGATTTCTCACACTATCATGGCTAACATAATATTGAACGTTTCGAAAATACATTCGATTTGTGTAGATGAAAACTATATCTGAAATGCATGCATGTTGCCTGTCACGGTTCGGTAATTAAGTATTAACAACTTTTACGACTTGATAGTTTCCAATTCAAGGTGTGTATGGCTTTAGGATACTCCTTCTCAACATCTCGCTCATCTTAAAACTTGTATGCTGCGATTTTCTATTGAAATTATCGATATTTTAAGCTAGCAAACACAAAGAATAACGTACGTACATTAACATGCATATGAGTCAATAGAGGTATTAATATGAAAACCGGGGTTCGAACCCACCAACCAGGAGATTGGTAAGCGGTCTTTTTTCATACGGACTCTAAAAATAGTTACGTGCATCGATTTCAGTCGTCGATTTCCCGATCGATTCTTCCTCGACAATCGTCACTCGTCTATCAATACACGGCCGCCCTCAGTAGCTCAGTCAGCTGAGGCACCGCTTCAGAAACTGAAGTTACTAGTGGGCGTGGGTTCGAGTCCCGCAAAAGGCATGGGTTTTCGTGAACGTCGTTTCACTTATCTAATCACTTCCCAGTTGCATCATAACCTGCTCATTCGTACACCCGTGTATAGCTGTTGGTGGGGTCGTTGAGCAATCAATAATCAATCAATCAATTTGTACACCTGTTCCAAGTAATTGGTTCGTGTGGGTTGCACCAAGAGATGAGTCGAGGACAAAGCCCACCGTTC
This sequence comes from Brachyptera risi, assembly GCA_964007535.1. Lineage (NCBI taxonomy): Eukaryota > Metazoa > Arthropoda > Insecta > Plecoptera > Taeniopterygidae > Brachyptera > Brachyptera risi. Next base: position 15,256,553 of record OZ023335.1, on the reverse strand, counting down.
ATGTAGTCGTCCATGCGGCTAGCTGGCACAGTCCACGGCGTGAGCGCCTTCGTTATGACAATACGTTCTCATGATGAGGGTAGCTTTTCCAGTAAACATTGACCAATCATCGGACGCATCTTGGAGCTAGCATAGCACACTTTTCGGAGTGGATTCAAGTAATCGTTACGGAACCTCCTGAAGCTCTCTGGAACCTTCCGAAACCTTCTGGAGGCTTATGGTACCTCCTGGAGATCTCTGAAACCTCTCGGAATCTCCCGAAACCTCTTGAAACTCTCTGGAATCTCCGGAACCTCCCGGAGCCCTAGTTAAGAGTCCATGAATTCCATGAAGGTCCAGGAAGTCGATTTAGAGGAATATATGTTTTTTGATAACTTCTGAACGGGATAACTTCTGAAATCAAAATAATAATACACGAGAAATACAGATAATTGTAATAACTTCCAAATGATAGAAGTTATAACTATTCAAGTCATGTCGCATAACTGTCAAGCGTATACAGCTTGAAAAAAGTTACTCTAGCTGTATACGCTTGACAGTTATGCGACATGACTTGAATAGTTTTAACTTATAGAATCTTGAAGCTATCATAATTATCTGCGTTTCTTCCGTATTAGAATTTGGATATCATACCGTTCAGAAGTTATCACAAAACTGATACTTCGCTAAATCCAGTCCCATGCATTTTTAACAATAAATGGTAGCCAAGAGGTGTTAGATGAGGGGAGGAGAAGGGGGAGGGGGGAGGGGAGGGGGAGGGGGAGTGGAATGAAGGAAATATCAGCATGAAACTGTTGAAATGATGAGATGCTTATCGTTCCTGTTGTTCCTGTTGTTCCAGAACGATGACGTAGGCAGGCTGGTCACGTGGTCCGAGTGACGTCATGGGGAAAGGAGACAAGCGGGGCATCGCACAGCGGGCTGACGGTGAGTCGAATACCCCACTTACCCCTCATTTACCTCTTTCAAGAGAGAAGAATATCCAATTCACCCTGAATGTATAATTCCCAGAAGAAAGACGGAAACCCCACTTACCTCTCATGTAGAGCTTGAAGCATAAGTGCAAGTCTGTTTCCGTCGTTCGATACCTGTTGAATGGATCCTATTCAATATAACATAGTCGACTGGTTTGACCAGGTAGTAAAGAGACTTTTACTTCTGCTTCAAGCTGTATTAGGAATCACGTGACTCTGTCTTATGAGGGACAGAATGAAGAAGCACATCACGTGACGTCGTCGAATAGTATACGCAGTCTTCCTCAGTGTGACAGTGAACAATGAATAAACACAATTACGGCGATTCAAACTGTCAGCTACTTGATGGGAAGAGTGGCGTTGGGTGAGGTGGGGGGAGGAAAGCCGAAATACGAAAGAGGCCTTTCGCCAACGTGCAGCAGGGTGCGCGCGCAAGAAGCGTTACCGAACAGACGGACAGACGCACAGATCTAAAAGACTCTTTCTATAATTGTACTATAAATACATATGTAACATATATTGTATTGTACTTCTTGAGATATGCATTTGATCGATCTCCAGTTCATTGATCATTTTGAAATTTCATAATTTTTTTCATCATTGAATAATTTTGATGTGGAATTTATTGGATGAAACATGATCGAAATTTTTCATATGATTTTATGTCTCGAGAATTGAAATTTTGGAACCAAATAAATAGGAGAAAGGAGTGATGAAATGACCACGCTGTCGGGGTCACCCAAAAAAGAGGAGGGATTTATAGTCGGTAA
>OZ023335.1:15234809-15252309 GCA_964007535.1 Brachyptera risi | reverse complement strand
CGATACATCATCAAAACATATGCATAGTATATATTACTCTCCTTATCACCTCAGATTGTAAAGAGCGAAAGGTCCGGGGTTCGATTCCTGACGAGGCGGTATATTTTTCAGTGATAATTACTATCCATTCTATCACACACACATACACACACACACACATATATATATATATATATATATATATATATATATATATATATATATATATATATATATATATATATATATTTATATATATATGTGTGTGTGTGCTGACCAAGATGCATTGAGGGTTGCGTTTGCCGATTTAAGAAGTGGCAAACCAACGCAACCCTCAATGCATCTTGATGCAGACCTACACAGAGGGCGACCGGAGTCTCTCGGTCTGGCTAGATCGGTAGCTCGAGGGTCTCGAGCCTGTACCATTGATCCCATTAGAGCACGCGTCTGGCATATGAAGACTGATGAGGTAGTGTTGAGGAGGGGGGGGGGAGGGGAGGAAGGGGTGAGAAGGGGAGTGAGAAAGGAACACAGATTTATGCGATTCAATTACAAGTGTACGTGGCAGGCTTGCGTCCCATTAGGCTGAGAAAATAGAGACAGAGATGCGAGCATTCAGTAACTTTTAGACTGTCTTTAGAGATGTTTTATCCTTATTGACGGTTTGTATTCATACCGCAACGTGCAGCGCATGTTTCCTTGTCTTAACTCCGCTCGCCAGTGTGCGCTCAACGAGTAGAATTGTGTTCACAATATTATGATTTATAAAACAAATCAAGTGTCACCTTCAGTCCATTACTCGATATTTTAATTATGATAATGATATGGAAAATATTAATAATGATGATAATATGATAGTTATTGCCAACTCTTCAACAGTTCCACTGGTATCAACAACATGAAACCATATATATATATATATATATATATATATATATATATATATATATATATATATATATATATATATATATATATATATATATATATACATAACCTTACCGAGATACGTTACTCCTGCAGCCGATAGCAACATATGCTCGTTCCGATCTCGGCGGCCATATTGAACATTTGGAAATAGAATCTGAGCAAGGCATTCTATATTATCACTAATATATGTCGAATATGGCGAAAACTTCCCGTTTTGCAAAGCGGTGTGAAGCTACTGCCGAGACACAAATATGTGCGCCTTCTTAACGTTGAGTAACGTATCTCGGTAATATAGATCTATGATGTAATACTGTTTGTTTGACTCGTTGGCAGCCATTATGCACTTCTGACCTCGTTGAGGTTGTTACAAGGTTTATAAAGTACACAAATATGAGAGGTACAACACACAACCCAATAGTATTCTGAAAATAACTTCAATTCTGCATCTCTTTATGACAACATCTTATGGTTGCATGTTGGTTATTCTGAATTGTCCCAATTTGGACCACTGAGTTTAATGTGCTATAGAACACGCGTTCTTTGTTTCATTCACTCTCAAATGTATTCAAAAATCATTTATATATTCATATAAATTATATATTTGTATATATTTATATATTCATATCCATATATATATATATATATATATATATATATATATATATATATATATATATATATATATATATATATATATATATATATATATATTTCATCGAAGCACTGTGCTAATGACTGAGGTCTATTGGCGTCGGTGAATGAATATGGATGAGATAATGGGATGGTGAGATGAAAGGTAACTTTAATGGGTGTTTTTTGGATAGTGGGAGGAGTCGGTGGTGGCCTGTTGTTAAGAAACCATCCCAGTATTGATCTGAACGACAGAGAGAAACTCACGAATAAACCCTGTCAGGATAGTCGACCATGGCGGGAATCGAACCCCGGTCTCCTGAATGACAGTCGAGTGTATTACTCACTCGGTCACTCGTCTCAGTTTAAATGTTCAAATATTAATGGAAACTAATTGATCAAGAAATTACTGAAGATGGCCGATGTCAACGTAGTCATAGCTCGGTCTTGCATGAAATCGCTGACTACGTCATGATACGTCATAAGCAGTGGTGTATTGGTGAAAAAATAAGTACCGGAACGCATTAAGTAGCACGATTATTTTCAAATTGACCTGTATATAATAGGCTGAATGTTTATGCATTTAAAACGTATGATTGAACATGCCTACGTTAAAGCCCAGCCCGTATCTACCATAAGAGTTGCAAGTGCTTTCAGAAGCCCAATTTGGTACAAATGACTAACTGACTACGAAAGGAGAATAAATTTACATTTTAAATTTTTCCTAGCATAAACATTCAATCTTTTATATTTTGTGAAGCATCTGAACCATTCGAATACAGAAAACAAGGCTCGTAAAAGGTTCCGGAACGTCGTTCCGGCCCGTTCCGGCCCTAATACACCACTGGTCTTGAGAGGGGTGCCTGAAGAGCGAATACTGGAATAATAATAATAATAATAATAATAATTCATTTTTTCCTTCAATCTTGATCATATCACATGATATCGGAAATGTCGTACAAATTGAATAAAAAATACATATGGATAAAATATAATATGGTAAAACTGCATTAAGAACACATTTTCAAAAAAGAAATCACTCAAGCTGTTCATTAAAAAAATCATCAAGACTATAAAAACATTTTTGCAATAAAAGATTTTTGAGGACTCTCTTGAACTTGCTGATGTCTTCATTTGCTACCTTCCTGATATTGAGGGGAAGACTTTGAAATAGTTCAAAACCAGAGAATATAGGGCCCTTATTACACATTTCCGGTCGATATTTTTTCAATCTAATGTAATTTTTATATCTAGTTACGTGTGAATGATAAAAATACTACCAAGAGTGAACGTGGCTTGGCGTGTTTACTTGGAAAGAAGATGGCCTATTCGAGGAAACGATCATAACCTAAACGATTTCCCGAAAAAGTCGCTTGTTTACGGCATTCCTACACGCCAAGCCCTCCTTCACTCTTAGTAGTATCTTTATTCCAGTATTCGCTCTTCAGCGCCTCCGTCGTAAGATACGTCATAACCCTCATTCATGAGAACACTCAGCCAATATTTCGAAACATTCACAAATTTTAAAAGAAATTATATTTACATATTTCGTGTTGAACTGATGATTATTAAACATAGAGTTTTCCAGATATGTGCGAGAGTGCGTTCGTAACGCATCGGGAAGGGGGGTGGAGGGCTGACTCGGGTCGGCTGGGGGATGATGAGTTAAGGAAGGAAGGGGAGGGAAAGGGAAACCGTGTTATTCTAGAATGTTTGTTTCTATTCTTTACTGCAGTTGCACACGTTTGCGTGGTGGCAGGTATGTACCCATCCACCCTTACCGACTGAGTTGTGTAGAAACTTGCAGTATTATAGTTACCAACTTGGCTATTTCTTGGAATGATAGTACGTCATTGCTTCAACACGGCAGACTTGCGATGTGTAACAATGATCACACGTAGAAGTGCAGTGCAGTGGTGAATTGACGTGTTCATGTTTGAAGCATGAGGAATCTGGCTAGCTATAGAGATTTGCACACTGAATTGACCATTTTCATGATTCAATGCGCATGCGCGGCCCGCCTCCTAGCAGCCGAAATCGCTGGTATTGCGTTCTGAGAGTTTTAGTACTGTTCAAAAAGTCAGCCCGCTTATCCACAGGGTTCAAGGCAGAATACCAAGATGTAAAACTTGCATTATCTCTCATCTTATTCACTCTGACAGTGTGTAAATCTCTCAGTATATAGTAAACATATAAATGTTGAAACTACTATCATATTATAACTCAATACGTTTACTGTAACACACAATAATATAGATCAGACGAGCTGAATAGCATTGACAGGCAGCATAGAACTTCCGAACTCAGGTAATAACATCCCGTTCTAGTTCAGACGATCGTCGCTAGATGGACCCTACTATCAGATATGAGACTGAATATGAACAACCATCTCATATAAACACTGAAAAAAGAAAACACTACATTCCATGCATCAAAGATCTGTCAACGAAATACCAAATTGATGCGAAGTACTGGGATGTAGTGGGATTGATGGTGGGAGCTAGCTCGTGGCACCATTCCTGAATTTTTATGCACTTTTCTCGATAATTACAAAATCCCAAAGAATGTATATTATTAAGAAATATTGTAAACTCAGTTTTGATAGATTCGGTAGGTCTTTTACAGCACCATTTATATTCTTTCAGATAATTTCAATCTTTTTAATAATATTAATAATACCTTCTTTTTCTATTACCTTCTTCCATTTTCATATTATATTCATACTTTTCTTATCTACCCTCAATTAAATTGGTTTCATAATATTTCAGGATTTTTCTGTAATCAATTATTTATCACTTTTGTAAATAACCATTGTACTATGTATTGCCTATATTACGCTGTACCATCTTGGTATCCCGCTATGCGGACAGCCGTCAATTAAATTGTCATTCATTTCGGAAATGGTCCATTATCTGAATTAATGAATTACTTCTTGATTGTGATAGTTTGTGGCTATCTCAGTATCTCTGATATGAAGAATTTGTTCGCTGATAAGTCGAGGAGTTGAGTGTTGACAGGAATTATCAAATATGGTTCAGCTTTGTTCGTATTTATTGCAAAATATCATCGCAACGTTTCCATACAGCATCAGTGGGGAGTAAATAATATACCAGATAGCATTCATGGGAACAATCATGAAAACAATTGCTGGCAAAACACAAACTTTCAAGTGATTCAACTCTTCTTACAATTCATAGAATACTTCAATGAAATGTTATACATAGTTATGTAATTGCCAAGCTATATATAAGTATATATATATATATAAATATATATATATATATATATATATATATATATATATATATATATATAAATAAATATATATATGTATATATATATATATATATATATATATATATATATATATATACATATATATATATACATATATTTATTTATATATATATATATATATATATATATATATATATATATATATATATATATATATATATATATATATATATATATATATATATATATATGGTAATATAATTTCTACGGTTGTGCCACGTCTTGTAGATGACGGAGATCGACGTTTCGAAGGAATTTCATTCGATTGCTGATGTTCGTCCCGACAAGACACCTGAAGATGAAGGATGAAATTCCTTCGAAACGTCGATCTCCGTCATCTACAAGACGTGGCACAACCGTAGAAATTATATTACCATGTACCATCGGCCACGAGAATCTCCGTCAACACATATATATATATATATATATATATATATATATATATATATATATATATATATATATATGATTATATATATATATATATATATGTTTATGAATATATATATATATATATATATATATATATATTTATATATATTTATATATATATATATATATATATATATATATATATATATATATATATATATATATATATATATGTATATATATCATGCAATAACTTTCAGTATTTCACTAAATAATTATTTTTGAATTATCTCAACCAAACATCTTGATAATATCAGAGAAATCCTAATAATTGGATATTTTATTTTTAATTATAATTCCATTCATTATTCCATGACATCCAGCAGTAAAACATGAAATAACAATTGATTTGTCGAAGATTTCCGAATGGCAAATGTTTGTCAAACGTCAGCAGCATCTTATTATTCTGTTTATTTGGTAACAATGAGTGATATATATATATATATATATATATATATATATATATATATATATATATATATATATATATATAAATATATATATAAAGTATAAACATATCCGGGATTTGACAGAATCGCTATTTTGTGTAAATTATTAACAGTATGTCTTCAGTGCATGGATGGTTTTGCTGATCAAATTCCGCAGCGTTATAACTTTGCTATTTCCATCTTGATCTCTAATCAGCTGATTGGATGAACCATCAAGGTCAACGATACTCAGACGTGTCCAGGAAAGAAGAAGATGAAAGGAGAAAAAACAACACTTCGGAAACCAGAAACAACGCCTTCACAACAATTGCAATTTAGTCTCAGTCTCACTGTAATGAAACAGGTTGACTGATATTTGGATGACAATACGTTTCCTTACAAACTATTCAACCGCGATGTACTTTACCAACCTATTTTATCATAATATGAAGGAGGTGACCCATCTTGGGTCTTGAAAGTGGAATATTCCCGGGGTCATAATCTGAGTCCAGCGTCCCAATTGCCTGTAGCGCAACTATCGCTTTTATATCGAACTATTTGAAACAACAATGCTCAGCAATGCTATACACGGCCCAGTAGATCACGAAAATTATAGTTTTTGTTCATTCAACAATGCCACCGGTACTGTATAGCCACTCTTATCTACATCTAGTTCATAAGGGTATCCGCTAAATCGCGACAGGCAATCGGGACCCAATTGGCTCTGAAATGACCGCAAGAAACCACAAATACCGTCCACGTTATTAGTATGGACCTTCTTCATATTATGATGAAATAGGTTGGTGTCACTACATTGTGATTCAACTAGGCCTAATATTATGAATTCTCATTGTTATGCAGCTGATATTCCAAAATAAGAATTCAAGGTTGATAAATTCTATTTCGCGTCATGATGAAAGTATCAAAATGGTGACATTTTGACCTTGAGATGGCCGTTTTCAAGATAATTTTTCGCCCTTCTGTCTCTTTATTTCTTCAGTTCAGTCGTTGCTCTTAGTTTCTGATCCTGTTTCAACATTACTGTATTTATAGTAGAGTTTTTATAGGGATTCTAACGATTCTAAACTCCGATTAGCACGAGGGGTTAACAACTTCTGATAACTGGTGTACACTTGTCATGAAATATTCCTGAAATCCCTTGAAATCTTCTCAAAATCCTTCCTGAAATCCCTTGAGATCTGAAATCATGTGTACACCAAATTTACCAGTTGTTTACACCTCGACTTTCCACTCGGAACAAATGTCACAGTAGTTTTTCCGCGAATTTTTATTTCTGCGTTTCGGCCACACAACATTATTATCTGTCTCTTACTAATCCAGTCACCTCTTTCTCTCGTGGACACACAAATAGCTGACCCGCCTCGCTGGTGCGGCGTATCGAAACACTGCATGCAACGACACGGACCCGGGTTCGACTACCGGCCAAGTCGCTGTGGACTCCAACAACAGTCCGACGACCTGACCACCTAATGAAGCTTTACAGAGGAACTAGCGACAATAACACACCAACATCATCAGTGACATCCATCACTATACTACCAACCTAATGGTGTGTTGAGACGAGGCACGATCGTGCTAATCCTATGTTGTCGAGCAATACGATGCGAGCTTTGAAGAATTCAGACACAATTTTGGCAGCGCGCATCGCATTGCTAAAAAGCCTCAGCCATTACAAATGGACAAATAGAAAATTCTGTCTAGGCGGCCATATTCAATCGATTTGCATTGTTATGATTATCGATCACTCGAATTGGAAATACTGTTCTCCTATTGGTCAGTCATGCATAAACCAACGCGATAGGATTGAAATATATAACTTCTGTCTATCTGGAATTCGACGTGATTTAGGCACGCAGTGTTGACCTTGAGGTGTTCACACGGGATGTTTCATTGCTCGGCAACATAGGATTGGCACGATAGTGCCTCGTCTGAATAGGCTATAAGAGATTTACAATAAGCAATCGATTCTTATTCATGAATCGAACTACAAAACTAGATAAAAGCGGTAACAGAATATCACGGGCATTAGAATGGTAGCTTTTCACAGAATTGCATTAGTAAAAATGTATGATTTTTTTCTCAACTGCGTGAAGAAGCACAATTACTCTCAACTTGAAACAGTTGACGTCGCAATACATCAAGTGCGATGTTTATCCAATTGTAGGATTTAGAAACCACCAATCAGCGTATCTCGATTCGCCTATATGATGTATAGCATCAACGTCCGATCAACAGGCCACGCCCATCACTGGTCATTACTAATTGTCGTGTGTTATTGCATTCGGGTATGTAACCCTTGTACTGATTGCCCTCCACGGCCCGGTATTAAAAAGTCCACTTGAACTTATTCTGCGACTTGATGAAACTAAATAGCGTTGGCAACTATGGTGATAACCGGTTTTAACTACCAGTTAGAACTAGTCCCCCCTGGGTAATTCGGGCTTTACGACGGATGTTCAAAATGAGTTTATTCGTCGTCTCCTCGCGGCACTTTATAGAAGCTGGCTGTGGCTTGAAGCGCGGCGGCCATCATCTGCTTGCTGCACGGGTTCGAGTCCCAGAACGCGCCGTGACAACCGACCGCCTCGAAGCACGCGTACCTGATGTCTGACGTGACGGCTGCCGGCTTGCAGCACGAGATGATGGCCCACACGCACCTCGACGGCCCTGTCGGCTTCACGTCGGAGATCTCGTTGACGGCCACTGACGGCGTCGTCGTCGTGCTAACCGCAGCCACTGCTTCTTGCTCCTTCAGATCGTCCTCGAGCCAGTAATCGTCAAACTCTTGCTCCTCGTCGGTAATACGAGACTTTACATTGGTGACAGCGATGGGTTTTACGTTGGCGGGAGCTGCGTTTATACGTTTGACAAGAACAGAGTCGCGATTCCATTGGCCGTTATTTGCATTGCGCTGTTGATTGAACCGGTCGTCAGTTCTTTGGATATTCCATTGACTGTTTCGTTGATTCCACTGCACATTTGGTTGACTCCTTTGGCCATTTTGTTGACTTCTCAACTCATTCTGTCTATTCGGTTGCGTTTTCCATATGCCGTTGAGCTGCGTCATGGATCCGCTTCTGGGTGCGCGTTGTGCGTTTTGTGTTGCCGCACTGCGTTGCCGCAAGTCTTCCACCATCACAGTTTGCCCATTGTATCTCGCCGCTTCGCTGTATCGGTTGTTGTTGTTGTTGTTGTTGTTGTTGTTGTTGTTGTGGTTGCGAGCCGTGCCGGGCCATTGCTGATCGGGGAACCTGATCTGACACGTGACGTGAGACACGGCCAGACAGAGCACGAAGCTGAGTGTTGTCAGAGAAGGCATCTGGAAACAAACAGAGGAGCGTTAGAAGGCTGTGAGATTTGAGGTTAGGAATAACTTATTCTCCATGTAGACAATTTGGGTTGATGAGATGCAGGGCACTGCTTCATGATATTTAGTGTAAGTGTGAAAGACAGAAAGAGAGAGAGAGAGAGAGAGAGAGAGAGAGAGAGAGAGAGAGAGAGAGAGAGAGAGAGAGAGAGAGAGAGAGATGGAGAGGTGAGAGGAAGGGAGGAGAGGGAGAGAGAGGAAGAGAAAGAGAGAGAGAGAGAAAGAGAGAGAGAGAGAGAGAGAGAGAGAGAGAGAGAGAGAGAGAACGAGAAATAGAGAACAAGTTCAGAGGAAGTTGAAATACAAGATTTTAATTAATCTCAGTTTTGTTGTGGTTGGTTTTATCGAGACTTGCTAATTAAAGGCTCAAACTGAACACCCGGCAGTTGGCTGGCTATCCAGACCTTGTTTCTTGATTCGAAGCAACTCATTCAGCGTTACTCTTTCGTCCCGCATGTTCATGGAAGTAATGCTGTTACTCCTCCCATAACACAAGGCATCCTCCCGTGGCTGCATGTGACTTTCATAGACCGTGCTTTTCACTACTGGGACATTCGCATGAGTACACTTGACACACTGAGAGAATAGGATTCGTGCAGCCACCACAACAAAACTTTATCGATATAGAAAGATTAGATATTTTACAAATACACTCGTTATTGGTTGTCTTTAATAATCATGATGATTGAAAATGAATTATTTGCAATATAAAAATGTATCTTGTGCGCTTAAGCGAAAGGAACAGTGAAAATACTGGTATGTTTTATGTGTATTTCATCGTTTTTCTGTAAGATGGTTGGTGGTTCTGTTAACCATACATGTTCAGGAACAAGCAATGTTTCCATGCAAATCCGTTAAAAATAATGTTAATTATTTATCAACATATCTATATCCATTGATATATTTATATCTATATATGGCTATATATGGCTATATATGGCTATATATATGGTATATATATGTATATATACATATATATACATATATGACTACATCTATATAGCCATATCTATTGGCTTTAAACAATCAAAAGAGCCGCTATGAGTGTCATAGTGTGTAACATGCGTAGCTGATTTTAGTGTTGTCATGTTGAAAATTATTCAGTGCACCAAAGTGATCCCAGAATGCGCCACAGTAGATATCCTATTATCTTAGTGTGTTGACTGTAAATCACGCAGGGTCAGAACCAGAGTGGAGTGACTGGCACTGGTAGGTCAGTGGTAACACGTTTGCTCTATGTGGGAGAGTATAGGTCCTTGGTTCGTTCCCCGCCACCGTTCATCTGTGCACGGGTTCATACTGTTTTCCTCTGTAGGGGGCGCTGAAGTCTGAATTCTGGAATAGAGATGCTACCAACATTGAAGGAGGGCTTGACGTGTACGGTGTGATAATGCCGTAGGAACTTCTATTTCGGGGAACTGGTTAGAGCACAAAAGAACAGGGTTTTGGGTCAGGTTTTTATCGTTTCCTCGAATAGAGACATCTCTCTATGTAAACAAGCCAAACTCACGCTCATTCTTGGTAGTATCACCATTCCAGTATATGCGCCCCCTCTGTAGCCTAGTTAATATGTTGAGATGGTTCCTACAATATGGGTCACGACCGCTTTCTTTCCACTCTCCTTTTCCTAATAGATCTGTGAAACCTTCATCTCATCAATCATAATATTCAATTACCTTGAAAATGTTCGATGAAATTCGGAGGAAACGTTGGTGAGTTTTTGTTGAGATGAATAAATAAATCGAAAGTTCACTAGAAGAATATAATATATATATATATATATATATATATATATATATATATATATATATATATATACATATATATATATATATATATATATATATATATATATATTTATATATATATATATTTATTCATATATATATATAAATATAAATATATATATATATATATATATATATATATATAAATATATATATATATATATATATATATATACATATTTATATATATATATATATATATATATATATATATATATATATATATATATATATATTACTCATATATATATATATATATATATATATATATATATATATATATATATATATATATATATATATATATATATATATATATATGAATATATATATCATATGGGACCAAGAGGTCCTGAGTTCAAGTCCCAGAATGGTCACATTTTCATGATTTGACAAAAAACGCACATATATATATATATATATATATATATATATATATGTATATATATATATATATATATATATATATATATATATATATATATATATATATATATATATATACATATACATATATATATATATATATATATATATATATATATATATATATATTTATATATATATATATATATATATATATATATATATATATATATATATATATTTACATATTTATGTATATATGTATATATATATATATATATATATATATATATACATATATATATATATATATATAATATATATATATATATATATATATATATATTTACATATTTATGTATATATGTATATATATATATATATATATATATATATATATATATATATATATATATATATATATATATATATATATATGTGTGTGTTTGTGTTTGTGTTTGAACATTATTATTTCTCATCATCCAGCTGACAACTGAAGCCCTGAGCTCGGAAAGGAAAGTAAAGTGATTTTTCAATATCTAAATGGTGGCTCGATCAAAGGGTATGAAGATTATTAAAATTCAGGTGCATTAACTTGGCCATGTTGGCGGCACATTTCAGCACAAAACGAGCACATTCATTTTTCATTCTTGTCCCCCCCTTATTTTCATGTGGGGGGGCCAAGTTAATGCACCTTCAAAATTCAATTTTACATACTTCAGAAACAAAGCTGCAGTACAAAATACCGTCAGTTTCCCAATGTTCGTTTCGTGACATATCAAAAGCCGATCTTCCTTTCCTTTTTTTTAATGGCTTATAGTTTCTGTGGTCCTATATGAAGAAATTAAACTCTCTCTTAAGTTTGTATTCATACATCATGTACGTACTGGATATACTGAATAGTTATAATCTGTCTTACTAATCTGCAGTTAGTGTCGGAGATCTTTGTAGTTTGCTCACCCATCGTCCGGCGAGAAAGTATAGGTATACTCTAGTGGACTCATACACTGTTGCATTTTACTCAAATTATTTATGAGTTTTGATTATATAGATTCCTGAAGTGATGTAGCAACGTCCCACAACAACCCTTACAATCACAAACTAGTTCTCAAAATGCGGAGAGAAGAGTGCATTTGATACTGTTGAAGTTATTACCATTTTTTTTTAATAACTTCGAAACTTGATACAAAATCATTGTTCCCCAATTAAAGCTATGGATAAAAGATAGGATCATTTGGACGGGGCACCACAAGGGCGATCTTACCACCCCATTTTGATTATTCAAAACTAATGAACTTCAACACCAGGACTGCGCTGTCTGTGACCGTAATTTTTCGCCGTAGATAAAAGTCTTTCAGTGTAAACACACGAATGTTGATATCTTCCACTTTGAACCAAGTCTCTTGGGCAATGATCATTTCTTATGAAGTTATGATTGGCATCTTCACATATTGAGCAGTTAAGCTGACCGATGAGATAGCAACACTTACTAAAGATTGGTGAGAAAGACTATATATACTTAAGTCATGTTTATTTTCCAACTCAGCGCTTGTGCTGTTTCCTAAAACACTTCTCGACTTCGGGAATCGAATCCGAGTCTTCTGAGTGACGGTTCAGTGCGCTAGACGAGTTGCCAAGGACATGGCCCACGATTGTTAGCACACTAGCTATTGTTGTTGTTGTTGTTGAGACGCCAGGTCGGCGATACGAGCGGGCGTGTCGATCAAGGCAACGTTTGTCTTGCTAATGACGTCATAAAATAGACCGGAAGCCGAACAATACAAAGAAGAGATGCGACCGAATAAGAGACTTCCGATGGTTTATGTTATACAATCGTATAAAACGGCCAATTGTCATGCGTTATGGACAATAAACTCACTGATTGGTTAGTATTGTCAACCAATCACTTGGGTTTTCCCAGACTTGATGGTTTTCCTCAGTATTATACTCATCTGATTCTGTGAACGCAAAACATGCGTTGTGCGATGACTAGAAATATTGTTTTAAACAGGCACAGGTAGCTGAGTGGTTAACGCACTTGCTTCATGTGACCCGGGAGGTAGTGGGCATTGGACCCGGTTCGATCCCCTCTACCGTTCATCTTAACAGGGGTTTTTCGTGGTTTCCCTCTGTAGCCTAGGCTTATGCCGAGATGGTTCCCACAATATAGGCCACGACCGCTTCCTTCCCACTATCCTTCCCGATCCCTAAGAAACCTTCATCTCATCATCCCATCATTTCATCAATCATTCATTCGACGCCAATAGATCTCATTTATCATTATAGTGCGTCGTTAAAACCCAATATAAATATATTGTTTTGGAGTACTCGTTGAGCTATTGAGGGTTACCTACACACACACCTTAATTTCGAAGCTACTGATTCTCGTTACTCTGCCTTGGTTATACAGTCATATGTATTGGTCTAGGCAAGCGCAGCACATGCGTTGTAAGATGAGCGAGATAATCTAAACTCTACACACCTTGACTCATATAAAATATACTTCATTCGGTAAATATCGAACCTAGAATACCGTGAGTCTCGGCATTGTAGTTCCGCTCAGTGACTTCATTATATAATCTACGGTTAGTTCCGCTATTTCTGTCTATTTGATGAATAAAAAATGCATTGAATCGTTGTCTTCAAACCAGCTGGTTGAATCGCATGCAAATTTGAAATGATGCGGGTCATTCATGTGTTTACATTCGATGAGAATATTTAGGGTCCTCCGGCCGGGAACACTGACCACGATTCTTGGGAGGCCTGACACACACTCCGGCCGGGAACACTGACCACGATTCTTGGGAGGCCTGACACACACTCCGGCCGGGAACACTGACCACGATTCTTGGGAGGCCTGACACACACTCCGGCCGGGTACACTGACCACGATTCTTGGGAGGCCTGACACACACTCCGGCCGGGAACACTGACCACGATTCTTGGGAGGCCTGACACACACTCCGGCCGGGAACACTGACCACGATTTTTGGGAGGCCTGACACACACTCCGGCCGGGAACACTGACCACGATTCTTGGGAGGCCTGACACACACTCCGGCCGGGACCACTGACCACGATTCTTGGGAGGCCTGACACACACTCCGGCCGGGAACACTGACCACGATTCTTGGGAGGCCTGACACACACTCCGGCCGGGAACACTGACCACGATTCTTGGGAGGTCTGACACACACTCCGGCCGGGAACACTGACCACGATTCTTGGGAGGTCTGACACACACTCCGGCCGGGAACACTGACCACGATTCTTGGGAGGCCTGACACACACTCCGGCCGGGAACACTGACCACGATTCTTGGGAGGCCTGACACACACTCCGGCCGGGAACGCTGACCACGATTCTTGGGAGGCCCGACACACACTCCGGCCGGGAACACTGACCACGATTCTTGGGAGGCCCGACACACACTCCGGCCGGGAACACTGACCACGATTCTTGGGAGGCCCGACACACACTCCGGCCGGGAACACTGACCACGATTCTTGGGAGGCCTGACACACACTCCGGCCGGGAACACTGACCACGATTCTTGGGAGGCCTGACACACACTCCGGCCGGGAACACTGACCACGATTCTTGGGAGGCCTGACACACACTCCGGCCGGGAACACTGACCACGATTCTTGGGAGGCCTGACACACACTCCGGCCGGGAACACTGACCACGATTCTTGGGAGGCCTGACACACACTCCGGCCGGGAACACTGACCACGATTCTTGGGAGGCCTGACACACACTCCGGCCGGGAACACTGACCACGATTCTTGGGAGGCCTGACACACACTCCGGCCGGGAACACTGACCACGATTCTTGGGAGGCCTGACACACACTCCGGCCGGGAACACTGACCACGATTCTTGGGAGGCCTGACACACACTCCGGCCGGGAACACTGACCACGATTCTTGGGAGGCCTGACACACACTCCGGCCGGGAACACTGACCACGATTCTTGAGAGGCCTGACACACACTCCGGCCGGGAACACTGACCACGATTCTTGGGAGGCCCGACACACACTCCGGCCGGGAACACTGACCACGATTCTTGGGAGGCCTGACACACACTCCGGCCGGGAACACTGACCACGATTCTTGGGAGGCCTGACACACACTCCGGCCGGGAACACTGACCACGATTCTTGGGAGGCCTGACACACACTCCGGCCGGGAACACTGACCACGGTTCTTGGGAGGCCTGACACACACGTTTTGAAAAAGGCCACGTCACCCTTGCTCAGCCTCGGACTACTACGATATTCTCGCTTTTTCCGACCGTATAGTCGTGTGCAAGCAACTTTTATTAGAGAGATTTTAACTTCCAATCTTCCCGCTCATGCAGCTTATAGGCCTATTACGGTGTTTTCAGAAGTATCGAGATGATATTCATCAAAAACGGTTCTACCGATTTGATCCTAAAAGTGAGTGAGCAGTTACAAGTTGGATACGTTTGCTTGTACATACAAAGTGTCATGTCGATTAGTCAAACCGTACGACCTGCGCAGTGCTTACACACAAAAAAAAACTAACAAAGATCCATAAGAGTGGGATGGAAGTCTTCGCTATCACTCATCTAATGAGTCGGGGTAATCAGTCAAGGTGTGTAGAGTTTTCGATTATGTACTTCATGCAGATAACTCGCTCATCCTACAGCGCATCCACTGCGTTTTCCTAGTTTATTACAGTCTGTCTCACTAAACTGTAGTAAGTGTCGGACATCTTTGTATCTATTGTTCGGCGAAAAGGTATGAATATATAAATAAGTCGACCATCTCAACAGACTTCGTTGGACTCATACACTGTTGCATTTTACTCAAATTATGTACTAGGAAACGCAGCATATGCGTTGTAAGATGAGCGAGATATCTGAATAATAAGGTATAAAAGTAGTTCAAGTAGTTCTACCCTACCGGCACAGTAGCTGAGTGGTTAGCGCACTTGCTTCGTGTGACCCGGGAGGTGAAGGGACATATCGGACCCGGTTCGATCCCCGCCTCCGTCCATCTTTACAAGGTTTTTTTTCGTAGTTTCCCTCCCTCTGTAGTCTAGGCTAATGCCGGGGGGGATGGTTCCCACAATATAGGCCACGACCGCTTCCTTCCCACTATCCTTCCCATTACCCTTAGAAAAAAAAAAATCATCTGATCATCCCATCATCTCATTAATCATTCATCCGACGCCAATAGATCTCAGTTATCATTACAGTGCGTCGTTAAAACCCAATATAAGAGAAAAAAAAGTTCTACCCTTGCTATACTTCATCGACTCTGGTATTCCACACACATTGACGCATATAAAAAATACTTCATAGTTGGGCAAATATTGAATCTAGAAAGCAATGAATCTTGGCAACATAATGCTGCTATTATTTCTATATATTTGATGAATTAAAACAGTTGAATTAATTTTTTTCTCCAAAACGGCTGGTTCGAATTGCATACAAAATGGTGACAATGTGTATCATTCATGTGTACACATTCAGAGATTTTTTTTTTTCGGAGAGAATTTATTTTTCAATTTTTCTTGACCAGCCAAATCTTATGTGGTTTTTAGAAACTTTGAGATGATATTTCTCAAAATCGGACCAACCGATCCAGTCCAAAAACTATACAGTTCTAAGTTGGATGAGTGTGCCTGTACAAAAAAAAGGTTCATGTTGATCAGTCAAACCCTGCGACCTGTGCAGTGCTTACAAACAAAAAACACACGGACAAAGTACTATAAGAGTGGGATGGAGACTTCGCTACGCTCATATAGGCCTAATGAGTTTCGATTTGATAGATTTCTGAAGCGATGTAGCAACGTCGCACCACAACCCTTACCTGGTCACAAACTTGTCCTCAAAATGCACGTGAGAAGAGTTCCTAATTGTTACTGTTGGAGTTAAGATTGTCATGTTTACCTATTCAGCAGTTAGGCTGCTGATCGATGAGACTTGATCACTTGCTATAGAATGGTGAGACAGACTATACAGTTGTTGTTGTTATAGTTGCACTTTATATACACATTTACATTAAAGTAAATTGGGGGCACACAAGTACCTTTTCGTGCGACTTGGGGTAAATATAGAAAAGAATGGAGGGGGGCATTGATAAACTTTGCACTCCTGTCTCGTCGTGCCCTGTTACGTCACTGGTATTATGCTAGTTCTGGACGAGGTTGACGATAAGAAACGCAAATGCTTCTTTCAGAATTTCAGAAGCGTGAAATCGTTGAAGGTGCAGCTGTATTACGAGTATAG
>OZ023335.1:15230476-15234609 GCA_964007535.1 Brachyptera risi | reverse complement strand
TCGATACTGTATAGTTTTGAGGCGCGATCGGTTGAACCACTTCTGAGAAAACTCATTCCAAAATTTTCAAAAATCCCATCAGAATAACCCAGAGGAAAAATTCGTGAAAAATATTTCATCTGAGAAGATTCAAATTCTCGGAGAATCTCAATCTGATAATGATACACATTATTTCGAACTTTCACTGAAATCGGATCAGCCGTTTCGATGTAAACAAATATATAATGTAATTTTTGTGAATTATTCAAAGCTATGAAGATACCTATTAAATCAAAGCAACAAGTGCCACCACTTGATTTTAAACGATTAAAACAAAGCCTTCTTTATTATCATATGAATTAATAATGGAAAATAAGATGGCAGTGATGTAATGGTTTGGATCTCAAGGTGTATATATATATATAATAACCAATCCAAAGATAAGTTGATATGTTCCAGCTCATCCATCAACGCGGCAACACATAACGCGTTTGCCTAGTAATAATAATTGAAAACTAATAATGACCTCGCATATGCACCTGGATGAAAAAATGAAGAAAAGAATAATGATTTTTTTTCATCCATTGGTTGATCAAGAAAACAAAAGATACATTTATGTTGACAATATCCCGCAAAGATGCTGTACACATCTTGTCTGCAGGTAAATTAAACAGATGATTAGTATTTGTATAATAGTACCTTTACTCATCAGCTCGAATCTTCTCGAGTCCAATGAAAATAATAAGGAACTTACAAACTTACAAATAATTGGATGAGCGAAGCGAAGACTCAATTTCGCCATACCCGAAAAAAAAGTGACTGTTATTTTTTTGTTCGCGCTCCACAGGTCAAACGAAAATTCAAAATCAGTTGAAACTTGGCATACACAAGTGTCATTCTCAAATTCGATACTGTATAGTTTTGAGGCGCAATCGGTTGAACCACTTTTGAGAAAACTTATTTTAAAGTTTTCAAAAACCTCATTAGAATAACCCAGAGGAAAATATTCCTGAAATAATTTTCATCCGTTTCATTTCAAATTCTCAAGGAATTTTGAAATAATAATTATACACATTATTCTGAACTTTCATTCAAATCGGATCAGCCGTTTTGATGAAAAATATATATATATAATGTAATTTTTGTGAATCACTCAAAGCTATTAACATACCAATTAAATCCAAGCCACAGGTGTCACCTCTTAAATTTAATGATCAAAACAAAGCCATCTTTATTATCATATAAATCAATAATGGAAAATAAGATGGCAGTGATGTAATGGTTCGAATCTCAAGGTGTATATAAAAATATATAATAACCAATCCAAAAATAAGGTGATATCTTCCAGCTCATCCATCAACGCGGCAACACATAACGCGTTTGCCTAGTAATAATAGTTATGGAAGTTTCTTATTCTTGGTTGATCACCTAGTGATATCGGGAAAGTCAGGTGAAACATATACGTTAATGACATACACATCCACATAATAATAATAGAAAACACAATTCAGATACTTCTTCATAGATTTATTGAATTTGATCATTATCGTCAATAAACTCTTGAATGGAGTATGAACATTATTCAATAAGCATTTTTTTGAGCCCAATTGAAAATTATTCTCTCCTTTGACTATAGCTTGAGGCTTTTAGGAAAGTGATTATACATTTCGATGCCTTTGAGGCTTTATACTCATTGGACTTTTGTCAAAAAAATAAATAAATTCTAGAATCGATTTCATTCATGTTTCTTACTTGTGAAAAAAAAAATCACCAACATTCGTTGAGCGATAATGATTTTCGACAGCAAATATGCAGATTTATGACTTGATCATGAAGGAAGCTTCTTCCACGGCTAATTGAATCTGCCGAAGAACATGCAAATCAGAGCTCTGAAATAATTTATTCAGAACGAAGGTTGTACTCATTAGAAGGCCCACCAACTGTATCAATCTTTTACGATCGCTTGTTAAATTCATACTTCCTTTATGTTATCAGGACGCCACTGTGTTTCTGTAAACGGTCCATCGCTGTGACCGACTCGCCGACATGACATCCGGCGTCGGCATTTAAACTCAAAAGATGTTCTAATATTTCAATAGCTTCGCTGATTTCTCTGGGTCGACGTTTTTTTGTGTGTGTCCAAAATTATTTGTTGTCATTTGGAATGTAGTGCTTCTCCTCCACAGCATATTAGTCAATACTGAATAAGAAATATCAGTATTTAGTCACATGTCTTCATTTGACAATTATCAGAATATACATATAGGCCCATATATATATATATATATATATATATATATATATATATATATATATATATATATATATATATATATATATATATATATATATATATATATATATATATATATGAATATATATATTTATATATATATATATATATATATATATATATATATTTATATATATATATATATATATATATATATATATATATAATATATACACTGGCGTCGGAACCGGGGGGGGGGGCAGGGGGGGCATTGCCCCCCCCCCCAACATTTGGCCAAGGGGGGGCAAGGGGGGGGCAAGAAAAAAGTCTTGCAAAACTCAATTTGTCTTGTGTTTCCTGTTGAAACCCACTTTGTTGAAATTGGCTGTCATTTTTCTCACTTTAATTCGTTCTTTAACTTATCATACGTTCATAGATTGTTGAATGTTAATCGGGCCTATACATATCTGTCACCAGAGTTGGGTAGGAACTTGACTGAAGGAACGCGTTTCTTTCATCAAGCAGTAACTCTTAACGGAATTGCGTATCTTTTTATTGGTAACGAGGAACGGATCGTACGTTTTTTTTTTTAGTTTTTTTTTCATCAGATTGTACTTCAAGAATGCATACGCTACATGGAATAGATCGTCCATTTGTATGATACCAGATGAAAGATTTCGTCTGGGACCCTTTGTCTCACAGCTATTGACTCGGCCTAATCCCTAGTTCCTGACATCCATCCTGTATCTTATTATTTCCAGACATATTTCACAGAATTTCCCTGTCTACTTCTTTTCATACGATCATTCCTCTTCATGTGTTGTCATAGTGGAGAAAAATGACCATGTGCTTACCAAGCTAATGCATTCGAAGAAAATCATCAGTACCTGGTGACATCACCAATAGCCAATGAGAATAGGCTTATTTTAAAGATGCGTATGGGGAGGTTTGTGTAAACACAAGAGGCCCATCTCACTTCATTGTTCCATCTCGACCTGACCGTGCTGGTAGTCCTCAAGATAAATTAATTAGTGTTGTTTGTGGTAGTGTTTTGTCAATAATTATCGAATAATATATGATGGATAATATAGATGTAGATAATAGATGATATGTGTATTTTATTTCGAGTGAATTTTGTGTTTTCTATGTACATTGTGAGTGGTGTGTATAGCCCGGTGTGACCTGTGTATTATTATATAGAAGAGTAATTTTATAAAAATGAAGAAACGCAGTACTGCTGAGCAACCTGTAATTTCACAGTTTTTCAAAAAACAGAACACTGCCGACAATGCGCCTGCGGCTTCTGTTATTATAGATGAAAAATCGTCAAATAACAATGATAATGCATCTGATGCTGTTTCTGGTGAGTAAATTAATAAAACTGTATCACGATGAACATGAGAGGGCGGCAAGATTTGTTCAAACTACTGAAACAAGGTCATGATTGTCATAGAGAAAACTATATGGTTTGGGACCGGTTTCATTCAGCTCAGTTTTCAACGCACTCGCTTCATGTTATCTAGGAGTTAATACAGTTATTCCGGAGTTATTTAACTTCATTCCATGCGTCTTTAAACCCAATACAAATCAAGTATAGTTTGAGGATAGTAGAGTGGGTAGCTTACTTTTTAATGAGTTGTAACAAACAAGCTGTTAAGCTGTTGAGTAATTTTACCGTGTGAAATTATGAAATGGGGATAACTAATTTATTTTCTTTCTAAAATAAATGAAGTCTGATCAATTCAATTGATCAAGACCTTCGGTCATCAATTGATATAGGATCGGAAGCTCGATACGATTAATTAACGTGAAGCACTAATTCGTTACGCTAGTCTCACGAATTACAGCGATATAACTAGTATGGCTAATTGACGTATATTGTTCCATACCCAATTCAAGATACCGAAATATCACTGCCAGC